>JAZAYU010000427.1:0-365463 GCA_038501625.1 Corbicula japonica | reverse complement strand
TACATACGAGGGATGATCCAAAATAACGTAGACTTTTGTTATTGCATCTTTATTTGAAACACGTTCATAATAAATTATATACTAAATTCAACCAGAACACAAACGTAACAAACTGAGCTAAAATATTCATATGTTTGATAGATTTCAAAAGCGCGGCGCATATTTGAATAACCATGGTAACACGCACGCGGCGCACGCCATTGCCAGTGTGCTTTATAAAGCAAATACCTGTTAATATAAACAAAACTACTACTGGTAAAAGAGCCAAACTTCCCAATGTCAAAGCGCGGTATACGAATGATGTCATGCCAAAATTTTACGTTATTCGGACTTTGCGTTTTAAAAGCAGTCAATATTTAAGAGAGCTATCACCAACGTGAAAACGTCAAAAATGTCGTCGTCAAATCGCCCCGGAAATACGCACTTTTATAAAATTCCGCCATGATCTTTGAAAATCACCTCCTGAAAACCTAAAATAATTTAGCACACGCAAACGAAAACTTCCGTAAGCCGAGCTGTCGCTTTTAAGTGGTATCAGTGGGGTATTTCGGTCAGGAGAGCCATTACATAGGCATTGGGTAAGGGGAAAAATACAAAAATATCGGCGTTACGGCAGCGACGTCAAGCCAAGAGGCAATTGAAGCGGACAAAAGTTTAACTATTGTGGCGCTTTTCGAGATATTCTTCACTGGATAAGGTAGCGTGCAACGGATATTGCCGAACAAATTACATATTTAAAGATATGTTAATAATACTTATTAAACACGATCCTGTGAATTTTCGGAATATTATATTTTCCGAAAACTTTTTTTTTATTTTATCGATTTTCTTGCGGGTTTTTTTATCAGGTGATTACACATGATTTAAATAGAAAAACTGGAATGTTTCAATGTCATATCTTGTTTAGTTTTCGAGAAAATTGGAAAATAAATTCAGTGTCAAACTTCGATTCCGATCGGAATCGACATTTTCCGATCGGAATCCTGAATTTTCCTGTCGGAAAAATTCCGATCGGAAGAGGTGATTCCGATCGGAATGATTCCTGTGTTTATTTAATTCCAATCGGAATGATTCCTGCGTTTATTTAATTCCTATCGGAATTCATGTAGCATTTATCTTTCCGAGCGGAATCAGTCCTGTGGGAAAAGTTATTCGAACATTTAGTTTAATCGCAAACTATGTCGTATTTATAATTTCCAGTCAGTAAAGTCAGTTGTTGTTTTTCTGATGAAAATGAAAAAAAAAGATTGTGATAAAAGAAAAACACAATGTAAACGCACTATTCTGTAAGTAAGTTATTGTTATTATATTTTGTTGACAAAATCTGACTCTCTTGGTCATGATTGACAACTTGACATTATTGTAATCGTCAACATCGTTTACTGTTTTCGTCAAAATGACTCATTACATTAATTTAGATAATTATCCATATTTCTACATTATTTTTACCTTTTAATAAGATAGTGCTGATCAAGAAATACAGCAAACTGATATAGATTAAAGTCCTTTGTTGTGCTCACACAGACACGGTCTCGTGCACTAATACAGCCGTCACATAATACATGTTGTACTTGTATGTGTGTAATATTATATAAAGTTATCTCCAGTATGAATAATTATGGAGGTGATATTCGTTATTCAGTTTCTCATTCATGCTTCTATTTTTTAACTTCACGTACTTTTTGATTTATATTCTGAGATTACTTCTCAGACTTGCTGATCCTTTTCAGTCCTGTCGGTTATTTTCTTGACAAAAGTTAATTTCATTTTTTTTCGGCGTTAGCTGTCTAAGCTCACGTTTGACCTAATTTATCAACCAATGAAGTGTTGTAAATAATACTCGTATTATATTATTATGCAGCGGGAAAATTAAATAAACTATTTCGATTGGTAGCTATTTCCATCGGAGAGGCATCTAGCAGGGTGAAGGGGTATCTAGTGGGATTTTTAAACAATTAGTTTATACACTGTTTGAAACGATTATTGCTGTGACGTGTCTTTTCTATTCTCTTGTGTTGAAAGATGTTGAAATGAGGCACACTACAGTACTCGTCATTGGCTAGGAATTTTTTGTCAACAACAATACAGTCACTCTTTTATATCAACCTATACAAAATGAAAGTGAAAGTAACTGGAAATGGCTTAAAGAAAACGATGTTACACTTTCATTGTAAAGCTGAAAATTTAAGTAATAAAATCTGCGAGCTTGAATTATTGTAATATTTGTGAGTATTTAGTTATTGGAAATTTATCCCAGCTTTTTGAGTAATTGAAATGTTTACCCGAGACGATATAAACAATGAGTTTGCTATGAAAGTCTTTCAGCAATTGATATATCATCTGATACATTATGTTTTAAGAATAAACACAACCAATGCCTTTTACAATACGTTTCTTATATATAACTCATTCTTTATCGCGACTGAGGATTTTACAATGTGCTTACTTGTCTTAAATCTCGCAACTACGTGTAATATGTTACGCGAAAAAACTGCGAGTCCGCTATTAAGTCATTGTGAAGGATTCACAATGAAATTATTTAATTTACACGTAAATCAAGATGAAGTGAATAATACCAGCTACAAACTGCATCATTTCATATACAATCTACGCCGTTTATCTTTTTTAAAGATATTTCTTGTTTAATTTGAAATTATACAATGCAGATTATGGAGTGTTCTTGAATATCGCGTTAAATACTGAGTTAAAGGTTTCATAGTAAGTTTCATCAGTTTATCGGTAAATCAAAATGGGTACCTATGTTTACTTACTTGTGTAAATTTTATTACATGAAAATGGAACTTTAAGCTCAACTTGGTTCTAATCGTTATGTTTCCGATATTTCGCATTAACCGGCTAAAAACCGAGACTGCAATATTTCATGTCAAAAAATAAATATTTCAAAACGTTTTATCCTTTTCTATTTTAATAAGCGATAAGTTGGTTGTTTTTGAATTACATTTGCATGACGCACGGATACATGTATAACTTCTAAATCACCGGCAGAATATGATCTCTTGGGCAGCAGTCCTAAAATCGGTGGAGAACTCATTTTATAAGAGAACATGTTTAATCGACAATGTAAAAGAAATTCACAAATACACGTTTTTAAATTCATATAGTAATTGTTGTTATTTCACCTAAATTTTACAATAACTATTGTATTTAAAAAAAAGAGAGAAACATGTAATTCAAGAAAAATCAACATTATCTTTAAACAACAGTGCCAAAATGCCACAAAATACGCCCGTCAAAAAGTTTGGCTAATTTGCCACATTTTTCGTATAAATAAAGAGCCAACACTCTTAAGTGCCTGAAGCAACTTGGCTGGTTATCGAACTTGGCAGAGATATTATGCCTACCAACATATTCACCAAGTTTGATAAAGACCGGATGAAAACTCTTTGACTTAGAGAGCGGAAACAGTAATTTTGGACAATTCAAGGGCCATAATTCAGGAGTGCCTTTTGGGATTTGGCTGGTTATAGAACTTGGTCGAGACATTATGCACACCAACATATTCACCAAGTTTGATAAAGAACTGATGAAAATGCTTTGACTTAGAGAGCGGAAACCCTGCGGACGCCGCTCGCCAACCCGCCCGCCCGCCGCAGGTGTTCCCATAATACGTCCCGTTTTTCAAACGGGCGCATAAAAATCGTGAACAAGTTATAGTATACAGTAGTGTGTTTTAATTACCATCATCTCAGATTTGATGTAAAAGTTACGTTTTAACTTATATTATTTTGAAGATAATGATTATTAAACAAAAAAGATCGGTTTAATACAAGAATAATAATTCGGTTAAAATCTGTATGAAATTAGGATAGCCACATGGTCTCGTACGATTATGGATACGCATAATAGAACTGTTAGTTTGAAAAATTCCGATCGGGATGTTTCCTGTGTTTATTTAATTCCTATCGGAATTCATTTTGTATTTATCTTTCCGAGCGGAATCAGTCCTGTGGGAAAAGTTATTCCGAACATTTATTTTAATCGCAACTTATGTCCTATTTATAATTTCCAGTCAGTAAAGTCAGTTGTTGTGTTTCCTTGTGAAAATGAAAAAAAGATTGTGATTAAAGAAAAACAAAATGTAAATAGCATTTTATATATACACTCACTATTCTGTAAGTAAGTTATTTTTATTATATTTTGTTGACAAAATCTGACTCTCGTGGTCATGATTGACAACTTGACATTGTTGTAATCGTCAACATCGTTTAATGTTTTCGTCAAAATGACTCATTACATAAATATAGATAATTATCCTTATATCTCTGACTTTTATCGTCATAATACTTTGTTATTGTATTATATTAAAAAAACGATTTGTTTAACTGTTGTCTTACTAGAATATTCACCATATTTTCTGATCTGATCTATTTTGAATTCCGACAGAATTGAATATTTCCGATAGGAATGAATCCGACTGGAATATTTTCTTTTGATGAAATTTCCAATGGAAATGATATTGATCAAAACCAAGTTTTCATGAACCGTTAAATGTTAAGTTCTTTAACTGTTTGAATAACAAGAAGAGAGTAACATAAAAACTTATTGCGGCATTTCCTTATTCAGTTGTGTATACGAGTTTGTTTTATTTGGCACAAAAAGCACCCATAAAGCTAACAGTACCGCATTTTCAACGTATAGGCTTGAATGTGGAATAAGATATTTCTTTAAATAAAGGATCTCCAGCTTGAAGTATTCCCCTTAGGAAAATTCTGATTCCACTTTCAGCATGCTTAAGCTTATACGATGCTATGCTGTCAGTATGAACAATAATTGTGCATGTATTTAATTGATTTAAGATCGAGAATATATCAAATTAAAAGTTTTTACTTCATCCGTCACTGTGTTTCTTATTCTCTGTGGTGGCGATCCTTACTGAATTGCGCTTCGTTTCTCCAAGGCTAGAAATGCAATTTATTATTATTTAAGCAAACATAAAAGAAACTCAAGAGTAAACAATGCTAGAAACGGACTCTATTTCACGTTCAGAATTTGTAGAACGTAGTCCTGTTATATTTTTCATAGACGCATATACAATCTCACTAAAGTCAGATCTAACAAAATGTTAGATCTGATGACGGCCCGCAGTCACTGTACATAAGTAATAGCGGTTTTCCCCCGATTACTATTTTTAGAAAATGCCAACACAGGAAGCGTATTTATAACGCTCGCAAAATGATCTGAAGATGTCATTACATTAGAAATGCATGCAATACTACATAAACACACATATCTCTCTCTCTCTCTCTCTCTCTCTCTCTCTCTCTCTCTCTCTCTCTCTCTCTCTCTCTCTCTCTCTCTCTCTCTCTCTCTCTCTCTCTCTCTCCAGTAAAATATGTCTTACGCAAGCTGTCAACACTTTCCATGAGTTAAAATACTATTTTTACGTTCACTTTTGCGATTTTATAGGCGACAATCTGATTGTTTCAACGGGTTGTGATAAAAGCATGTTTTAGTTTCTCGTAGTCAGATCCTGATAGCGTAACGGGTTTCAGGAAATGATTTTAATCAGATTGACGCATACAGAGTGTAATTTTATAAGTTACTTGTCTTGCCTTCGATGTATGTTATTAACTTGGTCTTAGTGATACAAACGATCTATTACAATTATAATAGAGTTTATACATTTGGCAAAAAATTTTATAAAACACATGTCAGGCACACAGCTTTCTTCAAATCGATAAGTAAAATATTTTCTATTATACGTATTTTACGATTAGACTACTAGAAAAATTCTTTCACATTCTGCACTATACAAGCACATTCGTCATGTTCATATCTACAAGTAATCTACAAATCAAATGATAAGTTATATTGAAATGTCCGAAAGAAGTTTTATTTTCGCTTGCATGTCAATTATTAAACAGGTATTTCAAACGACATTAAGACTGTATAGATACAGATGACTGAAAGTTGTTTTAAGTGTTTAGTCACGTATTCGAGTGTACGAGTAGTTAGAAAAATGCACGTGTTTTAATAGGACATAATATCGGCTGTGTTTCGCATGAATGACCGCGCGATTCGTGCAAAAAAGTAAAGAAATGCCAACTACACAGAAATGTAGTCGTCGGTAAATAATATTATATTTTGATTGTATCTTAAATTTATGTTAATCAAAGTTAATAATAAATCGTTAACGTGTGTTTGATAACGACGGGGAATGAGAATCAACCACCTTTAACATACTCATAATTGAAAATTATTTTTAAAGCAATTGATTTTTCTATTAATCCGAATCCCATAACTGACTGTGTAAAGACGATGTGTTGTGTTTAACATGATTAATACAATAGTTATATGTAAATTTTAATATTGGGTGTTAAAGATCCTCTCTTGTTAACTTATTTCGATAAAAAAGAAGAAATTTACACGTTTGAGATTAAAGAAAAATTATGACGTTTTCGGGATTCGAACCAACGACCTGCAGAACCACGAGTCAAAGATATAATGTTGAGAAACGGTCTATATCATTAGGCTAATGCGGAATTTGTACGAATGGAATATCATTCTAAATATATACTTGTTCTGGGATTCAGGGGCGGATCCAGAGGTCTCTTCGCCGGGGGTTCGGTGCCCCCCTCCCCCTTCACAAAAATGAAAGGAAGTAGCGCGTTTGGCGTTACCGCACTTCTTTACTCAACCATGCCAACTATATAGCTATAGCTGTTTAATTTGACTGAAAACAGTACACTATTAAAGACGGGAATCTCTTTTAAAAGAGAGAAAGTCGAGTTTCTTTTTCCTTTTTTCCTCGGTGAAGAGGCGACCGCCACCTCCGAGCTCTACGTTTTACATTCTAAAAGCTGAAAGCGGTATTTGTGTATTTCATTTTAATAATGCATAGATTTTGATTACTAAAATAGACCAGATAATTATACATCTATGCGCTGTCTACGGTAGAATACTAGGCCTAACCCCCGCCCAAGAGATCTCCAAAAGATTATAATTGTTCAAGTTATGTCACAACTATCTCATCTACAACAAATTTCCCACAATGCGGATAATTATATTCTTAAGTTGTCATCTATTATATATTACAATTACGATATAAAAATTAACTGCAGTATTTTCGCTAGTCTGGTTCCTATCGTTCTGTTAACTGTGCCGGGCCCGGTCGAGAAGACACTTCCGTGCCGATAACGTAACAAGAATATATATGTGCTCAAACTAAGCTAAACATTAGACGGGTCTCAGTTTTTATCGCATGTATTAGTACAGTGGTTTTATCACTTGTACCCGTCCACTGCTGGATGCGAAATAGACGAGTTTATTTTTGAAAATAGGATGTCATTTCCGTCCATTTCCTGCTGCCAATTGCCGCAGGCTAACGATTGTCACCTGCTGGTGTTGTACATAAATATACACGATATGGTGTAATGGTCGAAGCAGATTAAGCTGCAGTCATTTTATTAGATGCTTATATTGTCATATTTTCAATATATGTTGCTAATAAAAATGAAATGTCGAGGTTTAAAGCTTAAAATATTTCAGAGCGAACTAAAGAGTATAAGCGATATCAGATATTATTGTGAGAATCACCGAATTAATGCTTATAATGAAACATACCAAACTTGTGCCCCTATAATCGGTGTCCGGCGGGGGAGGGGGCATTTAGCTTTTATATGGCCATCAAAACATATTGGTCACCTACCATAAATGCGTATGAAAATGAAAATAGCAATGTAGATGCTATTAAATGCCGGAATTGTAAATACCAAAAACAGCCATCATCATCAGCAGCAGCTGCTGCATCATCATCATCATCATTATTAGCATCACCATAATCATCATCATCATCATCACAGTCTGCAGTAGCAGCATCTGCAGAACCTACAATAAACAGTTTATTTAAATTACAAAGATCCCGTGGTCTCCGATGAATTATATTGCAAATCTGCAAGCCAAAATATGAAAAAGAAAAATAACATGTGATGACGAAGTTTGATGATGATGATGATGATGATGATGATGATGATGATGATGATGATGATGATGATGATGTTTGAACACGATGAAACAAATATATCTTATCATTTTACTAAGTTTCTTTTTTAAATTCTGAACTTTTATGTATAACATTGTTATAATCTCCATAAAACAAGAACCGGGAAGAAAAAGCTACTTAATGCTCCTGACTTGCACGTTCTCCTTTTTGTACTCTATGGTTGCATTAGATCACTTAAAAACGCGATAAAAGATGCGAGTCGGGATTTCGCATCGCGTTTAGACGACCTCCTACCGTGATCTTATCGATTTCGCATAGTGTCTTCATAATTTACCAACCCATAGATCGGCAGAGCGAAACGATTGTCCCCAGAAACATCAACACATATCCTGGTTTGGTAACCCGTCTGATATACTAGTTTCACGCGGTAAATAATCGCAAGATTAAAAATGTCATAATTTATTTAGTGCACGGAACAAATTAAATAGTTAAGATAATGTCATTTTTTACAGCAATAACATTTTGCGGAGTGTATAAGGATATAATGATAATCGCCGTACAAATATATTCGGAAGGTGTAATCGGTGCAAAAATGTATTAATTAAGAAGATCAGTTAAAGAAAATTCACCGAAAAGAAAGCGCCCAATTCCTTTTGAAATAGAGTACAGTTTTAAGTTTGTAACCCGTCTTATATACTATTGTCACACGGGAAATAATCGCAAGATTAAAAATTTCATACATATTTTATTTATTTAGTGGACTCAACACATTAAAAAAATAAAATTAGGAGTTAAATAGTTAAGAAAGTGTCATTTTGTACAACCATAACACTTACGGCGTATATAAGGATATTATTGTGATAATTGCTTTACAAATAAAACACGCGAATATTCTTCAAGTGTAAACGGTGCTAAAATGTATTCATTAAGAAAAGCAGTTAATGTAAAAAATGCACGCTTTCTTTTCGGAATAGAGAATACTTTAAAGTTTCTTTTTTATATAAACATTACTTCATAAGAATCCAGCGGAAAAGGGAGGGGGTTATACATGTCGTTAGTGCTATAGTTAAAATGGTTGAACCCAGCGATTCCGAAAGAATCCCGATGTCTCTCATACTCTTATTCATTCTCTATTAAAGCAGAGTTCTGCCTTATTTTATTTATAAGACTCGAAATAAATGTGAATGTGCATCTGAAAAATGCAGGCAATTGAAAAGCTTTATTTATTCCTTAGATTCGAACTTTCGTTAAAATAAGATCAAAAAAATTAAACTTGCAAAGAAACAATTAGACGACATTCGACATTTATTAGACAAATTCAGAATTCATTCAATCAAAATTTACGTTATATTCCAATTAACAGAAATTCAAAGATATTTAATTATAAGTGATCATCTCAATACATATTGTCATCATAAACTGATAAAACAAAATCATGAGACGCATTAATCATTAACTAAATTCCAGATTTCCACATTCCTGCCATTTTAAGTTCATTACTAAAAACAATGATGATGACGTGTTTGAAACAGTATCAAGCATTAAACACAATATATTTACTTGTACACTTTCATTAACTTATGAGATTTAAATCCCGTTTTTAATAATGATGAGTAAACATATACGCCTATATAAATTAATTTTCAATATTTAGAAAGCTTCATCAAAAGTCCAAAATATTAAGTTGTAGATTAATAGCTAATCATTTTGTTAGTTCCCATTTCCCTTTAAACAAGAATTTTCCAAAAAACAAATTATGAACAAGGACATTATGGTGTTATAGTAAATTCAATTTTAACCTAGCTAGTGCGCCAAAAGACGGACGTACCGAGGTTAATTCAAACTAATAAAATAATTAAATCACCAAATTCAGTTTTTATGACTTTAGATTCTTATCGCAAATCAATTAATGCGGATATTAAAATGATGAACGAATCATCAATTATTACAACTCCGCCCCACGAATCACGTTATCGCGTTAATGTGTTACTTATTTTCTATTGGTTGATGTTTATAAAAGAGGCGTTCCTTTACAAGAGGCGATCAGGGTGCTATACATTAGATATGATGGTCAGTTTTGGAATCCATACGCTAGTTAACTAATACACTTCTGGAGGCCCCTACCATATCGATTGATATGTTCGAACGTTTGTATTAGTATTTTTAAAACCGAAAGCACCACAAGAAGTGAAACCGATTCTTTTATTGATAGTTTCACACGTGATTTTTGTGAAATGACACGAGTCTGTTTCGTGAAATAAATTAAAAATATTACTAAGATTATGTATGTTCAAGTCGGATTTCTAAAAGTCGATTATTTCGAAAACCCAATAATTTCATGTTTCCATTCGCTGAATAAATAGTGTCATAAGTCTTTGAGATGTTTTTCTACACGCCTTGCAATCATTGACATCGAAAAATGGTATTTAATCACATAAGTGTCACCCAAACAGGGTATACATTGTTCACTTCTCAGTCAGAAAAAAACCCAATGTATCGAAAAGCAAACGGTGAAGATCCTGATCAGACGACGCGGATGTGCCGCCTGGTCTGGATGTGCACTGTTTGCTTAAGGATAACAGCCGTGTCACATGAAATAAAGAATTATTTGAAATTTATGTGCGCTGAGAACAGTAGCAATTTTACAACAACAACAATGATATCGGTCAAAATAATAAAAACGCGAGTATATTTCTTTTATAATTTTATTTAACTGTGATTGTGCAAGTATTGTTTGATTTATATAAAATTTCCATGTTCATCATGTTTTTATTCACGCGTTAAGATCAATTAAATTCTTGTTATATTATATTGTCGTTATCTAACATTAACAGATTAGACATAATAGTTTACATTTCAAAACGTTATAATAGTCGGAATAAATAATTTTAGTTAGTGCAGATATAGGAAATATTTCAAATAGTCTTAGAAAAATAGATAAAAATTTACAGAATCAGAGGGATCGAGTTTTAACAGGTATGGGAGAAATGGAGTTGTGAACACGTGCCAGTAATGACATATTCTCAATTCGGGTTGACACCGATCATTAAATTTGATATGTGAAATGTAATGCGTTTCAAAGCAGAATTAATAATTTTCTATCGTGCTGAAAACGGTAGCTAACAAAAATTATGATGATTATCTGTTATAATTATGCTATAACACATTTATGTAACGCGGGAGCTTAACTTTAGCGGATTGGAAGGGTATGCTACTATGCTGAAAAAATGGTAGCTAACACAAAAATGACGATTTTTTGTTGTTTTGTCAAATAACGTGTACTTTAATTTAAATATTCACTGTGTTTCATATTTTTAAAGTATATTATCAATATCAGTTTAAAACTTAGTTTAATAATTAATAATCTTTAATTCTTTGTAAGCGGTTGACACTTTTATTACCAATAAGATGTTGATATCCATTAAAGTTGTCATGGTTATATTGCCCGAGGCAGATAACTTATCGGAATTTTAGGGATTTTACATCCATACGTATAATCAACCGTGACCGCATATTAAGAAACAACTTAATTAAAAATACGAGCAAAGTAATACCATTCATTATTAAAGTTCACCTAAATGCATTTTAGAAATAAAGTTTTATATTGGACACATTTACTTAGCAAATGAAAACCTTGTACGGGAATATCTGACACAAATATTGTTTACAGAATTATTAGTTATTTATTGTTATTAATAATCAAAGTGAACTTAAATATACATACAGAAACTTTATGTGTGTTAAATAACAACAAAACATCACCATCTACATTAAATACAACAAAACTTTGTTGTGGACACCTTTGCTATTTCCCACGTACAAAACGTCCACAATTGATAAAAGATCTAACTGGTAACGAGTCCTTTATCACAAAAAAATAATACACGTTATGAGGAATGTGTCTTGTTTTCTTGAATTCGCATCTGGTATCATTTTACGGCAAAGGTGAAAATTATTAATTTATTTAGTGCATAATGAAATGTCACATTTTTCATTTCACTAAACCGCGAATGCAAGTTAATGCCCCAGGCCCAAGCAAGTCGATATCGATAAATTGCAATAGCAACGCAACTTCTTTAAACACGAAGTATATTTCGTGTTTAAAGAAGTTGCGTTTCTAATTACTTTCAGCAGTTATATTTATCGTCAAATAAATTAGAAGCGCAACTTCATGAAACACAAAATATATAAATCCAGATATATTTCCTGTTTAAAACAGTTGCGTTTCTAATGTAACATACATGTAATTATTATTGGATCAATTTTTGCCTTTACAAAATTCAGTAAAGCATAACTTAAACCTCAAAACAGGATTCGCAATAAAAACAGGATATCGCAATAACTTTTTTTCTATGTGAAGGTTATATAAATCAACAAATTATCTCTCTTCTTTTTTTATTCAGTTTGCACATATTTTTTTAATTAATAAAACGACCATAGTTTAAACGGGGCGGATCGCTAGTTTTTCAAAACTTTAAGTAGAATATACTGGGGCGAATCCAGAAAGTGTTCAGTGAGGTTGTTTGAACCCT
Source organism: Corbicula japonica (assembly GCA_038501625.1). Taxonomy (NCBI): domain Eukaryota; kingdom Metazoa; phylum Mollusca; class Bivalvia; order Venerida; family Cyrenidae; genus Corbicula; species Corbicula japonica. The sequence goes on along the minus strand of JAZAYU010000427.1, from coordinate 352,968 downwards.
CCTTTTTTAAGAAGTGTGTGGGGGGGGAGCAATGTTTTATGTTCATGGAGATTTTGGTAAGAAAGTTGGATATTATCAATATCATACAACTGTCGCAAACGAACCCCATTTCCAGAAATCCTACATCCGAGCTTGAATATGTATGATGCTGAGGTAGTTAACTTTTAATCTCAAAACAGAATATCGCAGTATACTTCAAAAATTTGTTCTATATTTTAATGCGCGTGTTGTCTGCGTCGTCACAATACTAATTGTCATTGTAATCATAATGATCAAGTTTGGCTTGGTTATTAAATTGCAACTCAATTTCAGCATGATTTTTTAAATTTGTTCCAGAAAAACATAAAATCACATATAGATAAAGCACTTACACTAAAATCTTTAAAAATGCATTCGGAGGCTCAATATGCTTACTGTGATTTAACTTTTAGGACCTGTTCCGCATTCAAAAAAACCTTATCATACATGTAACATAAAGCCCCGAATCTAAGAATGGAGACCAGTCTCACAAGCCAGCAATCCGTTGAAACGTTAACCTGTCTCAGAATTGACAATGGAAATTCGCGAGCATAGAGTTGAGATCTCTCCGGAAACGAGCGAGAGCTCGCGCAAATATTATCACGCGAAAAGATGTTTCAACTCGACGATTGCTAACCCGGTTACTGAATTTCCAACCTTAAGTAAATTCGATTTTACAAGTAATTTTATGCCGAGTCTTAGTTTTATTAATTCAAGTTTACCACGTTATTCAGAGTAACTATCTCTTAAGCTTACACAATTACGTAATGTAATATACTCAATCAAGCAATTTCTGAACAAATAAAGTCCTATTCCAACTTCAAATAAACACGGTAGGTATTAACAAATCAACCATTGCAATTTATTTAGTATTTATAAGTTTACTTAATACACGTATCCACAAAATTCTAAACATCACGATTTGAGGGAATACCGATATACACCGTAATGTGACACTTTAAGAGTCAATTAATTTTAAAGTCAATTTATTTGATTTAAAAACAGGATCTTAAGCCAGTCTACATCCTTCCATACAAACATCACTCTCAATGCAGTAGGGCAGAAAATAGACTGGCTATTATAACATTTTGTTAGGATGCATAAAACTATAAAAAGACAAACAAACTTTTTATCAGACCAGCGGCTATTCTAGCCTTATACATGTTATAGTCGAAATAAATAATTAGGATAGTGCAGATTATAGAAGTGATTAAAAATAATCATAGAAAATAGATAATAAGATAAAAGTATTTAAGAAAAAGAGGGATAGATTTTTAACAGAGGAAGTTATTTGTTCATCATTTCTGGTGGATCTTTCGGGTCTAAATAATGCGTTTTACAAAAAAACAAACACGCCAGGAACCGCTCGTTAAGCTGTTGCTCTCTTGCAGTGGGATTCTTGCAACTGGCACCCACACTGGCACCCACACTGGCAATGATCTTTGTAGCCAGGCTTTATGGTTCATTCACGGAGAAGAAGCAGTGATACGAGTATATGTCAGTGACTAAAAAGATATGGAACTATTGACATTTGTAATTAATGATATATTGGCAATTCGGTTTGAAATCGATCAATATTTTACATGTAGATGTGAAAATAAGTATAGGTTATAGTTTATTTGGAGGCTTGTATGAAAATTAAACGGTCAGGCCCAGCGCAGCTTGGCGACCGTTTAATTTTTCATACAAGCCTCTAAATAAACTATAACGTATATAATGGTCGAAATTATTTTTGTAACTGACAAAACAGTCGCCGCCTAAATTACCATGTATGGGTGTGCAGACGATCAATAGTCAAACTGAAAGTAGTTTTGTGACGTTCTCATTAAATGACCCGTAAACATGTACTGAGATAATATTATAGAAAGTGAATTATGAAATTTCTTTATCTGAAAACACCATGTGAACAAACTAATTCTTAGGAAAAAAACCTGTGTAGCAGTCTGTCCTTGGGATGAGAAACAAGGGTTCGTCCGTGGAAGTTCCATTTTACCATTTCCTTCATTAATAAATCATTCATAACATGGCAAAAGAGTTTATATCCAGATCAACGCGCTCATCCGTGTATTCTGATCACGATCGACACTTCTCGCTGTTAGATTCACTAGATTATATAGAGGAAATCGACCTTTATTAAACACATTTCCGACGCGCGACTTAATGAGAATTAAGGTTCATTGGCTTAAAAATAATTTCAACCATTATTACCCTTTAAAGGCAGAATAAATTGCTGCACATACTTTGTAAGCGGTTTGATAATTTTATAACTGATAAGATGGCCATATCCCTAAAAGTTGTCATGGTAATGTTTGCTCGAGGCAGATAATTTACCGGAATTTGAGGGATTTTACATGCGTAATAATACATTCAACTTAGAACTAAATTTAAAAATTAGCAGAAAAACGCTCATCTGAACTGCATTATTATTTTTGGAAATAAAGCTTTATATTGAACATTTACTAAGCATGTGAAAACCCTGACACAAATGTTGTTTACAGAATTAAATAGACTAAGTTATCTATTTTTTTAATAATCAAATTGAACTACAGAAATAAATACAGAAGGTGTATTTGCGTTCTTTACTGTCGACAGAAACCCGACGGATTGAAACCTGTTATAAAATGAATACTAGTATTTTACCAATTATAATTTCAACCACTAAGTCGGTAAGTGCTTATACATGACAGAGCGATCTAAAACTTTAGCTGGTCGCGCGGCTGCGCTGCGCTATGCTGATTATAGTCCGTAAATTCATTAACCTATATACATATCCAATAGCCTGACGATTATTTTATATGAATGAACATCCGTATTTAAATAAAAATTCTTTGTAGTAATTTATTTTATCATGTCCCATGTATATTATACATAGGCATTTATGAAATTAAATATCAATATGATTTTGACAATAAACTGTAGAATTATGAAACAAAATAGATATTTGAATTTAGCTGTAAGTTGTTTTCTTTTACTTTAATATAAGAACATGTATTCAAAATTTCAGCTAGCTACCTTATTTCAGCATGGTAGCATATTTACTTAGTAATACTGGGAAATCATTCAATGACGCGTTAGTAGAGAAATAAAGAAATAAATTTCCCCCAAAATTGAAAAATACTGGATTTCCATTGAACAAAATAATTTTTTAACCTTTAAATTGGCGTGCAAATGACTTATGAGCAGTCTAAATCAAAATAAAATTTGTTCTTCATTGCGCCATGGTAATTTAGAACAGCTCGCATGTTAATCACAAATATATGTCCATTAAAAGCCGTTTTAAAATGTAACTTATTTAGAAAGTTAGTGTTTCGAAACACGTTTATAAGTTGACACTTATTACATGTAGCTACATTTGTGCAAATAATCTCTGTATTGTTAGAGACCGCCATTTTTTAAGTTTTATTAGCATAAGTAATATTTTAGCCCCGAATAATGGTTTAATGTTGGGTTATATTCTCAATGAAAACATTTTTAATTTTAACGGGGTATCTAATCTGCAGACTAAAATAAACTTATCTACATAATTAAAATAATTATAAAAAAACGCATCATTTTAAAGCGTTATTTTTCTTAATAAGGACATTTTAATTCAAAGAAATGTAAAGACCACCTTCCCAGCGATCGCTTATCAAGCGATAAGTGAAACTCCGCCTGCAACATTTAGTGCGCATGCGTGAAAGATAACGTTCCCAGGTCAGTTCAACGATAATATGCGCTAAATAAAAACATGTTACTGAAAATCTCAAGATTAAAAGGAAGATTTATATACTGAGCGAAAATGTGAAATAGGATGATATCAATGCATGGCCGATATAGAATTGTTTTCTGCCGTATCTTCCCAAGGTTATGTTACTTCAGGACCAATTAATTCAAATTTATACATTCGATATGTACATCTCAATGTCTTTTTTTAATGAATGTTATAAGTTTAGTTTATATAAGCAAGCACAACTGCTCCGTGAGGTTTTATTTCTTCACTCGCTTTTATTCAAATGTATGGGATCTGTTTGTTTTGTCAGATATAAGCGTTGAAATGTATTTTTATTCGTTGTATAAAGATTTCATCCAACTATAATACACAGAAAACTAAATCTAAATCACGTTAAGAAAAGCAACCTCAGAAAAAAATGCAGCGAAGTTTTATTTCAAACAACGTTTGATATTTTACAGAAACGTTTTCAGAAAGATTTTTTTATACATTTTACTTTTACATTTTTATTCCTATGTTTAATATTATTTATGTAAAACGGCGCCACCGTATTACATAAAGCGAGCGAAAATCGCTACAATCTTTACTATCAAAACGGAAATTGAACCAATTAAAAATTCACTCGAAATAGCCATGAATACTGAAGTTAGAAGTAGTTAACTTTTCTCATATATGTTATTTACAATGAAAAACACATAATATAATTATAACATTTCTGTCAATCAAAATGTTGTCTCGCATTCTTACAATAATAATTAAACCTAGTTTTTGTTTTAAATTGGCCACTTTATGCCAACAATTGATCATTATTTTAAACACATGCATGTCGCATAACTCTACCATGACCAGTTTCTACAGTTAAGACGTTTCTACTATGAAATCAGTGATAAAAAGTGTTGGTGGGCTCAGCATTATTTTATTTAAAAGTAGAGGTTAGAGTTTGGAAAATCTGAAAATCAACATTTCCCAGAACTATGTACAGCGAAACACCGCTAATAAGATTGGAATTGGTACTGGGTAAAATTGGTAAAAGATATTAGGTGGTCTACATTTGTGTTCTCAATTTCTGTGTGATCTTTATGGGACCTTCACTGTAGTGATCATTCAAGCTTTGATAGGGGTACTACAATTGCTGGTCAAAACAAATAACTGCAGTATCATTATATTTCGCGGGGACGAATTTTCGCGCAAATCCCGTAAAAACAAAGTCGCGGGGGCATGAATTCACGCAACTGTGTTTTCCTATAAAGAAACACTGTTACATGGTTTGATTTTGCTGGGGTTGAATTTCGCGCTCTTGTCGCAGCGCGAAATACGCGAAAATTAAACCCGAGCGAAATTGAATGATTTAACTGCACACCACAGCCATAAGTTCAATAACTAATAATTCAGTGAATTCATTTATTTTCTATGGATTCTAAATTTCGTGTGCAGGTCGATCCACATAAGTGTAACTTTACCAAAAACCACGGAAATTTTCTGCCCCCGAAAATAAGGCTTTTACATTAAGTTGAACACAATTTTTATAGCAGAAATTACTGACGAAATTACGGTTAATGTTGACAGGGCAAATATAGGACTGTCTTTGCTCGATCTTAAATATATGATGTCAAAATAAGCAATGAAAAGGATTAAACTGCTAGCATATTCAGACATGTAGCACTACTTTTAATGCAAATTAGTTGTCGTTAGCATAACAGGTCTCTATTGACCCATAAATGATCTTACTAGCCAAGAATATCAAACAACTTCATGCGCACACCTTTATATCTGAAACTAAACCATGTATCATCCGGTTGCGAACAGGTTGCGCACGCTGCCAAGGGACTCCCCAACTTGAGTCGCCCGCTCAGATTTATTTTCATTGTATGAACTGCTATATAGAAATGGATCGTGGTCTAAACGTGGGTGGCAAACATCGCTTAAGAGATACAAAAAATAGATGTTCATGCAACAACTGCAAATTCTCGTGATAATTGTAGTAATACGGTCTAGTTAAGTTAAACTTCTTGTCACATAAATGGGTTTGAACGGTTGAGAAAGCACATGGCAATAGTTTTGCGCACTCTGCATGTTACCTATACAGATGCGCCATTTGTATTTGTAAATAAAGTGCTTAAATCTAGTACCATTTAATTGGATCACTCGGAATTTTTGGGTCCGGTAAATAGATGTCAAACTAATACTTAGTAAAAACATTATTATTATTATTATTATTATTATTATTATTATTATTATTATTATTATTATTATTATTATTATTATTATTATTATGTTTTTGTCAGTATCATATCATATTTTTTGGACTTTTAAATTGAACAGTGCGATGACGATTTCATACGCCCTTATTGAATATTATAATAAAATGAATGTATAATGATGAATGTCAGGTAAGACTAAATGATCGAAAGAAGTCTGCATTGTTTCATAACTTATTAAGTGGAATTTCCGAATGGAATGAGTCCTATCGGAAAATAATCAACAAATTCCATTCGGAATGATTCCGATCGGAATTAGTGTATATAGAAAAATTCCGATCGGAAAATGTATGTCGGAATGTTTCCTATCGGAATTTGCCGACAGGACTGATTCCGATCGGAACCGTGAAATTCCGACGGGAAAAACATGTTTTCCTATCGGAAGAATTTTCGTTCCGATCGGAATCGCATGTTTTTTAACCATGTTTTTTTGCAATATTTCTGTTAATTTCTAAAGTTCCACCATGAAAATTTCCAAATTAAGAGTTGAAGTTACACGCTTTCGAATGATGTATAATAAAGCTGCCTTGCTTTTAAAATGAAAAAAAAGTTTTCGGAAAATATAATATTCCGAAAATTCACAGGATCGTGTTATAGGCTTTTTATTACACATCGTATATACTTCTTAAAAACATTATCTTATTGAAAATAACTTGGACTGAAGGTTATAAAACTGAGCATGGAAACCAGTCTCAAATCTCAAGCATCTGATTGGCTGAAATGGCGACCAGTCGCTATTTCAGCCAATCAGATGCTTGAGATTTGAGACTGGTTTCCAATCTCAGCTTTATAACCTTGGGACTTGGTGTGAATTAAATGTTTGTGTCAAGAGCTACTGAGAGAACCTATGTCTTTATCTAAGACTGTTTTATCTTTTAGCCTTGAAAAAAAATATAAACGGGTTTGTTAACAAGGTGGCAATGCCTTTAACTGTGGCTAATATACCAATTATAAAGTAATTTTCCTCAAGTTCCTTTGCTTATATGCTTTAATGAAATGTTGAGCTACGTGATTTACAATGATTTATATTGGAAACTAATTAGTGTTGATCACAAAGACGGTTTGGCTTCAGCACGTATATGGCTTCTTTAACTATGGACTATCTATCAAACAGCTTCAACAGGTCTGCCAAATCGCCGGATTTTAGCCGAAATCTCAGGATTTTAAGTTACTTCTCCGGATCTCCGGATTTATAGTCGAAATCTCCGGATTTCTATGGAATTGCAAAAATATAGATTAATTAAACATAATGTAAAAGTTATGCAATGAACGTAATAGTTATTCTGCTGCGGTTCCACATTTCCTGTTTTATATTACGAGATAACGAGGACGAAGTCAGTGACATGCTGCCTCAGTGCCTCTGGCAAAAACTATGAATTAACCATAAACTAAACAAGGGTCTCGATGTTACACACACCTTTATCTATTTTCATTGCATGCTCACTCTAAGATTGTCAAAAACAGGTTTGAACATGGTTAAAGAAAGTAAAACAATGAATGATGAATCATCATCTTCATCACCATTTGTGTTTATTCACAGCAACAAGACATTAAAACAACAACATCAACAACAACATCATCATCGCCGTCGTTGTTATCATCATTGACAAGTTCAGACAAAATCTCCGGATTTTTTAAAAAATAATAAAGATATAGTTTTGGCTCATAGTATAGAGATATTCGGCGGAGATCGCGGTATCCCAACCCTCGGGCAATACTTTCCAGACGGAAACTCGGCACAGCCTCGTTTCCGTCTGGAAAGCATTACCCTCGGGTTGAGATACCTTGATCTTCGCCGAATACCAATCATAGATTCTCTTTATCCGGTATGCAAGAATATGAAGTCCTAACATTGGAGTTCCCCGACTCCTACAGACTCTCTGAATCTTGATAACAGATTGTTCAATCTATGCTGCCTTCTCAGAGAAGCAGAGCTTCGTAAGAGAGTACGGCAGCAGTAGAAGGATTTGTACACTGTAGCTGATTCTGCCTTTGTGTCACTACAATTGTAGTAGGTACGAGTGGCCTCTCTGACGAGCAAGCTCACGGCGAGAACGCGGAAACATTTCGGTATAAGTTTAAACCGGCCTCTAAATATTTGACAATACAGTGATTTAAAGTTCTCAGCATGATTTTACCAGGACTAAAACCCAAAACGTCTTCAAATCACAAAATTCACTAAATCACTGAAATCTGGAACAGTCTAAATTCCAGTTCCACCTGTCTCGGAGGACACGCGCACTTAAATCTAAAAGTCTAATAACAGAAGCACTGAAATCCAGAATAGTCTAAATGCCTGTTCCGCACGACTCCGAGAACAGAAGCACTGAAATCCAGAATAGTTTAAATGCCTGTTCCGCCCGACTCCGAGGACGGAAGCACTGAAATCCAGAATAGTCTAAATGCCTGTTCCGCCCGACTCCGAGAACGGAAGCACTGAAATCCAGAATAGTCTAAGTGCCTGTTCCGCCCGACTCCGAGGACGGAAGCACTGAAATCCAGAATAATCTAAATTCCTGTTCTGCCTGACTTAGAGGACGGTCACACCAAGTTATAAAACCCAGATCAAGAATGATCTGTATGGTTTGACGCATAACGTGCAGTTTTTTGCTATATTACTACGCGACTGTGTAAAAAGGCACACAATGTAGTTTGTAATTTATCTTGCAATTAATTAAACTCATATTTATGGTATATATGTTGTCTAAATCTTTTGCCACAAAAGTGCAAATGAAAGTTATGACGTCAAAATGAAAGTTATGACGTCAGCGTGCCTGTAAAGGATGGTGTTTAAAAATCCGAGTGATGGCCGCTTTCATCGAAACTTAAAATGGGCGATATTGATTAACTCTTGATCTGGGTTTTATACATTGACTGGAATCTAGCATACTAGGCTAAATTCCTTTTCTGCCCGACACATAGGACGGAAGCACTGAAATCCAGAATAGGCTAAATTCCTGTTCTGCCTGACTCAGAGGACGGACGCACTGGAATCTAGCATAGGCTAAATTCCTGTTCTGCCCGACACATAGTACGGAAGCACTGAAATCCAGAATAGGCTAAATTCCTGTTCCGCCTGACTCGGGGACGGACGCACTGGAATCTAGCATAGTCCAAATTCCTGTTCCGCCTGACTCAGAGGACAGACCCACTGGAATCTAGCATAGTCTAAATTCCTGTTCTGCCTGACTTAGAGGACAGACGCACTGGAATCTAGCATAGTCTAAATTTTTTAAACAAGTAAGATTTATTCGCCTCGAATACCGTCAAAATTACCCGAAAAAAAAACTGTCATGTAAATTAATCATTCATTCCGATACTTGTCGTCCATGAACCAGGCCTACACAGGAAAATTGAGAAACTAGATATTGTTTGAGACTTATATAAATTTGTAATAAATTTAAATATGTATTATAATCAAAGAAATAGCTCACTTTTGACGGATAAAGACAGTATTCCATGTGCGACCTATGTAGACCCAGAGCAGCACAATTGTACAGTCTAAACAGGAACTAAACGGTTAAATTTTAGACTTATTTGATCAGTTCTGACTAAGAAGTGAACATAGATCCAGTTCATACAGAAGGCTAGTCTAAATGTGCAGGATCTGAATCTTCACTGACTGCACTCATGTGCAAGCTGAGACCTGGATCTAAACAGACTGCACTCATGTGCAAGCTTAGATCAGACTGCACTCGTGTGCAAGCTGAGACCTGGATCTACACTGACTGAATTCGTGTGCAAGCTGAGAACTGGATCTACACTGACTACACTCATGTGCAAGCTAAGACCTGGATCTACACTGACTGCACTCGTGTGCAAGCTGAGACCTGGATCTACACTGACTTCACTCATGTGCAATCTGAGACCTGGATCTTCACTGACTGCACTCGTGTGCAATCTGAGACCTGGATCTACACTGACTTCACTCATGTGCAATCTGAGACCTGGATCTTCACTGACTTCACTCGTGTGCAATCTGAGAACTGGATCTACACTGACTTCACTCATGTGCAATCTGAGACCTGGATCTACACTGACTGCACTCGTGTGCAAGCTTAGATCTGGATCTACACTGACTGCACTCATGTGCAAGCTTAGACCTGACTGCACTCATGTGCAAGCCGAGCTCTTGATCTTCACTGACTGCACTCGTGTGCAAGCTGAGACCTGGATCTACACTGACTGCACTCATGTGCAAGCTTAGACCTGACTGCACTCGTGTGCAAGCTGAGATCTGGATCTACACTGACTGAATTCAAGTGCAAGCCGAGCTCTGGATCTACACTGACTGCACTCGTGTGCAAGCTGAGATCTGGATCTATACTGACTGCACTCGTGTGCAAGCTGAGACCTGGTTCTACACTGACTGCACTCGTGTGCAAGCTAAGACCTGGATCTACACTGACTGCACTCGTGTGCAAGCTAAGACCTGGATCTACACTGACTGCACTCGTGTGCAAGCTGAGACCTGGATCTACACTGACTGCACTCCCGTGCAAGCTGAGATCTGGATCTACACTGACTTCACTCGTGTGCAAGCTTAGATCTGGATATAAACTGACTGCACTAAAGTGCAAGCTAAGACCTGAACCTACACTGACTGCACTCTTGTGCAAGCTGAGATCTAGATCTACACTGACTGCACTCAAGTGCAAGCTGAGGCCTGGATGTACACTGACTGCACTCGTGTGCAAGCTGAGGCCTGGATGTACACTGACTGCACTCATGTGCAAGCTGAGACCTGGATATACACTGACTGCACTCGTGTGCAAGCTGAGACCTGGATATACACTGACTGCACTTGTGTGCAAGTTGAGATCTGGATCTACACTGACTGCACTTGTGTGCAAGCTAAAACCTGGAACTACACTGACTGCACTCGTGTGCAAGCTGAGATCTGGATGTACACTGACTGCACTCATGTGCAAGCTGAGACCTGGATGTTCACTGACTGCACTCGTGTGCAAGCTGAGATCTGGATCTACAGTGACTGCACTCGTGTGCAAGCTGAGGCCTGGATGTACACTGACTGCACTCATGTGCAAGCTGAGACCTGGATGTACACTGACTGCACTCATGTGCAAGCTAAGACCTGGATCTACACTGACTGCACTCATGTGCAAGCTGAGGCCTGGATGTACACTGACTGCACTCGTGTGCAAGCTGAGATCTGGATCTACACTGACTGCAGTCATGTGCAAGCTGAGGCCTGGATGTACACTGACTGCACTCGTGTGCAAGCTGAGGCCTGGATGTACACTGACTGCACTCGTGTGCAAGCTGAGACCTGGATCTACACTGACTGCACTCGTGTGCAAGCTGAGACCTGGATCTACACTGACTGCACTTGTGTGCAAGCTAAAACCTGGATCTACACTGAATGCACTCGTGTGCAAGCTAAGACCTGGATCTACACTGACTGCACTCATGTGCAAGCTTAGATCTGACTGCACTCGTGTGCAAGCTAAGACCTGGATCTACACTGACTGCACTTGTGTGCAAGCTGAGATCTGGATGTACACTGGCTGCACTCATGTGCAAGCTGAGACCTGGATGTTCACTGACTGCACTCGTGTGCAAGCTGAGATCTGGATCTACACTGACTGCACTCGTGTGCAATCTGAGGCCTGGATGTACACTTCCTGCACTCGTGTGCAAGCTGAGACCTGGATGTACACTGACTGCACTCATGTGCAAGCTGAGATCTGGATCTACACTGACTGCACTCGTGTGCAAGCTGAGACCTGGATCTACACTGACTGCACTCGTGTGCAAGCTGAGATCTGGATCTACACTGACTGCACTCATGTGCAAGCTGAGACCTGGATCTACACTGACTGCACTCATGTGCAAGTGTGCAAGCTAAGACCTGAACCTACACTGACTGCACTCTTGTGCAAGCTAAGACCTGGATCTACACTGAGTGCACTCATGTGCAAGCTAAGACCTGGATCTACACTGAGTGCACTCATGTGCAAGTGTGCAATCTGAGATCTGGATCTACACTTACTGCACTCATGTGCAAGTTGAGATCTGGATCTACAGTGGCTGCACTCGTGTGCAAGCTGAGGCCTGGATGTACACTGACTGCACTCGTGTGCAAGCTGAGGCCTGGATGTACACTGACTGCACTCATGTGCAAGTGTGCAAGCTAAGACCTGGATGTACACTGACTGCACTCTTGTGCAAGCTAAGACCTGGATCTACACTGACTGCACTCTTGTGCAAGTTGAAATCTGGATCTACAGTGACTGCACTCTTGTGTAAGTTGAGATCTGGATCTACAGTGACTGCACCCTTGTGCAAGAGTGCAAGCCGAGACCTGGATCTACACCGACTGAAATGATGTGTAGGTTGATCTCAACCTACAATGGCTGCCAGGTCGATTAAGGCGTAAGAAGAGAGACAGTGTAAGAGCAGCAAGATCTACTTCAGTAACTCCCAATTCAAAAAATAAATGATTAAAGTAATATGGCCATAGAAGTGGCAGCAGTGTTGTTTGATGTTAATAAGATGAAAGGTTAATGCCATTAATAAGGGAAATGTTACTTCTCGCATACCTGATAAGTATTTCCGCGTGTTTTACTGGGGAAAGAAAAACTTATCTTTTCCCTAGGGAAAAGAAGGAAAAGATAACTTTCCCGTGCTACACGAGTGACGTCACGTCTCCAAATATCTGACGTAATTTATTCAAGTTAGTGACGTCATTTAAAAAATAAGGTTTACATTAGCGTCAATATTTCAGCATAAGGAAACAAAATTTAGTTTGTATACGTGTACACAAATGTTATGAACAGAAAAAGGAATGCAAGAAAACGTATATTGCATAGGGCATTCGGTAAAAATAGAAAAATCTGTCACCTCGGGTAAACTGTTTTGGCGAGAACTCGGCAGAGCCTGTTCCCACAAAACAGTTCCCCCTCGGTGACAGATTTTTCCATTTTCACCTCACATTCATGCAAGATACTTATACTCAACACAAATTTATGAGAGTGAAGAGTTAAAATAAATCAATAGCAATAAAGTTGATGGCTACTTCTCTGGTCACATACCCCGTGAATAGTCAGTGACCTATTTTGAGCCTGATATTGGGCATGGGCACCATTTATTTTGTAATCATTAACCCTTTCCTTCACAAACACACCTTTATTGCGTGGGCGAACAGTTTAAATCCAGATCAGTCGGCACATCCGTGCCATCTGATCAGGATCTTAACTGTTCCCTTTTGATTCATTAGGTATTTCTGACCAAAATGCAACCAGTGCAGATTCTGATCAGACAGTACAGATGTGCCAGTTGATCTGGATCTACACTGGTCGCACATGCGTAAAAATGCATATATATGGAGCAGGGTCTTTTTAAATCAATTGTAATTATAGAGACCCTGTATGGAGGAAAGGGTTAAAATTGTCCCAAAGTTTTTATACTGTAGTATGACAGCTTTCAGCACCAACTCAACTGTCTTCCATATGAAATATCTTTTAAATAAATGTCAGTCAGTACTCTTGTACCAGTAAAATCACTTAACCATTTTGTTTTCTTAAAGACTGGAAATAACATTAAGTCCAGACTGGCAGTAATTTTATACCTTTATTACATCACAAAATCTGATAATTATTTCATTTCAAATCCCACTTTCCACCTTGGTTCAGCAGGACTACTCTCTGATAACCTGAAACAGTAGAATGTATACTGGTCATCTATGGGTTCGCGTTACTTAACAGTTATCACAATGAAGTAAAGACGAAAAGAAACGTACCTGTTAAATTTTGATTTATTTCTCCTATTCCAACCTTTTCCTGTTATTTAATTCTTAAAATGACCATGGAATATCCAAAAACAATAGAATGCATCCGTATGATTGTCATTGGTGTCCGCCATGTTGTCCTGATTACGTCATCATTCGTTTCGCGGTATGTGAAAATTCTTGGAATAAATCGAACACTCGTAGGTTTAGAACACTAAATGTTCAATCAGATAACAAGTCATTTAAAGTGTGATATGTGAACATGTCAAAACTTTAACAGTTAACTAAATTTTAACAAATAACAACTGTCAATCCCACTGACTGTAAAAATTATTCCTCTGGACAGTGCTTGTAATTGAAAGAACTTTCATTCCATATTTAATATTTAGTGGTTGGTTACCTATCTGATTTAAAATTTAGTGGTCGGTTACCTAACTACATATAAACACTTCCGGGGCTATGGACAAAAGCAAAATAGGACAAAAATAAGGCTGAAGGTAAGTTTTTTTGCTTCATTTCTAACAAACACTATATTTGATGTATACGAACGAATACTCACCAAGAAACTGCTCATAACTGTTGAAAAAACGTTTTTTCGTCAAACCACAAATATAGGTCAGCAATGTGACAAAGTAAACAATCGGTAGAGGGCGCAACACAAATACCGCGAGACGAACGATGACGCGACACCAATGATGACCAGTATAATTTTAGTACTGTTGTATCATTAATTTTGCGGGGATCAAATTTCATGCAAATGACATAATTGATATTTTCGCAAGGGCTTAAATTCGCGCACTTATTCTTGTATTTGACAGCATGCTCATGATTGTATTTAAAGTAGAAAATGAAGTGAGCAGAGATATTCACCCTTTCCTCTATAAGCCAGCACATCTGTGCCATCTGATCAGGATCTGCACTGTTCCCTTTTTGATTTGTTAGATTATTTCTGACCAAAATGTGATGTGCCGGCTGATCTGGATCTACATTGGTCGCACATGCAAAAAAGTCTGTATATATAGAGAAAAGGGTTTAATAATTATTTGAATGAGGTACTTTCTCATCGGTTTTAAGTTTGGAAGAAATATTAAAAGGTATAATAGTAAGTTTAAGTGATTAAAGATTAAATGCTTCAACCGGCAGACATGAATCCTGTTATGTCACACATCATGTGACTTCACACATCATGTGACTTCACACATCATGTGACTTTCTCCACAGATTCCAGTCTTTTCGACAGAACGAGGTAGAGGCATTGTTACTTTACATGCACTTTCAACTTTCAAATGTGGACAGAGCAAGAAGTAACGACAATTCATATTCACCGGAAATTTTACCGTGACCATTTTATGCCAATCCAATAATAAAATAAAAATATATAAATCATTTGTATAAAGTTAGTCATTGTTTGCTGGTTAAAGAAAATTTGAGATGTGAAAATTCTTTATACATTCAAACTGATAATCAATTTTTAACCAATCTGAGTTCTATTGTAAGGTAATAAAAACCATTTATATCTAATTGTAGGTTACACTCAGGAAAGGATAGTCAGCACTCTGTCACCACATCACATCATCCTCTGAATTAGATAGGCACGTGGCAATATGAGCATCTATTTCCATTTGACCATAACTGAAATATAAACCACAGTTGACTTAATGAAATACGAGTTATTCTCTATCCAAATTGCCTATTATGACATCAGCACAGTACATGTATTAACAGATTTTTGTAATTTTGTATCCCTAACATTACAATATGTGGCAGTGCAGGCCCAATTTAAAATGTTGATGTTTATTTAAGCCATTGTTAATAAAGGACTACCATTTCAGTACATCTGTTGTTTAATCGATATTGCATTTTTGGTTTATTCCAGGTTAACGAATATTACAAAGCAGAAAATGACTGGAAATAATTCAAGCCATAGTGTGGGAAACTGCTTGTTCATTTACATGTATTTTTTCAAAAATTAACTAACAAGAGTTCAAAATGAATTACATTATGATTACTGACATTCAGGGTTGGACGGGATTTCCCGGACGTGGGAATTCCCACTGGGATTTCCCGGTAATTCCCGTCCTGGGAAATACTCCAAATTTAGCAAAAATGGGAAATAGTGGGAAATACTAAATTTTATTGTGAAGAAAACATGAGTACAAAAGTGAATATCAGCAAATACATAGCAAATATTTGGAAAATATAATAATATTACTTGCAATACATAACGTACAGAGCAATAGCATTATGTCACTACATTATCTTTCATATATTTACACTTTCAGAGTCATAATATTGTAAGTTTTTATCATAAGACTGAGCACCGGTAACATTTAATTGACCATGTACTGACAAAACTGAAGATTAATACTAATAATTTGACATGAGTTACCGGTAGTTTGAGGAACTTAATGCCCCAGGCATTTAAATATTGACCAGACTATAATGGTCAAAAGTTGTAAAAACATCAATAAAGGTGTCAAAGGGATTAACTGTCATACAGTACTGAAAATCATGAAATTGACAATCGGATCGGAAGCGGATCGGAAGCGGACCGCAAACCGATCCCGTTAGGAGCGCAATGGAAGCGCAATCGAATTGGAAACGGAATGGAATCGAAGCGAATCGCTTTGAGCGTTTGGATCGCTTGGAGTGAAAAGACCGGAGCATTTTGACCGGATCGGAATCGCTTTGAACGTTTGGATCGCTTGGAGTGAAAAGACCGGAGCGTTTTGACTGGATCGGAATCGCTTTGAGCGTTTGGATCGCTTGGAGTGAAAAGACCGGAGCGTTTTAACCGGATCGGATCGCTTCTGTTTACAGTTTTCAAATATGTATAGGAATCAGAATCGGAAGAATCGGTTTGAGCGTAAAGATCGTTTGGAGCGCAATGTCTTGCATTATAGTTAATGACCAATGAAAATCGGGAGCGAAAAGACCGGAATCGGAAGAATCGGTTTGAGCGTAAAGACCGTTTGGAGCGCATAGAATGGAGTGAAAAAATTGGAGTGCAATCAAATTGGAATTGGACCGCAATGGGAATGGAATCGGATCGGTTATAGACGGCTTTAGGATCGGAAGCGGACCGGATCGGAATCGGAAAAATTGTCAATTTCATAATTTTCAGTACTGTACCAGGGTATATACAGGGGGTCCAACGTATTTGGTTTTTTCGGAAAAGTAAGTGAGCAACATGTTCTCTGCGGAACAAAATGGCGGAAAATTGTGTGATTTGGTGCATTTCAGGAGATATTTTGACCTGGTAAGTAGATTTATATCAATGTTATCGTAATATAAATAACCTACCTGGAGGCCAGATGTGTAAGCTCCACTCGGGTTTTTAACTTATGTTTCTAGAGGCCTAAACAAAAAAGTTATTGAATGTATTATAAACTGAAAGATTGTTTGTTTACAAAGTGAAAATAGAAAATTTTGTGACTTAAAACTGTGTTTTTAGTCAAAATATAACGTTCTTGGACCTATTTCAGCGAAATTATTATCGAGTTTTTGGATATATTTCTTCACGGCGGCTTTTGCACTTTACATGGGTACTTTATGAACAATTTTTTTATGTTCAAACACCTTTAATGTTTGGCGTGGAAGTGGTAAGCATGTTTTTGTTCGGTGCAGAATCTGAATAACACTCATACGCGTTTATATAAGTGAAAGTAAGACACTAGCTGACAAATGTTTAAAATCAAACCAAAAGCCAATATTTTACCTAAACACACGGATGTTCCTTTATATCTTTGCCCAAAAATGGCTTTACCGAAACAAGAACTTAAATCTATACCCCGATATAAATGTCTTACCAGTCCAGTCTCTTTTCTTATTTTAGGTGGAATAATAAGTTGTATCTAGGGTTGCACCTGTAGAACCGCAAGTTGATGCGGGATGGGTAAACGTCATTTAAGGAAAGATTCTTATTTTGGTGCGGTTCATGCAAATTGGACGTGCACGCGAGAGCTGGCAAATCCATAAAGCGCGCTAATTTGCCAGCTCTCGCATGCATGTCCGATCTGCATGAACCGCACCAAAATAAGAATCATTACTTATATTTACATTTTATTCATTTATTTTTCTTTAAATAAACCTAAGTCGAACGCTTTCAAAAATTAGTATTAAGTGAAAAGGGTGAGTAATACGTGGGAGTTTTCAATAGGAACAGCCATGACGTTACTAACGTCATTACGGGTCATGCGATTCATGCAAAATGAACCGAATTTTTTTAAACGAAGAAATCAATAGGAATGTAAATATTTCACTATGCCCCGTATGACGCTCAAGTCTGATTCCCAGGGCTCTTAACTTATTAAGGGTAGCACGCTATTGTAGCCTCCTTCAGTAAGCAAA
Source organism: Corbicula japonica (assembly GCA_038501625.1). Taxonomy (NCBI): domain Eukaryota; kingdom Metazoa; phylum Mollusca; class Bivalvia; order Venerida; family Cyrenidae; genus Corbicula; species Corbicula japonica. The sequence continues at coordinate 334,883 of JAZAYU010000427.1, read as the reverse complement.
ATTACTTCCATAATCCTTTTTATTTAAAAAAAAAGATGCTTTCCTTTTTACTTACACAAATCTCTAAATATTGTAAATATGACACAGAATATACCCAAACAACAATACCGAGCATAGCATTTTGTTATAAGGGTATTCCGAGAAATTTTGACAGGATTATAAGTATCTTGCATGAGTGTGAGGTGAAGATGGAAAAATCTGTCACCGAAGATGAACTGTTTTGCAGGAACGAGGCTCTGTCGAGTTCCCGCCAAAACTGTTCACCCGAGGTGACAGATTTTTCTATCTTTACCGAATGTCCAATGCAAGATACTTTTTCTTGCATACCTTTTACTGTTCATTTGTGTATATGTATACAAAATAAATTTTGTTTCCTTACGCTGAAATATTGACGTAAACGTAAATCTTATTTTTAATGACGTCACTAACTTGAATAAATTACATCAGATACTTGAAGACTGTAAACTGGAAACTCGCTTCTCGCCAAAAGACAATGGCACTTGACTGTGTATTCGGCAAGCAAATGCCTTGTGGTCGTAATTAAGGTGTTAAAATAAGTGGCAACTGGGTATATAAGACTGTAGAAAGTGGTCGCATTATGGAATATGGAATAGCGGGGTGGTCGTATAATCGATGCGAGCGACCATTGAATTACATAGGAAAAATAATTCTGTTCTATCAAAAAGTGCCCGTAACAGCGGGATGGTCTTGACATTGAGGTGGTCACAAGGCGGGAGTTTACTTATTAAGAGGAAGAATAATATACAAGTATAATATGTGGAAGCATAATATGTGGTAGATAATTTTGCATAACAAATACGCGATATGTTCGTATTTGGGTAACAAATCGGCTTTTATTTTGATTATTAACATTTGTTATCAGCTCGTGTCTTACTTTCACTTATATTAACGCATACGAGTGTGTTATTCAGATTCTGCACCGAACAAAAACATGCTTACCACTTCCAAGCCAAACATTAAAGGTGTTTAAACATAAAAAAATTGGCCATAAAGTACCCATGTAAAGTGCAAAAGCCGCCGTGAAGAAATATATGCAAAAACTTGATAATAGTTTCGCTAAAATAGGTCCAAGAACGTTATATTTTGACTAAAAACACAGTTTTAAGTCACAATTTTTTCTATTTTCACTTTGTAAACAAACAATCTTTCAGTTTATACATTCAATAACTTTTTTGTTTAGGCCTCTAGAAACATAAGTTAAAAACCCGAGTGGAGCTTACACATCTGGCCTCCGGGTAGGCGTATTTATATTACGATAACATTGATATAAATCTACTTACCAGGTCAAAATATTTCCTGAAATGCACCAAATCACACAATTTTCCGCCATTTTGTTCCGCAGAGAACATGTTGCTCACTTACTTTTCCGAAAAAACCAAATACGTTGGACCCCCTGTATATAAATTTGTATAATTATAGTGATATACTGAGAGAGCCTTACTGATGATCCAAGATTAAGAAAATTTAATGACAAAATGAATAAAATTAATTATTTTTTCAGTAATTTAACATAAATACATCATGGTACATTTGTGTTAATGAACAAGATTTTAAAATGCCTTAGCAAGTTAAAAGTATGATGAAATAGCAGGGTTTGCTTCATCATTCCTCAACACAGATTTTGAAGTCAAAGTATTTCCCACTATTTCCCGGGAATTCCCAGTATTTCCCACCATCCTGGGAAATATTTCCCACTTAAATGCCAACCCTGCTGACATTATGAGGACACTAGGGAGTAGGGATATCCTTTCAAATCCATCAGTGCAGCACTGATATTCAAAAAAAAAAACAGTATCTGGAGAACTTAACCCTTTCTTCCATATTATTACACCTTTTAGGTATCAGCGAACCGTATAGATCCATATCAGTGAGCATATCCATGCGGTCTGGTCAGGATCTGCACCATTTCCTTTTTTTTATATACTAGGTTATTTTTGACAAAAAGAACCAGTGTAAATCCAGATCAGATAACAGTGATGTACACATGTACCAACTGATCAGGATCTACGATGGTTCCAAACGTGTAGATATATATATTTGGTTAACCTATTTGCATCTTTGCTGACAGTCATTTAACAAGTTATACTTCATGTAGCAATAAAATCAATTATTTTAAAATGTAACAAAAACAAATTGTTCATCTAATGCATGTATAAAGTTAATGGCTTGACCAGAAATAGCACTATCAATTTGAATGACAATGTCTTCCGATGACAATAATAAATTATCTAACACAGCTTGCTAACTGACATAGCTTCTAAAAATAACTGCAGTGAAGTCATAAATATCTGCTGGGTACCAATTTTCGAGGATTTTGTGGGCAGGTTGACACAATTAATATGAATTATTACAAAAAATTGCAAAATAAACATGATGATTTGAACACTTGACTCGATGGGAAAAATTGGTCATGGAAGGGAATTTTTTTCATTGATATCATAGGGGGAATTTTACATACAGTTGAACCTTCCTAAGCAGCAACCTGAATTCAGCAACTAAATGCCAGTTTGAATAGGTCTTAAACTGATATTTTGTTCTAGTTATTTCCTCTCTTAAACAGCCACTGGTGTCAGGCAGCCACTTTCTGTTACTCCCTTGGGTAGCTGCTTAACCCTTTCCTGTACAGAGACACCTTTATTGCTAGGGCGAACAGTTTAGATCCAGATCCGTGCCGTCTGATCAGGATCTAAACTGTTCGCTTTTTGATTCATTAGGTTATTCCTGACCAAAATGCGACCAGTGCAGATCCTGATCAGACAGCACGGATGTGCCAGCTGATCTGGATCTACACTGGTCGCACATGCAAAAAAATGTGTATCTATACAGGAATGGGTTAATATAAAACTGTATATAAATAATTAAATTGCTTGGTTTTTCTGCATCAGTTACCATTTATTAGAAAAGAATGGCCAGAGACTCTACCACAATTTTCCCATTATAAAGCTCATAGATTTTTGTACCTTGGATCAAATTGGATTTGACACAGTGGACATCTCTGCAAGTTGATCTGGACTTTCTGGTCAATCTCTTGAACAACCCTGTCTTCAGCAACATTTTTCTGGTGCTGTTTCTCTGCAGACTTTTCTGTACTTTCCTCGCGAGCTGAACTTTTAATATTTGTATTTCCTTTTGATTTTGACTGCAAACTATTCCAAGAATTTGAGGTTGACTGATGACTTTCTGACTTTTGTTCAGTTACACCTGGACGTGATGTCATCTTATTGTTCAATATCTTGTCTGTAAAGGAGCCTATGTTATTCCTGATACATTTTTCTTTACCAGGCTCTTCCAAGTCTTGGTTAGTTGATGTCAAATCTGTATTTAAATGCACATCTCCTTTTTTGTCTCTAACCAGGCTTGTACCTATATCTGATTCTGGAGTATTTCTGCTTTTGCTACCCGTAATATTTGGCTTCAAATTTGTTACACTATCTGTGTTTCTACTCTCTATACTCTTTTGTTTGTTTTGACAACGCAGAGCATAAAGATTAGAATTTCTGTCCCGCATTAACACAGCATTATCCTCAGGTAGATCTGTATGATTATGATGTAATGTTGGACTTTTTGACACACTTTGTTCCGATTTCACACCATGACTATCAAACAATTTTGGTATTTTCCCTTCATTTCTTTTAATTTCAATCCCCGAAAAATTTTTACTGCATGATACCTGAGGTCCAGTATTCCCCGAGTTGTTTGAAGTAGACAATTGAGGTATAATTGGTAGAGGTAAAAGTGGTAGTCCGTTTTTACTAAAATTTCCTTTGCTATTTGCCGACTGCCATTCAGTATCTTTGCTATTTTCAAGTGGTTTTGACAAACTTGCTTTGTCACTTTCAAAACTCACTTGCATAACTTCTTCATTGTGTTTATCATCAAACATCACTGGTGAGGAGATATGTCTTTGTTTCTGTGACTTTTTCATCAAATGTTTGCAAACTTGGGGGAAGGGAGATAACTCTTTTACTTGCTGCATTCTATCTATAGGCAGTAACCTCCCTTGTATTTCATGTAATCTCTCTTCCAGGGAAATATTTACCTCAGGTTTCATCTGAAGCAAACAAAGAAAGTATTAATTAAATCTGTTAAAAAGTTTCAGGGCTTATAATGATCTTTACTGTTAAACTGCTGTCTTTCATGCAGGTGTAAATTAGAATTTTCAAATGCAGACAGAGCTGCAGATAATGTGTGTAATAAAAAGGTAAATGAGTAAAAACAACATATATTACATTTTTTTCTTTGTATGCTTTTAACTACTCCAGGGCACTAGACAACTTTTGGGGACAGGTACCCATACCCGCAGGAAGGGGAATTTTGCGCCATTTTTAGACAAAAAGGAGAATTTTAAGTCATATACACATGTTCTTGACTAAAGGGTTACACACACTCGCAATCATTGTTTTCTACCTCTGATTATAATAGCAAGCATATTTTGTGACTGTAGACTTACAAATAAAACAATTTAGTTACGTTTTAATTAGTTTTTGTTCAATTTTATTTCTTGGGGATTTTTAAGGGGAATTTTTTTTCTGATATAGGGGAACAAAACATACTATTTTGACTGGGGAATGGGGCCCATATTCGGCCCTAAAAATGGCCAAACAAGTGCCCTGTACTCATTAAGATAACACAGTATAAATAAATTTTTATGTCTTGTCTGTGTTTCGTACAAGATGGTTAGTTTGCTCAGCCAGTGCTCCAGAGCCTATTTCGCTCCCAGCCAGAGGCACTATCATTTGAAATTCACAGTAGCGCCATTTGTGCAGTGCAGTGTGGGGGCCGTAAAGTCTTCCTGTACATGTAGTCAGTACTGTTATCAGTAAATTAACCCGTTACCGATGTCATGCAGTCATTGTTAGTAATGTTACGTATATCAGGGCTATCCGATCAACCTTTTTTGGGGTTGTCCCAGTTAGCTCAATCGGTTGCGTCGCAGGAATTGCAGGGCTAGGCGCTGTCGCCGTGATGGTGTGTGTTCGCTCCCAGCCAGAGGCACTATCATTTTAAAGGGTATTTACCTCCAATTCTTTTTCCAAAGGGTATTTTACCCCTTTACATTTTCCATAGTTGGTTAATAGACACAATGAAGGCAAAATACTGGTATTTTGTTCCTGTAGCTTATCCTAAAATGCTTAATTTTTTTTAAATTTGTCAGTGCTGTATGGAAACTGTAAAATCTCTTTCCTGATTTCAATCAATGCTATTTTTTCAAATCCACTTGATAATCACTTGTCACATCCCAAAATAAGCACCCTGAAACACCTAGTTGTCCCAACCCAACAATAGCACACACACTGTATGACCAACTATAGCACCATTGTAAAATGTTTGCCCAACAATAGCATCCACATACATATATGATATACCCGGTATATATTATATGGCATGCCCAACAAAAGTATCCATTGTACAATTTATTATGTTTGCCCAACAATAGCAGAGTGGCTGCTATTATAGCACTAACATACACATAGAACAATGCCCAACAACTTACTTACTTATTCACAATCATACTCATACACACTGAGCATTTATACGGAAACATGTATGTAAAACAATGTACTCACAGTTTCATTATATGCAGGGAAATGTGACAGCTTTGAGATATCCACATCTTTTGGAGTTAATGAAAGAACTAGCTTCCTCAGGTTATTTAGGCTGGTGTTACTTGTTACTAGGAATCCACTAAAAAGCAAATAAAAAGTCAACTAAATAAGTGTACATAATTAAAAGACTAAATCAAATAAAGACAACACTGTTTGATTTAATTTGCATGATTAGCATTTATAAGGCTACACACTCGTGAATTTCCTCACTAAGCTACATTTCAGCAGAATTGCAGGACCAGTATACTGTTGATTATTACCCTATGTGTATCTCAGAGCTTTTCATCAGAAAATTCGGACGAGGCCCTGGCCTTTCAAATTGGGAAATTCATGCGTGATAATTGTTTATTTTGGGAAAACAAAATCATTGAAAGATGGGTACTACGTTATAAATTTGAATAGTAGTAAGAATTTTCAACTAAAATATAGTGTTTTAAAGCACTTAATTTTTAGACTTTAATTTTTAATTCCCATCAGAGGATTTTGATATATTTTTCAACATCTTACCAACCATTTTGGGAAAAGACTCTGCCACAGTTGGGAAAAAAATACTTTTTTTGGATTGGGAAGAGGCCTGTATACATTGTAAGGCCTCTTGTTGATACAAGGATGAAAAGCACTGTCAGGGTTTTTATTAAGGAAGAGGGGAAGATGCTGGACGCTGGTCAAAAGGGGAAAAATGCGTGAGAAATACAAAATTGGGGAAAACTTACTTAATTCTACACTCTTACTTGTATTAGCTACAGTGAATGTTTATACTTAAGTTTATGCTTCTGTCTATCTTTTTTTACTTTAGCCATTACCAAGCAGTCTATTTAGCAAACAGACGCATATCTCTTTGTTATCTGTTCTTAAACAGTACAAAAATTTGTTTTTTTATACATGCTCACTTTAAATGTATCCATTAATTAATTGTTTGTTTAGAATCAAAATCATTTCGGATGCAAGATTTCCAGAAATCTTTTGATTAGGCCAGTGCTTGTGTAGTTATTGATAATTTCCAACTTAAATGCTGAATTCCCCTAGAAAATGAAATATTGCTGCTCAAAAGGAGTGTTCGAGCAATTCCACTGACCCCACCAACCCACCCTGATACGCACATGCCAAAACAACACGCGACGATCATAAAATTACATGGTACTTTGACTTTTAAATGTCGCGATAATTAATTTTTATTGTAGTTGTGAGTCACATCGTAAATTTGGACTTCAATGAACACTCCGGAAGATACGGCATATGAAATTTTTGGGATAAAAATGATTGCTCGGCACAGTTTTGAATGTGTATTTCAACCCGACAATTCGTACTTTTATGACAGAACATGGCGCCGTATTCTGTTGTTCGTATTTTGCATTATTCGTCATTCGTTTTACCTTACAGTGCAAATAAGCCGCATCCGTTTAAAAGCACGACGAAGACAATATAGGACTATTAGCATTTTACTCAGTTAATCTTTAATTAATTGTCAATTATCAAAACAACAGATTCTTTTTTTGCCCGGTGTCAGAATACATTCCTTGGTGATAATTAGACCGGTGTGCGCATGTGTTTACTCGACTGGTTGGTATTTTTAAAGTGGGCGGAGCTTTTAGTTTTAGCAAAACATTTTTACTATCTAATCATATACGGTGTGACCTGAATGATTATAGGCAGGGTTTAAATTTACTATGATTGTCTACGTTGATGGTTGTGATTTTCTTTATAGGAAGTCCACGGGACGTATGTAATCAAGAAATTCGGCGGACGGGTCGTATTTTAGCTGTTATTTACGGCCGTACGCTCGCTAACGGTACTCAACTGTTGTAAAACCCGCTTAAAACTGGCAGGTAGAATGCATTTTTCCCAACACGACGATAATCCATTACCAGTAATGTTTAAGTTGACTATCAGGGTACAAGGTCTGTGACGTAGCGAATCTTAATATAGTAACATTCGACAAATAATACTAGGTTGCGTACGTACCTAATTTCTAACAAATATTCGTGAAAATATTGCAGATTTTGGATGAAATAGATTAAAAATAACTATAAATTACGCTGCTATTTACGTTTTGCTAAACAATTATCACTTTACAAGGGGGAAAGTGATTTTCGTTGGGGGAAAAATTTTCATTTCGGGAATTTTTTCCCAGGGAAGACGCCGACTATCAGCGTCAGTTTGTTAAGGAAAAAAAAACCCTGAGTGTATCTGCAAAGGTAAATTAAAAGTACCAAACAAATTCAGAGATAATTTCTATCAATGGTTAACCTTTTACTCCATGGGCAAAGATGATCCAGATCAGCCGGCAAATCCATGCCATCTGATTGCTTTTGATTCATTTGGTTATTTCTGACCAAGAAGTGACCAGTGTAGATACAGCTACAGCGATATCGGGAAACAGGTATACAGGGTGTGTTTTGACTTAATATGGGTGTGTCTTGACTTAATACAGGGGTGTTTTGACAAAATTAAAGGTATTATGACTTTGGGGTGTTTTGACCTGTTTCCCATATTCCCTCTACTGAAATACTGACCAGTAAGGTAACCTAAACAGGTCTCTGTTTTCAATAGTCTCAACAATTCGACTGCAAGCACAGACCCATTATTATCATACGGACGTTTTCGTTGTCTGTCCTTTACGTCTCAAGCAGTTACGATCAAAACTGTGGTGGAAATCGACCCGATTTAAATTCTTTTTTATTCACTCCCACATGAAAATTTCAACACTTTTATGTCAAATATTATTATAAAACATAAATAATAATAAAACTTTTGCAGGGCACTAGACAACTTTTGGGGACAGGTACCCATACCCGCAGGAAGGGGAATTTTGCGCCATTTTAAGACAAAAAGGGGAATTTTAAGTCATATACACATGTTCTTGACTAAAGGGTTACACACACTCGCAAACATTGTTTTCTACCTCTGATTATAATATCAAGCATATTTTGTGACTGTAGACTTACAAATAAAACAATTTAGTTACTTTTTAATTAGGTTTTGTTCAATTTTATTTTTTGGGGGATTTTTAAGGGGAAATTTTTTCTGATATAGGGGAACAAAACATACTATTTTGACAGGGGAATGGGGCCCATATTCGGCCCTAAAAATGGCCAAACAAGTGCCCTAAAAAGTAACAATAAAAAAGCGAGTCAGATAAACTTTTTGCGGTGTAATCAACATGGGTGGAGGTTAAACAGTTTTGCATAAAAAAAGAAAACGTTACTTTTAAAGGATTACATATATTGATTCTACTTGAATGCGGCTTCTCAGGTATGTAATTGTTTTAAAAATAAATATGTTTAAGATGCTTTATCAGGGTTTTCTTTAAGGAAGAGGGGAAGACACTGGACGCTGGTCAAAAGGGGAAAAATGCGTGAAAAATACAAAATTGGGGAAAATTTAGTTTATTATACACTCTTACTTGTATTTGCTACAATGAATGTTTATACTCAAGTTTATGCTTAGAACTGTATATCTTTTTTACTTTAGCTTTCATTACCAAGCAGTCTATTTAACATACAGATGCATATCTCTTTGTTATCTGTTCTTAAACAGTACAAGAATAAGTTTATTTATACTTGCTCACTTTCGGAGCCTGCTTAAAATGTATCTATTAATTGTGTGTTTTGAATCAAAATCATTTCGGATGCAAGATTTCCAGAAATATTTTGTTTAGGCCAGTGCTTGGGTAGTTATTGATAATTTCCAACTTAATTGCTGAATTTCCCAAGAAAATTAAATATTGCTGCTCAAACTAAGGTTCGAGCAATTCCACTGACAACCCCCCCATCCTGATACGCAAATGCGAATACAACACGCGACGAACGAAGATAAATGATCGTAAAATTACACAGTACTTTGACTTTTTAAATGTCGGAATAATTAAATATTTATTGTAGTTGTGAGTCGCATTGTTAATTTGGATTTCAATAAATTCTCCGGAAGATACTGGATATAAAATTCTTGGGATAAAAATGATTGCCCGGCACAGTTTTGAATGTGTGTTTCACCTGACGCTTTGTGACAGAATATGGCGCCGTATTCTGTTGTTCGTATTTTGCATTATTCGTCGTTCGTTTTACCTTACAGTGCAAACAAGCTGCATCCGTTTAAAAGCACGACGAAGACAATATACGACAACTAGCAATTTACTCAGTTAATCTTCAATTAATTGTCAATTATCAAAACAACAGATTCTTTTCAGGGGTTTTTCAGCAATGTCTGCGCCTCCGGAAAACAGAGGTGTTCCCAAAGCAAACGGCCCTGTTCCCAATCATGTCCAGTTGTCATTTTTCCCAATTGAAAACATATTTTATTTCCGAAATTTCGGCAAAAAATCGAATAAAATATATCAAATTATTCAGTTAGAAGAGTGACTTCCCTTTATCTAGCAATTGCAGACGTTCAGTGACCCTGATTTAACTGTAAGCATGAATATTTTCTGGATTTCTTTCAACATTACAGCTATTGAATATATCAATAAATTTAGAACTTACTGTTTTGCAAAACATTACAGAAGGTACCCTTAACTGAAGAAGATGCATCATAATATGACTCGTTAGACACTTAATTCTTTTTGTAATGTATTTTTGCGACTATGATGACTTTGCACAAAAATAAGTTCTACAATAAAAACTTACGTTTATCTGGACTTTAGTTAATACTCTAAAATAACCATTAAATTTGCTACGGTTTCACTATTTTATAAAGAATTTCAATTTCATATAGTGAATAATTTTAATGAGAAAATTATTTCTGATAACAATTGGCTAACAAGTTACCAGTTTTCCAATGTTTGTTTAAATAAAGACCAAAAAGCTGGTAAAAGTATATTGGTAATGTAAAAATTGACTGATTTAAGCTAAATAAATGCATATTGAAATTTCCCAAAATAGACTATTATATCGATGTGAAAATTCCCAAAATGGGCATTTTTGTCGATAAAAATTTCCCAAAATGTCCAGACTCCTTTTCCCAAAATAGGCAGAAAAACCCCTGCTTTTTTGCCCGGTGTCAGTATACATTACTCGGCGATAATAAGACCGGCGCGCACATGTGTTTACTCGACTGGATGGTATTTTTAAAGTGGGCGGAGCTAATTGTTATAGCAAAACATCTTTTACTATCTATCGTAAACGGTGTGACCTGAAAGATTAAAGGCGGGGTTTAAATTTACTCTGACTGTCTACGTTGACGGTTGTGATTTTCTTTTTAGGAAGTCCGCGGGACGTATGTTCGGCGGACGGGTCGTATTTTAGCCGTTATTTACGGCCGTACACGCGCTAACAGTACTCAACTGTTGTAAAATCTACTTAAAACTGGCAGGTAGAATGCCTTTATTACCAACACGATGATAATCCATTATCAGTAATGTTTGAGTTGACAACAAGGATACACTATCAGGGCACTTGTTTGGCTGTTTTTAGGGCCGAATATGGGCCCCATTTCCCTGTCAAAATAGTATGTTTTTTTCCCTTATTTCAGAAAAAAATTCCCCTAAAAATCTAAAATATTAAAAAATAATAATAAAAAGTAACTAAAGTGTTTTATTTTTAAGTCTTCAGTCACAGAGTATGCTTGCTATTATGCAATAAGAGGTAGAAAACAGTGTTACAAGTGTCTGTAACCCTTGAAAGTCAAAACATGAGTATACAAGTTATGACTTAAAATTCCCCTTTTTGTTTTAAAATGACGCAAAATTCCCCTTCCTGGGGGTATGGGTACCTGTCCCCGAAAGTTGTCTAGTGCCCTGACTATACAGTGTCTGTGACGTAGCCAATCTAAATTTAGTAACATTCTACAAATAATACTAGGTTGCGTACGTACCTAATTTCTAACAAATATTCGTGAAATTAGTGCAGATTTTGGATGAAATAGAATCAAAATTACTAAATTAAGCTTCTGTTTACGTTTTGCTAAAAAATTATCACTTAACAAGGGGGAAAGTGATTTTCGTTGGGGAAAACATTTTCATCGGGGAATTTTTTTTCCTGGGGAAGACGCCGACTATCGGCGTCAGTTTGTTAAGGAAAAAAACCCTGTTTATGAAGCCCGCAAAAGATTGAAAAGTTGCGATTCATTTTCCTATCAGCGGCATACAGAAATAGAAGGAAAATTTTCCGCATTGATTTGAATAGTAACTGGGTTGTGCGCGAAGAGCGACCATCGTATATATAGAAAAGCTCTTGTTGCGCACAAATAGTTGGGCTATGTTTTTAATTGATCAGACATTTTTCACTCAAATTTTAAATATGTCAGACCGACACGTAATTATTTTGTGCTCAGATTCGTTGCGATTAAGACAGTCGGTTCAGTAGGTAAAACTCTGTTACCGTTGTTGATTACGATTAACTGTCACTGTGTTTGTTTTGCTAATTTTGGTTGACACGTCGACTTCAGCTTCTGAATCCGACGACAGGACAACCGTCTCCTCTTCATTGTCTTTGTCGGCAGCATTTGAATGATCTGATTTGATTCTTTTTGTGTCTGGATGTTCTTTTTGAAATACTCTGCGTCTTAGTTTGAGTTTGTTGCTCTTTTCCATCATTTAATTTAATTTATTTTGCCCGCTTCCTGTTTGTCGTTTCTCCTTTGTAGAGAGTACAATGTCGATTCACTAAAATCTTTGTAAAGCCGTAACTGTCCGTGAAGTCATCCAAAGGTATTGACTGTTGCACTGCCCAGTAGACAAGCGAAGTACATAGTAAACCAATTTTTCTGGCGGTTATTGCCACCAGAAATTCGTTAGAAAGATTCAGTTATCCTTTCTAGAGGTTCAAATATAGGCCGTATTCAATGCAACACTGTGTGGAGTAACCAAACAGAAAAGGCATATTCCAGTCGCTGTCTGCATGACTATATAGCTTTAAAAAGCTTTTCAAAAAAGGATACCAACATGATATTCTACAGCGCTCTGCATACCTGGTGATAAAACGATCTACAGTTGATCATTTTGCTATCCTCTTTGGTTGCACGTCGGTGGCAGGGGTTTAAGAGTTTATGATGGCTTCTGGTGAAATCTAGTAAAAGAACCTAGAAATTCGACTTGTTTCTTTTATCCCTGTCATCGTGTTCTTGCCGATTTGTCTCCAGTTGCTCTGGTCTCGGTAAAATCACTGAGAACCCGCCCTTTGCAATGCTATTATCTTCTTATGTTTTATAATTATGTTTGCATGCACTAACATAACATGTTGAGCTGATATGTGGGTTGAAGTTATTTCACCAAGACAATTTGTACTTGTTTGTTAATACGAGCAAGTGCATGTGAGGTTGGTGCATCATAGAACCTGGTTTAATCGATTCAAGGCGGTAACCCATCGGGTTATCATTTTTGCTAATTATGTGTGGTGTCTGTTTTTGAAACTGATCATTTTATTAACCATTTTCTCTCTTTCTCGGGTTCTTGGCTGTTTGGGGAGGCTGTGTCTTCTGAATGTGCCATTTCCTGATATGCATATTTAATTTTTTATATTACATTGTCAAGTTGATGAATGGATTGGGTTAGTTTACCAAGACAACTTAACTTGTTTGTTCATACATGTATGAGAACCTGTTGGAGCAAGTGTGAGGTTAATGCAACATTGAACCTTGTTTAAAAACCCAGTGGCAAATTGTTTTGTCACTTACAGTTCCAAGGCGGTAACCCCATTTTTTTTTCTTTTCGTAAATTGTTTGTGGTGTTATGTTTGAAACTGATCTTATAAACACATGTTCTCTTTTCCTTTCTACTTTTGGCTACGTGGCGGGGCTGTGGCAATTCCTGATCAGTACATTTCCCATTTTATATAAAACTTCGCGAATTTCGTGGATTTTAGAAGGTAGATTTCTACATAGGAATCCAAAGTCTTATTTGCATTTTGTGTGATTCTGTTAATGAACTGGTTTCATGACAGGTCACTTGAAATGTCATTCGTTAGGGTTTTTTTGCACTGGGTACTACCTCCAAGATGTGTCCATGTAACTTAAAATCAATTTTCGTTTTGCTTCTAGTTATGTTTAGGACTCGACATTTTCCAGGGTTAAACTCCATTTCCCATGATTTCCCCCAAGCTTATAGAGTTTGTAAATCCTTTGGAACCTATTAGCTAATGCAGTCTTGATTATCTGTAATGATCACATATACTGCAGTGTCGCCAGCAAATAGACAGACTTGGGATTTAATGTGATTTGGTAGGTCTACTCCATATACAATTAGTTTTATGTGATTTACCATATCGAAAGTTTGCATAAATCTTGCAACATTAACTCAGTTTCTTGTCATTAGTTGAGGTCACGTTGTAAGTCGCCAACAAGTTGTGCGAGTTGTTTTTCGCAAGTTTAACTTAATTCGTTCTCGAAAAACATGTTGAATTTTGTGGCGTTTAATGTAGTCTGTAAGGTTGATAATTTCTAATGTTTTACCAAGTATGCAGACACAAAAAATCGATCTGTAATTTACCCCTTCTTAAGAAAGAGTGTGAAATATGCCGATATCAGTTCCATTGGTAGTTTTCCAGTATATAAAGTGAATTTGTATTATTCGAGCAATTGAAAGTTTTAGTTCTTTCAATACAAGTGACTTCATACTGTTTGGAGAAGAAGCTTTATCAGTTTAAAGGTTACCAAGGAATTCTGTAATTCCTTTAGGTCGATAACAAATTTAGACGTTGATGGATAATTACGATTTACCAGTATTTTAAAATAATTAGTTTTCGCAAAGGCGATCAGTACGTCTGAAGTCATTGTTCGTTAAAAAAAACCAGACACTTCAAAACGAGGCTCATAATAAGGTTGAACCAAAGTAAATCCAATTCCCATATACCTCAATGTTAAAATCTCAATATTCAATGTACATTTAACATGATTTCGTCATCTCAATTTCTAGACAACTATATATTGCCGTGAAGATCTACATTTCATCTATTCAAAAACACACAGGAAATAGGGGGTTAACTTACTTGTAAGAAAATTACTGATCTCTGACCGAACAGACCCTATTTTGAACGCGGTATCGCAAAAACGGTGCCAAAAATATACATCCGTTAATCCGGAACTAGTTCGCCTCTACCAAACGAGATATTGGCATAAAATTGCTTGCATTTATTTTCCTGACATGTTATTTCTGCAAACAAGTCAAAAACAGGCTTATTTCTAACAGTTAAGAGGCCTCCAGATGAAGAGAAAAAATAGCATATATTAAAACGGACTTCATTCGAATGGACCACGGAGGGATACAGCGTGATTTGGTGTTATTCAACCATAAGGATATAAGTATGGAACGCCGTTGTTGTCTCGTGAAAACGATCTTATACTGTCGCCCAGCTGGAAATCGAAAAGACACATCCTACAGCGACACGCACTTTTTAACTGTATTATTGCGCCCACAGGCGTGTTCAAGTAAGCTGAGTTCTGCGGTTACCACGAGATCTGATGAAAAGTGTAAACAGACGTTGCAAGCACAAAAGTTACCTTATTGAAACCTTAGATATATTAAGAATGAAATCATTTCAATGAGAAGATCATAATTTTTCTCTAAATTTAGACTTTTTTGGATTAAAATTACGTCTGCCCTTTAACCTTTTTTCTTTGTTTTTTTTTCTTAAGATTACTTCAAAATTCTTTGATACACCCTCATGGCGACCTTGGAAACATTTTACAGTGAAATCACTTAGATTAAATTTCAAAAATATATATCAATAATTCCCAATTACGAAAAGAGACACTATTAAGACAATTTAGAACATTATAGAAAAATAGTTAAAGCTTAAAAATCCCCTACATTCTATTTGCAATCAAACACAAAACGAAGCATCGCAAAACAAAAACACATCAACTGCTCACATGATCAAAATGATACTGACAATATCCAAGATCCTTTAAAATAACTTTTAATTATGAAGAGAGAAATCAACATTTTTTTTGTCATCAATTTTCGCAGCCATGAAATTAAAAGCCAAACACACTTTTACAAATGTATTGTATACATGTGTTAGACAAGTTGATCTTAGATATTGCTGTAACTCATTACTCAGGAACGCATTAAAATTGATGTTTAGTGTTGCTTTGTTTTTGTGTTTGGCTGCAGAATTTAGTTTGTTTTGGTAAAACAATTTTTTCTTCACTGTCATAACTTTTCTTAACGTTTAAAAATAATCCTACATTAATAAGATTTATTTATGCAAAGTTTGACGGAACTGCAATTTTCCGTTAGGGTGATTCCTCCCTTTTTATCGATCACAGTACGATGACAACTGCCATAGCATATAACGTGACAGTCTAAAACCATGATCACGAAGAGGCAGCAACGGCGTACCATATATTTCCATTCATTAGGCAAGTACTAAAACGTCATTTGCTTTAAAAATCTTATACCTGATTTTGTAGCTCGATATCATACCCGGTATATCCTAAATTTCACTTTGCCCAGTGTGGAAAAAATACGGTTAAGGTTCCGCAAAGATTGCAAATGGCGAAAAGTAGCTAAATTTTCAAAATTGAATTTTGGGGTTAATACTTATTGCCACCTAGATTTTAGTAAATAAATGTATTTAGCTATGGATGTAATAAATGTTTGCAAGCTTAATTTAGTCTAATTCATGTTCTAATTACTAAGCACATACTAAAACAAAAGAAAAACCGTTTGCATGAGAACTCTGAAACCCATGAACAATATTCCAAAGCAACTTATTCCTGAAATAAGTATATGCTGGTCTACAATGTTTAGAGCCCATTCGTCAAAATAATGTAAAGGTTTTCAAGAAATTCAAGGAAATCTTACTTCCTGGTTCAAAGTGAAAGTAGAACTACTTTCACTTTGAACCAGGAAGTAAGGTTTTCTTGTTAACCCTAACATTATTTTGACGAATTTGCCCTAAACATTGTAGACCAGCATATACTTATTTCAGGTATGAGTTGCTTTGGTATATTGTTCATCAATTTCAGAGTTCTCATGCAAATGGTTTTTCTTTTGTTTTAGGATGTGCTTTGTAATTAGAACATGAAAAAGACTAAAATGAGCTGGCAAACATTTACTATTACCATAGCTAAATACATTTATTTACTAAAATCTAGGTGGCAATAAGTATTTTCCCCAAAATTTATGTTTTTAAATTTTAGCTAGTATTCACCATTTGCAATGTTTGCGACCTCTTAAAGCACTGTAAATTAATTTCATTACACATCGAGATTTATTCTGGATTTGTTTACCATACAAAAGCGCCGCCTGTCGGTCAGACTTTTATTTAGCGATGCCTCTAAACGTTCGTCATTCTCTCACCAGAGGGCGTGCTACACAAGTTTCGCTTACACCTCTGTCAACGCCGGGAAAAGTAGTTCTCATACACGTGATATATCTCATACACTCCGCAAAATAGTTCCCCGAAAATTTGGGTTAAAATATATCTTAAACATTGTTCTAAAAAAAATAAAAATACCCATTTTCATTTTAAGTAAAATATACAGAGATCAAAATAATCTCACGAGCATTTTATTCATTATTTATATTTTGTACAAGAATCTTGTACATCGGGCGTTGACAGAGGTGTAAGCGAAACTTGTGTAGCACGCCCTCTGGTGAGAGAATGAACGTTCGTCAGAGCAGTGTGACACTGATCTATGACAGAACGTCTAGATGATCTAGACTAGTAAGGAAAATATCTTTCAGAGTCCGCACAAATAATCATGATTTTTAATAATAAGCTAGATGAAGCAAAAAACAGCATATAGATATGGTTTCAGCTAATAAATATTGTTTCCGTGAATAAGGAATGTCTCTGATAGGTCCCGAGGTTATCTTACGAGTCATGTATTTTGCTGATGTGTCCTGGCAGGGTTATTCAGTTTATCACAAGCTTACCACGATTTTGTGTGCAGAACGTTAAGATAAGTTTTAGTTCGTTCTCCGCTTTACTACGTACCGCAACTTCAAATTAACAGCAGTATTTTATCAAATCCCGCTCTTAAATATTACCAGGGGCGTAGCCAGCTTTTTACAAGTTGTTACTAAGGCACATAGTGGCGGTTGCCTCTTGATAAGGGGGTATGGGGTGCACCCCCCCCCCCCCCCCCCAAGAAGCATTAAACAAGTGCAGTTTTAATGTAGCAAAATTCAATTAAAATAAAGCGTGACAAGTGGAACGTAGGTCTGCATTTACATCTTACAAAATCTTTTTCCCAAGAAGGCATGCAAATCAAAGCCAGAGACATATTTGATTCGACAAAAACGACTTGAACCTGCTACCATACCACCCCGTTCTATTTTATTGTATTTTTGGGACTTTTGAAAACATCATTTTTCTGTATAACTTGTAGGCCCGGGCCTACACGGCCTAATAGTAGCTACGCCACTGATTACCAATGCTTATAAAATGACTTCTTCATCCAAGAGTGATATTGTTGCTGCAAACATTCTACATATTACAAAATTTAGAATCAGAAACTTCTATGTATTGGTTGCCTAGAATGCTCAGTTAGTTTAACCATTTTTTAAACTTATTCAACATAATAAAAGTCCGAAGAAGAAGATACATGAAATTTATTATATTAGAAAAATATATAACTTGTTTTTGTCAGATGACCTTATTTTCAATATAGTTAGAAATGATTTCGTTGAAGATCTCAGCCGCACACTATTGTGCCAGTTATTGTTGTTTTAATTTTCCGCACAATCACTGCCTACTGATTGTGCGTTAAATTGTAAAGATTGTGTTAGACTCTCTTCAAGATCGTTTAGCCACATGCAAACAACATCCTTAAGGTCTTTTGCTAATTTCTCTGATATAGCAGATAAAGCCATGCAAATGACTTTGGAAGATCCCTCTGATTGAATCAACTTTGCATATTTCATAAATCTATGCAGATCATTTTCTTCTTTTGAACGCGGTATGGAGCCGTCGCTTTGCACATTGCGTATGTTAGCTCAGAATCATCTTTGTGTACTTCCATGTCCGAAAGAAAATCTTTAACTGTTGCGTATGTTAGCTCAAAATCATCTTTGTGTGCTTCCTTGTCCAAAAGAAAATCTTTAACTGTTGCGTATGTTAGCTCAAAATCATCTTTGTGTGCTTCCATGTCCGAAAGAAAATCTTTAACTGTTGCGTATGTTAGCTCAAAATCATCTTTGTGTACTTCCATGTCCAAAAGAAAATCTTTAACTGTTGCGTATGTTAGCTCAAAATCATCTTTGTGTACTTCCATGTCCGAAAGAAAATCTTTAACTGTTGCGTATGTTAGCTCAAAATCATCTTTGTGTACTTCCATGTCCGAAAGAAAATCTTTAACTGTTGCGTATGTTAGCTCAAAATCATCTTTGTGTACTTCCATGTCCGAAAGAAAATCTTTAACTGTTGCGTATGTTAGCTCAAAATCATCTTTGTGTGCTTCCTTGTCCAAAAGAAAATCTTTAACTGTTGCGTATGTTAGCTCAAAATCATCTTTGTGTACTTCCATGTCCGAAAGAAAATCTTTAACTGTTGCGTATGTTAGCTCAAAATCATCTTTGTGTGCTTCCTTGTCCAAAAGAAAATCTTTAACTGTTGCGTATGTTAGCTCAGAATCATCTTTGTGTCCTTCCTTGTCCAAAAGAAAATCTTTAACTGTTGCGTATGTTAGCTCAGAATCATCTTTGTGTACTTCCATGTCCGAAAGAAAATCTTTCACTGTTGCGTATGTTAGCTCAAAATCATCTTTGTGTACTTCCATGTCCGAAAGAAAATCTTTAACTGTTGCGTATGTTAGCTCAGAATCATCTTTGTGTGCTTCCTTGTCCAAAAGAAAATCTTTAACTGTTGCGTATGTTAGCTCAAAATCATCTTTGTGTGCATCCATGTCCGAAAGAAAATCTTTAACTGTTGCGTATGTTAGCTCAGAATCATCTTTGTGTACTTCCATGTCCGAAAGAAAATCTTCAACTGTTGCGTATGTTAGCTCAAAATCATCTTTGTGTACTTCCATGTCCGAAAGAAAATCTTTAACTGTTGCGTATGTTAGCTCAAAATCATCTTTGTGTGCTTCCATGTCCGAAAGAAAATCTTTAACTGTTGCGTATGTTAGCTCAAAATCATCTTTGTGTACTTCCATGTCCGAAAGAAAATCTTTAACTGTTGCGTATGTTAGCTCAAAATCATCTTTGTGTGCTTCCATGTCCGAAAGAAAATCTTTAACGGTTGCGTATGTTAGCTCAAAATCATCTTTGTGTGCTTCCATGTCCGAAAGAAAATCTTTAAGTGTTTTATCATCAAGACCAAACTTTTGATTTCTTAAACATGATTTTGGGACTTTGGGACTTTATGTAAACTGGTGGTGATGGAACTATTGACACACAGGGGCTTGGTGTAAACTGATGGAGGTGAGTGAACTCTTGACTCACAGGAGCTTGTTGAAAAGTAGTGGAAGACTGAATTTAAATGAACTCAAAACACAGGCTTGCGACAGGTGTAAAGTGGTGAAGTTCAATGACCGTATGACACACAGGGACCTCCTGTGAACTGGTGAAGGTGAGTGAACTCTTAACACACAGGGGCTTTCTGTACACTGTTGATCTGGTGAAGTGAATAAACACTCCACATAAAAGTTTCTCTACAAAACCTGTTACCTCAACTGCTGAACCGTTCCCAATTTAACTTCATTATTTGAAAGTAATTTATTACAATAGGCTATCTACTTCTGATACAGTTAAAACATGCAGATTTTGGCCTTTTGTGATTTTTTAAACTGATGAATAATATGGGCTCCGACCGGGTATGGAACTGCTGTAAGGGCAGCTCCTAGCCACATATCTTCTGGCACATTACCATCTACTGTAGTATTATTTAATTTCGTGTGGACAAATTTTCATGCAAAACCCGTAAATAACAAATTCGTAGGGGCATAAATTCGCGCAACTCTAATTTTATAATAAAGAAACAGTTAAATTGTTAAGTTTCACTGGGGTTGAATTTCAGGCTCTTGTCATAGCGTAAAATATGCAAAAATTAAGCCCACACAAAATAAAATGATTTAAAAGTATGCTAGCTGGGACAGCTGCAAAACCTTTGTGCAGAAAATGCTGATACACTTGACTAATATATGACACCAGAAACTAATTTATATTGTAGTCCATCGTAGAAAGACGTTGCATTTTTTACATTTTTTATCTGGTAAATGTGTGGATTTGACCTTTCAAAAACTTAACACCAAATCCACAGTTTACGTCTAAATTTTTGGACTAATTTCTATTGATGACATTTCTGATCTGTTTTTGTGTTAAAGTTTAAAGCGGATAGATAGGGAACGCTTAGTCGTCTGTGTCTGTCCATCATAAAAACTTATTGGGCCCTCATGTTGATACCTAATCTTTAGGTCAGAGTTACATTAAATTTTGATGGAGTAATGCCCCTTTTTGTACTTGGAATTTATCACGAAAACTTTACATTGCTTATAATGTTGCTATTTCTTCATCAAACTTCAAATTATGTTGCTTATGACAACAGGGTTATGGCAATGCTTAAATCTTTAGGTTCAGGTCAGGTTTAATTGAGTTATACAACTTTTTGTTCTTGGATTTTTATTCTAACAAAGAACCAGAGGGCAACACAAGTGTTCAACTTAACACCCTTGAAGTCATATTGAAGTGATATTTGAATTTGATCTTATAATAATAATTAGATGATTTTTACAGCCAGGAGGGTCCTTATTTGTCACAACAATGAATAAAACACTGTTGTCAAAGAGTTTAGCGGTGTATGCTGCAGAGAACATATTCCGTGTTGTTCCAGTCGGCACACATGATTGGGAAAAGTTTGTTCCCCCTGAAGATCTGAAGTCTCTGTTAGAACGATGTAAGTAGAGGAGCTCATGGTTATTCGACATGAATTAAAGACACTAAATTGTTTCTTTAATATGGTTATTCAACATGGATTAAAGACACTAACGTGTTGTTGCTATCATATTCACGATCTTATTATTTTTCAGTCATTATTTTGCGATCAAGGGTTTTCAATAAGCTATATAAAAGATTTCATATGTTAATAGATCAGAGAAATCAAAAACAACAAGAAATAAAAATGAGTTTAAAAAAAACACTGAAAACTACAATACTTATGTGAAAACCCAGAAAATTAAGTTTCAGTCTTACCAAAAATCAAACAATTGCAGAAATAAAAAAATGCATTTTTGATGTATTACACCAAAAACCTTGTTTGATTGATGAATAAAACTGAAGGCCGAAGACAATGTAAATTTCAAATTTTAATATGTTATATTAGACTTGGGCATTTTATGTGGAAATATTTATACACTGTCTGGTGTTTATATGCATGATTGTATTGAAGTATAAGAACTAAAACAGTAGTCCATCCCAGCTGCCGTTATCAGTGATGGTGTCTGTTGACTTGCTATAATAGCTGAAGTATGAAGTATGGAATGGTATGCAGAACGTACAGGACCTACAACAGTATATCTTTTATTATTTTCTTTTCCAATTGACAAGTACACGATATTAGTTCATGTAATGTTAGATATTTATACTGGTGAAACGTATGATTGTTTGAGAACTATAACAATCCATTTTCTGTTTCAGATGACTTGCACACACGATTAGTTCACGGAATGTAATATTTACCAGTGTTTAGAGAATGGAGATGGATTAAAGACACTAGCATCAACTACGCTCTACATGCTGTAAAAGGAGAACCACATAACCCACATCCATAGAATTTGTTTTAAATGACTGGGTATTGGTCATGTTGTTAATTTATACTCTCTCCCTCGCTATCCTTATTGTCTGCTACATTAAGCTGTGTTGTTTCATGTAGATGATAACAAGATTACAATCATCACATTTACAGACTCTCCTCTTATCCCTTTACTTGATATATACGCATGTGCGACCAGTGTAGATCCAGATCATCTGTGCCATCTAATCAGGATCTGCACTGGTTACATTTTGGTCAAAATAACCTAATTAATCAAAAAGCGAACAGTTTAGATCCTGATCAGATGGCACAGATCTGATCTGGATCTAAACTAAACAGGCTGATCTAAACTGTTCGCCCTAGCAATAAAGGTGTATCTATACAGGAAAGGGTTATAAAATGCAGTCTGCACAGTCAAGTTATGTTATTGCATGTAGCTTTTAACTGGAATAAAATTGTTACATTTCCAAGCAAAATTTGTTGTTCTTTGCTTTAACCCTTTGCTCCATAGATAAACTGTATCACATGGACGAAAAGTTTAGATCCAGATTATCCACAACATCCATGCCATATGTTCAGGCTCAACAATGTTTGCTTCTTGGTCAGAAATAACATGTTGAATCTGTAACCAAATTGTTGAGATCCTGATCAGTGCCCAAGGTTATAAAGCTGAGCATGGAAACCAGTCTCAAATCTCAAGCATCTGATTGGCTGAAATGGCGACAGGTCGCCATTTCAGCCAATCAGATGCTTGAGATTTGAGACTGGTTTCCAAACTCAGTTTTATAACCTTCAGCCCAGATGGCATGGATGTTCCAGCTGAGCTGGCTTTAAACTGCTCTCCATGCAATAAAGTCGTATCTGTGGAGTGAAGGGTCAAATAAATTTTCATGTAAATAGATGTAGCTTGAAACTGATATAAAAATAAAAACTTCACATGTCTCCATGCTAACTAAGTCCTATTCGTTCTTTTACATGAAATCTACAGCGAACAGCGAGAAAAAAACTTTGGCAAAACAAATTGTCAACAACAAAATATATTTAAAAAATGAAATATCCGTATCAGGAATTGCCTCATTCAGTATAGGTTACTGTGCAAATAAAATGACATCACAGTACTATAAAGAAACTAAAGCCTAGTTAATCAGTAGAGCCACTGCTATCTCCAACGTATATATGGACGAACGTCCATTTGAACACATTTATCAGTAATACTCAATTACGCCAGTAGGATTCCATAAAATTTTAAAATCACTTTTAAAGAGATGTTCTTTTATATTTCAAATCATATTCGAATAGGTATTGGTACTACAAATTGAGATAAAGTTTCGTAATTTTTATCGCCGTTACCCAAATTTAGTGAAAAAATACAATTACTGCAGTTAAAAACAAGTACTGCAAAATGAAGTATTTCTCAGCCATTGTATTATGGAGATTTGATAACTAAATTAAAGAAAATTTAAGGCAATATTAATGCCTCTATTTAATTCTTTAATATGTTAAATAAAAAATACGGGATGTCATGATATTCTATATAGATCTGCGTAGTTGGGGATAAACCTACATACAGTTGATCACTTTGCTTACATCTTTGTTTACATGATGGCGCCTGGCGCTTAAGAGATAATGAAGATTTCTAGTAAACTCTTAATAAATCACTGTAACAAAATGTTTTCGCAACTGACAGTTCCACGACTGGTACCTTTCGGGTTTTCATTTTATCTAACTGTGGTGCAGTTTTTTAACTTGATTTTATATACTCATGCTCCCTTTATCTCTGCTTTTGGATGAGTGTGGGGACTGCGTTTTTTTTAAACAAATTGTTAGTATTCCTATGGGCACTTGGTGGATGACTTATAGTTTATCTTAAAGTTTCCAAAACAGTCAGGAAAACTCAATGATTTTAGATGTTCTTCAAAATACAACGAAAAAATAATAACTTATTTTATATAAATTGATAGTTTAAAATTATATTGCCTTACGTAACTACAACTTAAAAAAAAAGAATTTTCATAAATAATCAAGCATTTTTTTTGTCAATTGAAGTTCATGTATTTCTGAAAAAACATTTAAAAAGAGATGATTTTTAATCCGTTATCTCGCGGATGCTCTTCGTTTGTAAAACGAATTCGTATTAATGGCGTCAATGATCATTATGATTTTAGTATTATTAATTTTCCATTAAACTTTTTTAATAATGTATAATATGTTCACTCCCACTCTTTATGGCAAGGTAACAATCATTTCCTCTTATTAGAATCAATTTATGGGTTGTTCTTAAATTGTTGGTATGATACGCGATCTTGCGCTCGTATTTTTTCAACAATCTAGTGGGCCTTAATTTTATTGTCATTGACCATTCCAAGGTGGCATCATACCTTTATTTCATTGTATTGTCGGATCCGTCCCTTTGACGTATGTTCTTTGCGTAACGATTGGTAATCCTGTACGTGGCTACCCATAATGTAAATGTTTCACCTTAACTTCATCTTCATCTTTTTTGTTATTTAAAACAAAAAGAACACTTTTTTATGTTAGATTTGGATGTTGGTAAGCGAATAAAAAATACCATAGCTTTAATTGTGAAGAAAAACCAGGTATACACTAGTCAAAAGTTCTAAGTGCACACATGATTAATGTTGATTTTTCAAATAATTTGATTCAATCTTTCGAAATAGTGTAAATTACAATGAGGAAGAATCAATATTCTGTTAAAACACACCAAAAAAAATTAAGTCTGCTTAACCAGATTACAAAATAATAACATAATAACATTTTAGCTCACTTATACTCAGAAAGTAATCTCAAGTTAATTATCATTGCATCGGCCATCATTTTTATCGTTTTCTTATCTCTGTATAATTTAAATTTCATGCAAATTTAAAGGTAATACTGTAGTTTGCCATTCTATTGCACTGAAATAGCTTCCCATAGCTTTGTAATGGTCTGCTGGGCACGATGAGCCAACGCACTCTTCTCTGTGCGTTGGCTCATCGTGCCCAGCAGACCATTACAAAGGAACGGTTATGTTATCCATAACATTTTTACAAGAATTCAAAGAGGAAATTCCATTTTTAAACAATGTTTTGTGCCAAAGGTTTTTGAATTGTCTAGCAGTTTGCGATAATGCAATTCTCTTAATGTATGTGTAACAGCATTTCCGCTTTTTTTTTGACCAAATGAACGTCATTTTCGAATCATTCGATTTTAACGTTTATTAAACTTCTTTAAATTTTAGTTTTAAATTTTTATTTATTGGACACTTATCCAACAAATGCTACACTAATATTTTCGAATTTACGTTTTTTAACATAAATATTTAATGACGTAATTGAGTAACGTCAGCGTTCAACGTAAGCAACGTAATCAATCTAGAAAATAATATGTTTGATTGTCTTCTTAAATTGATTAAATATGCCAAATTATGGTATTTCTTTTGCATTTACGACAAACGTCAAAATTTTGTTGAACAAATTTGAAGTTGTGCCAGTGAAAAGAATTTTGATGGCAATGTAACTGTCTGCTGACGTCAACCGTTCCATGGTTACAATTTGTTGGTGTGTTTGCTGGAGTCGGTGAACATGTGAAAA
Organism: Corbicula japonica; assembly: GCA_038501625.1. Taxonomy (NCBI): domain Eukaryota; kingdom Metazoa; phylum Mollusca; class Bivalvia; order Venerida; family Cyrenidae; genus Corbicula; species Corbicula japonica. The sequence continues at coordinate 309,035 of JAZAYU010000427.1, read as the reverse complement.
ACAAAAACGATTGTAAAAAAATAATTTTTTATTGCCGCACGGGGATTACGCATAAATAGCGTATGCCGACGTGGATGACGTAATACGTTAACCATGTGCACGGTTTTCAAAAAAAAATATTATTGTTTAATCATAATTAACAATGTATCAAACTTTCATTCAATTAAAATAAGCTTACTTTGAGATATTCAAAATTGAAAAGTGTGCACTAACAACTTTGACCAGTGTAGTACATTTTTATGTGCAGTCTTTTGCCCAATGTTATAAAACTGAGTTTGGAAATCAGTCTCAAATCTCAAGCAGTCGCCATTAAAGCTAATCAGATGCTTAAGATTTTAGACTAGTTTCTAAACTCAGTGTTATAACCTTCAACATTATTGTTACTTTTTAGCTCGAGGAATAGAATAATATGTTAAGCTATTCTATTCACTTTATCGTCGGCGTCTTTGTTGCCGTCGGCCGATGTCCGGCCTTTAGTTAAAGCTTGTCAGCACCATCATTTTATCTTATAAAGTCCTATAACTTTTTAAAGTTAAGACACTTGTTCACCATCAACCCGGGTTTTAAGCCAACAACCATAACAAAACAGAGCAGAACAGAAATTTTATTTAGATATACAAAGTACATTGTCTTCTTGACAACACAAACAACATATGTACACATGATGTAAACATTGATTGAACACATGCATATTATGAAGTTGAAGAAAAACACATTCAACCAAGACAACCTGTGTAGCTAGATGGACTTGTCGCTAAGAACAACAGCTGTGATCCTATTTCAAGTAATAACATCGTCATTATTTTATCCTTAGTCGATGTTTTCTGAATTCATTATAATGTTATTACAGATTTTAACTTCTTAATTTTTATCCTAGGCTGGTGTATCAAGCGCAGAACTCATAACTGGCATTCAATACTGACCAGTCGACATTTCAGCCAATCAGATCCTTGAGCTTTGAGACTGGTTTCGAAACTCAGTTTTATAACCTTGGACTCTTAACATTTGTCTTTTCTTCATTTCTCGAACTTTAAGGTAAAAATTGAGTTAAGTGTGACTCAATTCCATTGTTCTTAAATTTGGTTTAAAAAGCAGCTGAGACCAACATATATCATCAATAATGAATCATCTACTAATATGGTAGATTGTAATTATCAGCCATATATTGAACACTCATACATTCATATATTAACAATTCGGTAAATTATACTATTATAATCGAAATCGCTCCCAATGTCACATATGTTGTATATCGGATTTAAAAATATCCAAAGCACACCCTTTACCTTATATGGACAAAAAACACCATTTACCTTATATGGACAAAAACAAACCATTTACCTTATATGGTAGATTGTAAGTTTCTAGATCTACCACAGAGGTAAAAATTTATATATTCACATTTCGATAATTGCTTTTAATGTCACATATGTTTCATATCGGATTTCAAATCATTCACAAAAACCCACCGTTTACCTTGTATGGACCAAAACCCACCATTTACGTTATATTGTAGATTGTAATTAACTATCCTGTGGTGAAATTTTCTCTGTTTCGTTTTGATAATTTTTATCATGTCTAACAAACTTTAAAACGCCTCATCTGACGGCATTTCCATTTCAGCGGTAAAACAGTGAAATTGTATAGCCCTCATATGCTCACAAGCTTTTCGTTAAATTCGCGAAATAAAAATGTAATTCCTATCCCTGTTGCTGACTACCGCCTGATTCTGTGACACTTGGTGTGTTAAGCAAAAAAACGCCAACATTTACCTATGAAATTTTGCAAATTTGCTATGTGTTTTAGATATACTAAAATGAGTTACCAACCTGTTACGACGTTTGGTGAAATAAACCTTTGAAGTTATTCAAATGGCGTATGGATTTTATCAACTTGTCACGACGTATCATGAATCGGGAACGGTTGAAGTGATTCAAACTGGCTATATGAATTTTCAGTATCACAAATATATACATGATATATAACCAACACGTTAACAAGGTAAAATTTGTCTATAAGGCCAAAAATAAAATATTGTTTGTTTCCCCTTCCCACCCTACCCATTCAAATCAGTGCGACCCAAAAGATTTTTTCCCAATTTTGAGTTGCACAAATATTTTTTTCAACTTATGAATTATTTCAAGGTACGAAACAAACAAAGTACGAAGTGATCAGAAGTACACAACTTTTGAGCGCAAATTATATAGGCAGTACAGGGTTGTTCTTCCAGTGTGCACAGACTAAAGACAAAACAAGGAAATTCCAAGGAGAAAACCTCTGAAATAAACTGTTACATGTAGAATTGTGTTGAAAAAGCTCAGAGTGAAAAATACATTTGTATTTTATTACGATAATTAACTTATTGTACATGTTTCACTTAATGTTGATGCTGAATGAATATAAGCAAAACAATCCAGAGTAGTCACCACATACATGTACAACATTCTGAAGTTTAGCTTTTTAAAGTTATATGACATAGACTTTTAGTGAAATTGGTCTATAACCATGGCATTAACTAAAATGCATGTTTAATCTAGTCATTTGACACAGTCTCAAATCAAAAGACGTACTTGTTTTTGATGTTAATAAAGTTAAACATACTGTTTTCCTTTTGTAATGCATGTTTAATCTAGTCATTTGACACAGTCTCAAGAGATACTTGCTTTAGTGTCAATACAGTTTCACATACTGTTTTAATTTTGTAAAAATAGTTTTATTATAATAGTATATTTTACACACAAAATAGTTCTAGAAATATAGATTATATCTTTTCTAGAGGCTGCCATTCATGTTAGTTAAGGCTGTAAAAATCATTGGGTAAATTTGTCAACTTCCAAAAAAAAAAAAAAAAAAATTACCTACCTACCTACCCATTCCTTTTTTGTCTGGGTCGGGAAGGGGAAACAAACAATATTTTATTTTTGGCCTAAGATTTATTGGGAAACTAGTTAAACATTAGATTGAAGAAAGAGGACCGCTTAAGGGAAAGTTATGTCCTATGATCCCGAGAATGGAACTGGTGCTATTCGCAATCAGGGCTGTAGGTTATAAATCTGAGTTTGGAAACCAGTCTCAAATCTCAAGCATCTGATTGGCTGAAATGGCGACTGGTCGTCATTTCAGCCAATCAGATGCTTGGGATTTGAGACTGGTTTCCATGCTCAGTGTTATAACCTTGGAGCCGGGTGTTCCGCTTTGTTGATCAAAGGCACGTATTTTAGTGACGTTGTTCAAATGCTTTTGAATTCACTTTGAGAAAGACAGATTTTTATTTAGAACGAAATAATTCCCAATAATCTACTACCTTCGCATCCACTAACCCCTTATATTGATCTAAACCGTAAAACCATGTCATCATACGTGCAAACGTGCATAACAGTTAATACATTAGGACCTCCAGCATCATCGTCATCTTCATCATCGTCATTGTCGTCGTCGTCAACCATATGATATTCATTAACACCATCCCCACCATCATAGCTTTCATGTTGAATATCCAATTATTACAATACTTATTTAAAATTCGAAAATAACGATATGATTGACGTGTTGATCTAATGTGAATGTTAATTTTTACGATTGTTGAACATATGTTACTCTTTTACCGTTCTAGGAATCCGAAAATAACGATATGATTGGCGTGTTGATCTAATGTGAATGTTAATTTTTACGATTGTTGAACATATGTTACTCTTTTACCGTTCTAGGAATCCGAAAATAACGATATGATTGGCGTGTTGATCTAATATGAATGTTAATTTTTACGATTGTTGAACATGTGTTACTGTTTATCGTTCTAGGAATGTATTCAGTCAGTTTACAAGGGTCCAAGATAATTGCCCAAGATCATAAAACTAAATCAGGAGATCAGTCTCAAATCTCAAGCATCTGATTGGCTGAACATGTGTTACTGTTTATCGTTCTAGGAATGTATTCAGTCAGTTTACAAGGGTCCAAGATAATTGCCCAAGATCATAAAACTAAATCAGGAGATCAGTCTCAAATCTCAAGCGTCTAGTCGCCATTTCAGCCAATCAGATGCTTGAGATTTGAGACTGATCTCAAAACTTATGGTCTTGGGCCAATAAAACTAAAACTTGAGACTAGTCTCAAATCTCAAGCATTTGCTAAGCGCCTTTTCAGCCAATAAGGACCCAAGATAATAAAACTAAGATTAAAGATCAGTCTCAAATCTCAAGGATCTGATTGGCTGAAATGTCGACTGGTCGCCAATTCAGCCAATCAGATGCTTGAGAATTGAGACTGATCTCCAGATTTAGTTTTATGATCTTGGGCACAGATGCTTGACATTTAAGACTGGTCTCCAAACTCAGGTTTTTGGATCTTTGAGAAATATCGTTTTCCTCATCTTCAATCGTATTCATACATTGACGGACAATATGGGAATTACGCTTATGCCTTTTAAGATTAAATGTTTTACCTCGCTCCTCTTATTAACTACCTACTTGCTAACAGTATACCCCGCCTAACTTGTTAACATACACATTTCTTAACCTGCTTGTCATTTGTAAACAGCACTAATTTCTTTTCAAACGAAACTAAATACCTGCCTGTCAAAAATTTATTACGCCCATATTATACCTGCATTACCAACATTAACACTCAAACTTTGAAAAGGGGTAAGCGAAGAACGAATTATAACAATTTAGTCTTGTTTTGAAACTTCTGGCCATTAGGGGTATTTTTCATCGTTTCTTACCAACAAACAATAATCCCCTTCTTTAGGGAATTTCGTTTCCAATGGTACAACATGCTTATCAGGAACAGAAATACTCAAAAAACCAACCTCTCCACACATCCAAAACAAACGAGCAAAACAGAGCATGAGTTTTGAAAATGAGGGACATTAAAACAGGTTACTGTATACACCAATCTCACAAAAAAATGAAATATCGATTTGGTAAATGCTTTCAGAAAGTGTTTGTGCTATTGTCTTTCTATGATTCGGGTTTTTGGCTCTGTTCTTTAAGTTCGCTTTTGATCGTTTAGAGAGAAAAACGTCATTGCAATTGTAAAATTTCTGCTGAGATTTTCCCAGAGAAGTAGCTGGTTGCAAATACTACGCCTCGTGGAAGTTCGTTGCTCGCGGATCGTACTGTACCGCACACACGTTCGTACACCGTCCACTTCGCTTGAGGCTATACAACTGAGATTGAGAACCAGTCTCAAATCTCCCCAGTAACTGATTGGCTGAAATGGCGACCTTTATAACATTTGGACCTGGAGACTCCTTTCATACATCGCCTCTGAAAGAGTGAATTATTTATAATTAATTGGTAGAATAACATCCGGATAAATACTCCTGGGACATCTCAAGGGTGTCATGCGTCAGTTCTCCGATCAGGTGAAATACCAGCTGATAATTATAATTTTGTTGCAGTCCTTTTTTAGGAATGACAAAAAGTCGTAATTAAAAATTTATATAATTAGTATTTGTTTCACTTTTATATGATTATATACTCACAACCAATTAACATTGTGTTTGTAGTTTGTTGTATTTCGTTTGTATTATTGCGTTTAGAAGCACTTACCTATAGTGCCTCAGTGTTTTGGTTAAACATTTTGCACATTTTTCTCCAGATTAGAATATCAATTGGAAGAAAAGCATTAAACCAAGGCATCAGAAAATAGGACATAATCAACTGGATAGGCGTAGGTTGCATGTCTCTTCGGAGCACCTCAACATCCGCTTCAAAAACTATGTCAAATATCATAAAACTAAATCTGAAGACCTGTATCAAATCTCCAGCATCTTGTTGTCTGAAACTGCGACTTCTCGACATTTCAATCAATCAGTGCCCAAGGTTATAAAACTGAGTTTGGAAACCAGTCTTAAATCTCAAGCATCTGATTGGCTGAAATGGCGACAGGTCGCCATTTCAGCCAATCAGATGCTTGAGATTTGAGACTGGTTTCCATGCTCAATTTTATAACCTTGGGGCCAGATGTTTTATAATCTGAGACTAGTTCTTAGAATTAGTTTTATGATCTGGAGCTCTTGTAGAATATGCTGTTCTCATTTTGCTGCATTTACGGCTTTTGGCTGTCTTGTATCTCCTTGTCTAAAAAGTGAAAGAGTATGATTGATATCAAAAGAAAGATACACGTTTTAACATACAAAACAGGCTTCCCCATCGGCATGAAATATACATTTATTGCAAAGATACTGGTGTAAATGAAATTGCATGTGCATGTTTTATTAAAACTATGTAAACTACCCATATCAGCAAAAGGAACATTCAGAGGAAACACATAATAAACACAGCCGAAAGATTAGCGGAGAAAAGAGCATTAGTTTTAAACTTTATTAATAAAAAACACAGGGAGTTAACGAAAATGAGAGAATATAGGGTTACCACATTGGAACGGTCAGAGGCTAAAGATTTGGCTACTGAGATTTTGTACCAGTGTCCAAGGTTATAAAGCTGAGCATGGAAACAAGTATCAAATCTCAAGGATCTGATTGGCTGAAATGGCGACTGGTCGCCATTTCAGCCAATCAGATGCTTGAGATTTGAGACTTATCTCCAGATTTAGTTTTGTGAGGTTGTATGTGAAGACAACTTGCTCAATTGCAGGGTCTCGTATGGATGAACAAGCAAAAGATGTCTTTGTGGACCTGCTCTATAATATTGCATGCAAAAGCAAATTAATTTTCCAAATAAATACTTTTTCAAGTGGCGGTAATCTACTGCTTTATATAGAAAAAGCTTGCAAGCATTGCTTAATCCTTTACTGCATAAATACGTCTTTTGGGGCGCGTCACGGGAAAAGGTACATTCGGTCATTTTTTGTTAAATTTTAGTTGTTACTGTATTTGGAAAGAAATTACAACTACCTCTTAGTTTCTCATAACTAAGAAGTGATTTGTTTACTCATTTTGACAATAAAATGATATTTTTACCGCGAAATGCATAATAATTAATGTAGTCTGCTCAACTTTATGACGTCATATAAAGAATTGACGTCAACTGTCCGAAGGTACCTTTTCCCGTGACGCGCCCCTTTTATTACCTGTGTGATAAGTGTAGATCACATTATACAAGACATGTGACCCTACTGAGACCTGGCCTGAAGGTTATAAAAGTGAGCATGGAAACCAGTCTCAAATCTCAAGCATCTTTTAATGGTCGCCATTTCAGCCAATCAGATGCTTGAGATTTGAGACTGGTTTCCATGCTCACTTTTATAACCTTGGGCACAGGGCTGAAGGTTATAAAACTGAGCATGGAAACCATTCTCAAATCTCAAGCATCTGGCCTCGTGATTATAAAACTTTTTTCATGCTCAATTGAATTCTGTGCTTAAACTTAAAATGTTTTAACATTAACAGTCTTCAAAAGTAAGGAATAACTATCTGTTTAACAGTTGTTGTTGAGAGCAATTTTGTCATATATTCAGTTTAAAATGTTTTATTTTATATATTGAACAGAAACGAAGCCATCAAATTTTCATGCTCAAATCGAGTCGAGCACGAAAAAAGTTTTATAATCACGGGGCCTGGCCTCGTGATTATAAAACTTTTTTTCATGCTCAATTGAATTCTGTGCTTAAACTTAAAATGTTTTAACATTAACAGTCTTCAAAAGTAAGGAATAACTGTCTGTTTAACAGTTGTTGTTGAGAGCAATTTTGTCATATATTCAGTTTAAAATGTTTTATTTTATATATTGAACAGAAACGAAGCCATCAAATTTTCATGCTCAAATCGAGTCGAGCATGAAAAAAGATTTACAATCACGGGGCCAGATTGGCTGAAATGGCATCCGGTCGCCATTTAAGCCAATTACATGCTTGAGATTTGAGAATGGTTTCCATTCTCAGTTTTATAACCTTGGGCACTGAATACCTGAAAAAAATCATCGAAATCGCCATTATATATATAGTAAGCTAAATCTTGTTCATTCTCACAAAAGTGTTTAAATTACTTGGACTTTGTTTGATAAAATCTAAGTCCGCCGACTTCATTACCTTTAATGATTTTTATGATTTCAAAATGGACAAGGGGCAGAAAACTTTAAATAAATCGTCATAAACTCGAATAAGTTTGGAAAATTAACATCTCCCTTATAACTGTATTTTTAATAGAACATAGCATGTTTATGATACACCGTTTTGACTTTTTATTAACATAATTAACCACTTATAATTGTATTTTAAATATAACATAGCATGTTTATGATACACAGTTTTAACTTCTTATTAACATAATTAACCACTTATAATTGTATTTTTAATATTACATAGCATGTTTATGATAAACAGTTTTGACTCTTTATTAACATAATTAACCACTTATAATTGTATTTTTAATATAACATAGCATGTTTATGATACACAGTTTTAACTTCTTATTAACATAATTAACCACTTATAATTGTATTTTTAATATCATTTAGCATGTTTATGATACACATTTTTAACTTGTTGTTAGCATAATTAACCACTTAAAAACTTTCAAGATGCAATACTATCAAAGAAGCGAAATATGCATATCAGGAATGGTTACATCCAGCTGTCACGGCCTCTCCACACAGCCAAAAAGTAGAGAGGAAAAGAGAGCAGGTATTACAATAATTAGTTTCAAAATGGACGACACAAACAATTAACGAAAGCCAGAACCCGATGGGTAACCGCCTTGGAACGGTCAGTGTCAAAGCAATTTGTCACTGGGGCATTAAACCAGGTTCTAGGGTGCACCAACCTCATTCTTGTCCCAGAAAACAATTAAAATGAATAAAACCGCGGTTATTCTCAACTTGGGTTATAATTGGAATTGGACTTTTTTCCGTATTAGAATTTAATATGCTTAAGATCCCAAAGTTATAAAACTGAGATTTGAAACAAGTCTTAAATCTCAAGCATCTGTTTTCAGCCAATCAGATGCATGGGATTTGAGACTGGTTTCCATGCTCAGTTTTAGAACCTTGGGCAAAGATCATTTTACAAAGATTCTATTGCGCAGTATAACAAAAACATAAATTATGTTAAACACAAACTGCTAGCTTTGAATTAAACCCCATACATTTTAAAAGTATTTATTGAGGAAAACCCCATACAAAGTATATATTGAGGACAATAATCCATTTTATTGACTACCAAAAGTTAAATACTTCGATGTTACTCTGTACTTTTTTCGCATAAACCTGAATTCTAAAAATAATTAAGGTTCTTAGTTAATTAAATAATTATTCTATTATCGACATAACTGAATAATTAAAATAACTCGTACATAAATTGCCCTTTTATACCTGACATATTAGACGAAAAGCGCTGTTGTTGAGAATAATGTATTTTTTACTTTCTTAAGAGGGTTCCTGTTAAAAAAATTATTCAAGGTAATTATAGTCAAATAACCTTTACTTGCACAAAATACAGTTAGCAGACTGTAGAGTAACTCACATCAAACCTTTTCCAAGTCAGTGATTAAAAGTTTGAAAACCTAATGAAGACTTTTATTGACAATTCAGTGTCCATTTAAAAAAAGTGACCAGTTAGGGCTTTGAACGAGTGTACATAATTTGTATTTTATTATTGTATGAATCATGCGATTCTTTATATGGCTTTAATAAAAGTGATTACTATTTTTGTTATGTTCTAAATCATGAATATACTAAACGCTTATAAAAATTCATAAAGTTTTTAAAATCGATATTAAATATGGTACAGTCTTACAAATAAAGATTGCATCAAAATTTAGCTCTTCAAAAAATCTTACCTTGAATTTCAATGCAGTTTGATGAAGTTTCCAATGAAAATTCCTTTGCCCACACCTAAAATTTTCATTTGAGAATGGAAAATGACACTGCTATACCTATTTGCCACTAACGAATGATCCGGTGGCGACAGATTGTACTACGTTGGCGTGGTCAAAACGAATATTCTCTCCTCAATTATTCAAATTACCTATATTGATATTAAAAATATGAAAAAGGTGTGTGATGTCCGCTATAAATTCGACATTCGACGTTTTACATTCGAAACGCAGTTCGAATTTCGACATTCAAAACCAGTTCGAGATTCGGCATTCAAAATGCAGTTCAACGTTCAACATTCAAATTGCATTTTGTCGTTCGAAATTCAAAATGCAGTTCGATGTTCGACAGTCGAAACGAGTTCCAAGTTCGACTTTCAAAATGCAGATCAACGTTTGACATTCAACATGCAGTTCGACGTTCGACATCATTACAGCTCGATGTTCGGCACTCGAAACCTGTTTTGACGTTCGTCATTCGAAATGCAGTGTACGCTCGATATCAAAACCAGCTTGACGTTTGACATTCAACACTATTTCGACGTTCGACAATCAACATGTAGTTGGACGTTCGACCTTCAAACCCAGTTCGACGTTCGACATTAAAAATGCAGTTCGATGTTTGACATTCAAAACCTGTCTGGCGTTAGACATTCAAAAGGCAGTTCGACGTTCGACATTTGAATTGCAGTTCGACGTTCGACATTCAAAATGCAGTTCGACGTTCAACATTTGTACTAGTAATATATTAGTTCGACCTTCGACATTCAAAATCAGTACGACGTTCGACATTCGAAATGCAAGTCAACATTTGACATCCAAAACCAGTTCGACATTTGACATTCAAATTGCAGTGCGACGTTCGACATTCAAAGTGCAGTTCGACGTTCTACATTCAAAATGCAGTTCGACGTTCGACATTCAAAATCATTCCGACGTTCGACATTCAAAATGCAGTTTGAATTACGACATTCAAAATGTAGTTTGATGTTAGACATTCAAAACCAGTTCGACGTTCGACATTCAAAACCAGTTCGACATTCGAATTGCAGTTCGAAGTTCGACATTCAAAATGAAGTTAGACTTTCTCAACATTTATGCTAGTTCGACGTCCGACATTCAAAACCAGTTCGACATTCGACATTCAAAATGCAAGTCTACGTTCGACACTCAAAACCAGTTCGATATTCGGCATTCGAATTGCAATGCGACGTTCGACAATCGAAACCAGTTCTAAGTTCGACATTAAAAACCAGTTCGACTTTCGACATCCAAAATGCAGTTCGACTTTCCACATTCAAAATGCAAAACTATTTCGGCATTCGAATTTCAGTTGACGTCCGACATTCGAATTTCAGTTGACGTTCGACATTCGAAAGTAGAGCCAACTTCACACACATGACTAAATAAAGGTTTACTTGATAAACCAAGCTGTTACAACCTCGTAAAGAGTAAGAATAACACGGCTCTCATTGGGAATCGAACCCGTACCTTACATAATCAGGGTCTTGAATTGTAAATTCGAACACCGGCTCAGATAGCCGGGACAAGCCTTGAAAAGGTAGTGCGGCTAACCCTGATCAGCGTGATCACCAATACACGCAATCGGTAAGTGATTATATTACTGACAAATATACTGATTATATGTATGGGGACATTCTTAGCCGATCATTATCATCATCACCACCACCACTACTACCATCATAATCATCATCAGTGGTTCAGTACTCAGAGAAACTCAACCACCACCATTGCCTACGTGATTATATCCAAGTGCCTTTGAAAACAACAAAACATTTTCGTGACAAATATAGAATATCAATGAATATAAATGAATGTTTAAGCATAATGAGCCACGTGTTGCGATTGGTTCGCTCTTTAAATGTAGACTGCCAGTATACCAGATCGTTTTGCGCTCTTCAGTGGAACTCAAACATTGAAAGACAACATGGCAAACTTCGCTTGCGGGATAACGTTGGGCTTGTTTGTAAGTACAATTTTTTTTTACTAATTTAGAGAATCTAGATGCATAAAATGAAGCAAAACAGAAGGTTTATTGATAGTATAATTCATGGGTATGAAAAGTTAGTAGAAAAGCAGATTAGCCAAGTATATGTACTTATAAGTAAAGAAAAAAAATTCATAATAATAAAAGTATGAAAAACTAAAATATAATATTATTTTTTAATTTTGATTTGAAACTCTACAACCCGTTTATATTTCCTGTGTTATCATATGTATAAGTAAATGTTCATCAATATATAACTAAATTTGTATAACAGTATTCAAGGCAGAACATTTAGAATACCCCGAAAAGATATTTTAAATTAGTTTAATTATAAAGTATGTTTAGACGACTTATGACGATTCAAAGCTCATACATTTTATATAAAGTAAAAGTGTCACACAAAAAAACAACACAACAAATGTCAATCATTGGACACGTTTTTGGTAAAAAAAATGCTATTCGTTGGGGAGGGGATGTTTGATTTCACACAGATTCCATGCTTACTTTTAACAACATACAAAATTAAAGAAACATATTGACATCAAATCTCGGCTTATTGAAATGGACATTTTAAAAAGAAACGCTGACAAAAAGCGAAAGATGGCATGTTTTTTTCCAAAGAAACACGTGACAAAAAAGGAAGTCAACAATTAATGTATAAGCGGAAATTTGTGGTTTTTATCGCAGTCGCAACAACAGATAACCTCTTTGTAAAAAAACGAAAGCAATATCAACAGAAATTCATCGCAGCGAATTGCTAGATGAGAGTAAATCGTCACATAAGACATTATTTTATTGCAATGGTATTCATACAAAGTATACGAAATATAATGGATAAATACCAATATGATTTGTTCTTGGTATTTGCAATTTGACTTTGCTCTTGTCCATTAGCATGAAATGACACAAGTCTATCTATTAAATCTTTATTATAGTGAGTCTTGTTAGTTTTTGTACTGCTAGTCTTCATATTAGGAGAAATTAATTTTATAGTTACCGGAAGCACGTATGAGACCGGAAGCACGTATGAGTTGGATGTGTCCATCCAGGTGCCAAGGTTATAAAGCTGAGTTTGGAAACCAGTCTCAAATCTCAAGCATCTGATTGGCTGAAATGGCGACTGGTCGCCATTTCAGCCAATCAGATGCTTGAGATTTGAGACTGGTTTCCATGCTCAGTTTTATAACCTTGGCACCATGTGTTTATATTCAGAGGCGCTTTCAACTTATCAATTAATCCTCGACCTATAAATATGACCTTTCACAAAAAAACTCCTTTTTAAATTTATTTGGTTATTATACTATTAAATTATGTTATGGTGTCATCAAAATATTGTAATTAAAACTAAACTTAAAACCTATGATCTCGGTTGCTACTGTCACTTTGGAGAAGCGACGTGTTATCAAATTTACTTTTAATAAGCGACATCGCCGTATCGTTGCCAATCCAGAATCCAGGTTATCCTTAACTTGAAAACGTTAAATTTTTATATAGGAAAACGTCTCCCATATTATATATGTATAACAGATGCAGCTGTACGAGAACGAAACTAAATGGCATAGACAGTAACTAAAAGATAAAAGTTCATATTTCCAACGACAAGGACTAAAAAGTGAATTGTTAAAATAAAAATGGAATAAAGAGAGAAGTTCATTGTAAGTAGATATTCTATATATACTTTAAACTCCCCACTCCCCCACCCCCCCCCCCCCCCCCAAAAAGTGTGCAATTTAATAGTTTTGAATATTAAAATGCTAAAAGTTAAATTGCTTTCGGTAACTCATTTACTTCTTCTTAATTAATTATTAATTTTACGCCAGTAACAGTACAAGTATTATTAATAAATCAATGACATATGAATTTCATTAAGTTACTGTCTGCTAGATAGCCAGTTTATCTGTGCTTTATTTAAAGCATTTTTTACACCTGACTACCGCTACCGGACTTGTGTACGTCATAAACTTAAAAAGACATTCTTCCGTCAACAAGGGATATATGTTATAAAACTGAGACTGGAAACCAGTCTACATTCTCAAGCATCTGATTGGCTGAAATGGCGAAATGTCGAGACTTGAGACTGAGACTTTCTTTTTTTTTGGGGGGGGGGGGGGTGTCAGGGCTCGCTCAGAAGGTTGCGTAATCGGAATGGCCATATGGATATAGAAAAAAACGATTTGAAAAAAAAACACAACAACAACATATTTTACTGACTTCTGACCACTCACTCACGACATACAGCTTTTTACAGTTTCGGCTATTTAAACATTCGAAATATTTTTAAATGCTGTTATCATAAACCAAGCGAACTGCACCAGTAAGGAAGATACATCCGACAAATGACGATTGCGAGTTCACAGATTTTTATTAGGAAACAAAGTGAAAAGAAACAAATCAAAGGGAGGTAACTTAACCGATCAAAATTAAGACGGTAACAGTCAGCTAACATTACTATGTATTACTCACTGTATATAAACCGATTGTATCATCTTACTATTTATAGTAACAAATTTGTATAGTAAATTTTGCTATTATTTTCCAGACTGGGCTATTATCACGAGCGCGCGACGTTCCAATATTTCCAATGTGTTTTTAATCGTTAGGACTATATCTTAACTTATGCGGCTTCTTCGTAAGGCTAAAATAAAATAATCCTCGGCAGTGAAGCATTTTGCATTCCACTCTACTGTATAGATTTATAATGACATTTAAGAAACCGACAAAGAAATCTTCTATTTAAACACAACTTTGGAATAATAAACTAAAACTGGATTGTACGTACCAGAGAAATATTTAGAGAATAATATATGGGTGGTCGGGGGCGGATGTTGATAATTGCCCCGCTAGAGATAAAATGCCCTCGGGCTAGCGGGGCAATTATCAACATCCGCCCCCGACCACCCATGAATTGTTCTGTATAATACATATGTCAGTTTTCCCTCGATTACTGTAACGGTGAAATCCGAGGTTTACCTTGACCGCAGGGCAAAGGGAAATAATTATGTTAGAAGTTGTGTCAAAGCTAGATAAATTACTGTCAATAAACAGTCTAGTTTCTTTCTCGGTTAAATGATTGTTTTCTTGAGGCCACTTAGCAATAATTCCATCTAAATCTTGAATTCTATTTGCCAGCGACTCCAGAGTACGCTCACCCGTGGCCATTTTGCTGTCGGTAATGCCGCTAATGACGTCATGCAAAACCAAGCGTTGCAAGCGCGTCTTTTCCAAGGGCTTTTATCGCACAATTGCCCTCCACGTGCGGGGCAATTATGCGATAAAATCCGCCGAGGCCGAGTAATAATATTTTTTCAACGCAAATTTGTTACTAGTAACATATGTATTATGTCACATATTAAACTTTAATGACGTAATACTTGAATCGTGACGTTGTGCTCGTTCAATTTACAAGTGCTCACTCAAGAATCTGAGTAAACATTTTATAAAAAAGATGTCCAAATAGATGTCTATAAAAGTGTGTATTATAGACGTTAAAACACGGCTGAGCAGGGCCGAGGCGTGATAATCAGCCCTCGGTCGCAAACGGCCCTCGGGCCGTTATGCTCGTCTCGGGCCGATTATCACGCCTCGGCCCCGCTCAGCCGTGTATTATCCTCTAAATAAAAATCTTAAATAAAATTAATTCAGGTATCAAAATATCGTCTGCATATATCAGCAGATAATGTCCATCTTTACTGGTTGAACTTACCTTTAGAGCGAATATAGATTTTGATGTTATTCAATCGCTCCGCGAATATATACAGTGAAACCCCGATATTAAGACCACCATTGGGACTGGGAAAAAGTAGTCTTAATAGTGGGGTGGTCTTTTTATAGGGGTAGAAAACAGTGCAAACTGTAAATTGGGCCATTGGAACTGTGGTCTTATTAGTGAGGTGGTCTTTATTTCGAGGTGGTCTTAATGAGGGGTTTTACTGTAATATGCTTTTATATTTGGCATTTTGCGTTCGCTGTGATAGGCAAGATTTGTATACTCAAATCCCCTGTCAAATTTCCATTCTGCTTTGTTCAGCCCGTTGCTTTCTCGTTTAGAACTTGTAACTTAATTGAGCTTGTTATGTATCGACCCCATGTTGTATGTAATGTAGCTGGGTGACGAATAAAGTATTGTTTTGTAGAACAAACACAAAACAAACGAACAAAAAAAGACATCACAAACAAACAAAAATACCAATAATCTTTCCAACTGTTTTAGATTGCCCTGTTGGCTGTGATACTTCCGGTTCATGGTATTATTCCTGGCCTCGGTAAACTAGAAAGCCCTCCCTGGAGAGGAAACTGCCAGAAGAATTTTCCCGACGTAAGTTACAGGGTGGCTATAACAAGTGACTTTTAGAATGTCGCGCACACACAAAATCACTCGCTTCAGGAAGCAGGGCGTCCAACTTTTTTTTGTTGTTTTTTTTTTTTTTGGAAAAAGAAGTGGACGACATTTGATGCATACCAGGAGATATTTTGACCTGGTTAGTAGAACACAGAACGTTATATTTTGACTAAAAAATACAGTTTTAAGTCACAAAATTTTCTATTTTCACTTTGTAAACAAACAATCTTTCAGTTTATACATTCAATAAAATTTTTTGTTTAGGCCTCTAGAAACATAATTTAAAAAACCGAGTGGAGCTTACACATCTGGCCTCCGGGTAGGCGTATTTATATTACGATAACATTGATATAAATCTACTTACCAGGTCAAAATATCTCCTGAAATGCACCAAATCACACAATTTTCCGCCATTTTGTTCCGCAGAGAACATGTCGCTCACTTACTTTTCCGAAAAAAAAACAACAAATACGTTGGACCCCCTGAGGAAGGTTTTTTGCTAATATCTTAGTAATTTCAGGACCAATTTTGATCAGGTTAAAACCACCGTTCTCCTGTTAAAAAGCATTTTCATAGACATTAAACCTTAAGTCAAACACAATGCAGCGGTTATTTCTCTTCACAGTTAAACTTATGTTGACAATTAGAAACCAAACACAATGCAGCGTTTACTTACCTTTGCAGTTAAACATGTGCTGACAACTATAGTCAACACACAAAGTAACAGTTATTTCCCCTTACACTGATATTAACGCCGGGAGATAAATCTTACAGTAAAACTAACGTCTAGAGTAGATTTATTGGGATATAACGCTTACTGTAATACTACAGTGTCATTGGTGGATATGGAGCTGCAGATTTATCTCTCTTTACGTAGAAAATTTCAACAAGG
The DNA here is from genome assembly GCA_038501625.1 of Corbicula japonica. NCBI lineage: Eukaryota > Metazoa > Mollusca > Bivalvia > Venerida > Cyrenidae > Corbicula > Corbicula japonica. Next base: position 292,021 of record JAZAYU010000427.1, on the reverse strand, counting down.
CTACACTACCAGAAACGATTGGATTGTGTATGGTATTTTTCGACTAATACCATTCTATGATCATTAGCGTTTGACCAAGAAACGAAATAATTGGTTTATTATATAAAGAGGAGAGTAATATATAAATAGGGAAATAGAGAAAAAATGATAAAGGCAAATATTAAACTTTGCATTTTAGAGACGTTTTTTTTTTTAAATGAAATGTATACTTAAAAAGCATTACAATATTTGGAATACATTTTAGGAATGCACGGGGAATACATTTTGCGGGCCACCTGGAAACTGTCAAAACGGAAATTGCCAGTACAAATGCTACTACTGTAAGTAAAGTGTGTCACTGTAAGTAAAAATGCCAATATCAATGCTAATAATGTTAGTAGTTCGCTAATGAGCAATAAACATGCCCCTAGTGCAAGTATAAAGTGCAATACATGTACCTATGCTAATAATGTAATTAGTTCGCAAATTGGAAATTAAACATGCCGCTAGTGCAAGTAAAAGTGCTATACATGTATCTATGCTAATAATGTAATTAGTTCGCAAATTGGACATTAAACATGCCGCTAGTGCAAGTTGAAGTGCAATACATGTACCTATGCTAATAATGTAATTAGTTCGCTACTAAGACATTAAACATGCCGCTAGTGCAAGTTTAAGTATGCTAATAATGTAATTACACTTAACCAATGTTCTAACTACACCGATCATATTTTCTAAATTTCTCAGCAAGTATTCGGGATATATTCTTCAAACTTGAAATATAACAAGAAACATCATTTCCACTTCTTTGTGTGAAACAATTATTAAATTCTCTTTAGGCGTTTAGAAACCACTGGCATTTAATCAAGGTAGGGGTAAAACCAAAAGTCACAAAATTGTCGTATTAGATACATTCTCCGAAAACGAAAATTCATGTCTCGATGTTAAAATATGGATTTTTAAGTAATTCTGAACAATTCTATGCAATTTTGCAATATTGCGATTGATAAGATGTTACACCGAAGACTTTTAAGCAGTTTTCGCCGTTTTCAGTATATCCTCTAGGCAAAAGCTACAGTAAATTTTGTGACTTATAGTTTTGCCCTCACCTCTGTTAACTGTCGTTGGTTGAAGAACGCACAAAGGGATTTAAAAGGAAATTTCAGAAAATGAAGTAAACATTTTGCATCTTCTTATGTTTCAAATTTGAAGACTGTTCTCCATTTCTATGCCGAGCAATTTATTTTTTTTATCGGTGTAGTTAGAACATTGGTTAAGTGTAGTTCGCTAATGGGACATTAAACATGCCATTGGTGCAAGTATAAGAGCTAAATCAATGCTTATAATGTAAGTATTTCGCTAATGGGACATTAAAAATGACACAAGTGCAAGTCAATGCCAATAATATCAGTATTTTTTGCTTAAGGACAATAAATAAGCCGAAGTATAAGTGGAAGTATTAATGCTATATCAATGATAATACTGTAAGTATTTCGCTAATCGGACATTAAAAATGCCCTACTGCAAGTATAACTACCAACAACATTACTTATACTGTATGTATTTCGCAAATGCATGCGAGAAAAATAGAGGGTATGGTTTTCCAAAATTGTCAAATGTGCGTTAACGTTTTATACTCAAGCGCCATTTTTCAAAGAATAAATTTTAAATTGAAAAGATAGTGTTAATTTATGTTACTCGAACCCCGACCCCCTTTGATGGCAAACTTTGATTCTCATGGAAAATGGTTGGCTATATAGTTGGAAATAGTCAAGTAAGTACCCTTGACTTATAAAAAAATCCATTTTCCGGAATTCTTGGATCCGACCCTAGTTGTCGTTCTGTGCCCAAGGTTATAAAACTGAGCATGGAAACCAGTCTCAAATCTCAAGCATCTGATTGGCTGAAATGGCGACCAGTCGCCATTTCAGCCAATCAGATGCTTGAGATTTGAGACTGGTTTCCATGCTCAGTTTTATAACCTTGGGCACTGACATTTTGTGTGACATACACAGTTTGACGTCTGTTTAATTCACAGGTGATTGCGCCAACATGACACAGTGTTACTTTAACGACCAACACCAGATCAGATGTGACTGCACTGGATTTGGTACCACTGGAGACCGTTGTGAAATCGGTAAACCAATCACTGTATGGCTGATGATTATAAAACTGAGACTGGTCTCGTCATTTGAGCTTATCAGATGCTTGAAATTTATGACTCTGTTTTAAAACCTTCAGCCTATGACTTTAAAGTGAAACTAAAGATCGAGTGTCTACACATTTCGGGCACATATATGCAGCCTTAATAAAATACTTTAGCCAAGCACCTTTCCATCCCATCACACACTTAATTAAAATGATGTTCAATATCTCTTACTATACCGCCATTGTTCCTTTAGCCAAGCACCATTCCATCCCACCATACACTTAATTACAATGATGTTCACTATCTCTTACTATACCGCCATGATTGTTCCTTTAGCCAAGCATTATTCCATCCCACCAAACACTTAATTACAATGATGTACAATATCTCTTACAAGACCGCCGTTGTTCCTTTAGCAAAGCACCATTCAATCACATCATACACTTAAAGACAATGATGTACGTTATCTCTTACTTACCCGATATCGTTCCTTTAGCCAAGCACCATATTTCCATCCCATCATAGACTTAATTACAATGATGTAAAATATCTCTTACTATACCGCCATTGTTCTTTTAGCCAAGCACCATATTTCCATCCCATCATAGACTTAATTACAATGATGTAAAATATCTCTTACTATACCGCCATTGTTCTTTTAGCCAAGCACCATTCCAACCCATCACACACTTAATGACAATGACGTACAAATCAATCCACCATGTAATGACCAGCGCTGTTGTATTGTCGCATGAAAGGACAATTATGAATATTCATCAAAGTGTGTTGCATTGTATTTATTCCCACATTTCAGATATAGACGAGTGTGCAAAAGGGGTATATATTGAATTGAAAATTGGGGTCACCAATTCATGTAATCAACGAAAATCAATCAAAATCTTGTGTTTTTGACGTTAGCCATACAAAATCTCGTGGTGCAATTAAGCAAATAAGTCAACAGTTAACCATATATCCGAACGAGTGTCACATACAGAGGGCCACATTTATCAGAGACATCCGCCTAACCTTTCTTGAAGTTGTCTTGGCTAGCATAGTACATAGTGTGCTCTGATCTGTGTGGCTATGCGCTGATCTCATACTGATTCGGTTGCCGGTTCGTGCCTTTATTATTTTGTGAGTGTTACGGAAAAACGTATATTCGGTCAGTTGACCTAAATTTGATGTCATGCAATGATAACAATTCGATGTCATGAAATGATAAAAACGTATATCAGGGTTATCCGATTGACTGTTTTGGTGGTTGTCCCGGTTAGCTCAATTGGTTGCGTTTTCGTAATTGCAGGGTTAAACGCTGTCGCCATGACGGTTTGCTCCCTGGTAGAGGAAATATCATTTAAAATGACAACATCGTTGAGCAGACGGCATTAAAAATATGGATTTCGCGGTCAAAATCTCCAATTAGTTCTTGGAAATTGTAGATAATATTGAGTTATTTCTAAACATGGAACGACTAAAATGTCAAAATCTATAATCGAAGACACTTGTTCCCCTGACGTGCCCCAATTATAATGTATGTTATTGCATGAATTAGAATCATTGAATTAGAATCATTGATTTAGGATAATTGAATTAGGATCATTGAATTAGAATCATTGAATAAGAATCATTGAATTAAAATCATTGAACTAGAATCATTGAATGAGGTTCATTAAATTAGAATCATTGAATAAGAATCATTGAATTAGAATTGTTGAATTAGAATCATTTAATAAGGTTATTGAATTAGAATCACTGAATGAGAATCATTGAATAAGAATCATTGAATTAGAATCATTGAATTAGAATCATTGTATAAGAATCATTGAATTAGAATCACTGAATTAGAATCATTAAATTAGGATCATTGAATTAGAATCATTGAATAAGAATCATAATTGATTTTCAGATATTAATGACTGCGACCCCGATCCGTGTGAAAATGGCGGTACATGTTACGATGGTATCGGCTCCTATACGTGTGTTTGTCCTAGTGGCTATACAGGTGCAACTTGTGACACAGGTAAGACATTATTTCGACGATATATCATCTTATCTGATATCATATAATGTCCTTTTGGCAAGACCAATGTACGGAAATTTTTTCCGAATCAGTAACACCATTTAAATAGATGAATTAGACAGCACAAACAATTACCGCGCTTAACAAATGTGAAAAGAAATGCATGCTTCTTCTCACGACTTCATAGGCGTCATTCATTTATTACACAATAAATACGTTCAGTTCTTGATCAATTTAAATTCAGAATGAATGTATTTATACGCGTAATATACATTAATGCAAAAATGGCGCATCTTAATTGTCATGTTAACTTAAAATGAGAAAAAGCTGCTGAATGATTGACGGCAATAATGACGCGCCTTAAAAATAATGTAAACATTACTTGACAAATGGTGACTGTAATTCTCAACAGTTATTTAAGTTTTTTTTTTTTTCTGGTTAATATTACTGACCGTTTCCTGAACGCTTGCCAGTATTGCAGTGAGTGCGATCACGGAGTAAAATCTTACACATGTAATTGTGCTGCCGGCTAGACGGGGACAGAATGTGGCCAAATATTAGTTTCTACATGTGTGGGTTTGTGTCACCATATTTGCGTAAACCCTCGGATGCGAAACTTACATAAAATTTCCGAAGTTAATATTTATTGAGATTTTCTTTATTAAGTATTTATTATTATGCCCAACATTTGATGATATAACTGGTCGCCATTTAAAACGGTTGCCGCAATAACCTATTGATAATTAAATTACATGTATCCAGGGTCTCTATAATTACAAGGGTCAACCCACTCGCCGATTGGTGAAAATATGATGTCGTCGTTGATCACGTGATCGGATCAATTTAAATTCAAAGATCGAGTGTCTACACATTTCGGGCACATATATGCAGCCTTAATAAAATACTTTAGCCAAGCACCTTTCCATCCCATCACACACTTAATTAAAATGATGTTCAATATCTCTTACTATACCGCCATTGTTCCTTTAGCCAAGCACCATTCCATCCCACCATACACTTAATTACAATGATGTTCAATATCTCTTACTATACCGCCATGATTGTTCCTTTAGCCAAGCATTATTCCATCCCACCAAACACTTAATTACAATGATGTACAATATCTCTTACAAGACCGCCGTTGTTCCTTTAGCAAAGCACCATTCAATCACATCATACACTTAAAGACAATGATGTACGTTATCTCTTACTTACCCGATATCGTTCCTTTAGCCAAGCACCATATTTCCATCCCATCATAGACTTAATTACAATGATGTAAAATATCTCTTACTATACCGCCATTGTTCTTTTAGCCAAGCACCATATTTCCATCCCATCATAGACTTAATTACAATGATGTAAAATATCTCTTACTATACCGCCATTGTTCTTTAAGCCAAGCACCATTCCAACCCATCACACACTTAATGACAATGACGTACAAATCAATCCACCATGTAATGACCAGCGCTGTTGTATTGTCGCATGAAAGGACAATTATGAATATTCATCAAAGTGTGTTGCATTGTATTTATTCCCACATTTCAGATATAGACGAGTGTGCAAAAGGGGTATATATTGAATTGAAAATTGGGGTCACCAATTCATGTAATCAACGAAAATCAATCAAAATCTTGTGTTTTTGACGTTAGCCATACAAAATCTCGTGGTGCAATTAAGCAAATAAGTCAACAGTTAACCATATATCCGAACGAGTGTCACATACAGAGGGCCACATTTATCAGAGACATCCGCCTAACCTTTCTTGAAGTTGTCTTGGCTAGCATAGTACATAGTGTGCTCTGATCTGTGTGGCTATGCGCTGATCTCATACTGATTCGGTTGCCGGTTCGTGCCTTTATTATTTTGTGAGTGTTACGGAAAAACGTATATTCGGTCAGTTGACCTAAATTTGATGTCATGCAATGATAACAATTCGATGTCATGAAATGATAAAAACGTATATCAGGGTTATCCGATTGACTGTTTTGGTGGTTGTCCCGGTTAGCTCAATTGGTTGCGTTTTCGTAATTGCAGGGTTAAACGCTGTCGCCATGACGGTTTGCTCCCTGGTAGAGGCAATATCATTTAAAATGACAACATCGTTGAGCAGACGGCATTAAAAATATGGATTTCGCGGTCAAAATCTCCAATTAGTTCTTGGAAATTGTAGATAATATTGAGTTATTTCTAAACATGGAACGACTAAAATGTCAAAATCTATAATCGAAGACACTTGTTCCCCTGACGTGCCCCAATTATAATGTATGTTATTGCATGAATTAGAATCATTGAATTAGAATCATTGATTTAGGATAATTGAATTAGGATCATTGAATTAGAATCATTGAATAAGAATCATTGAATTAAAATCATTGAACTAGAATCATTGAATGAGGTTCATTAAATTAGAATCATTGAATAAGAATCATTGAATTAGAATTGTTGAATTAGAATCATTTAATAAGGATTATTGAATTAGAATCACTGAATGAGAATCATTGAATAAGAATCATTGAATTAGAATCATTGAATTAGAATCATTGTATAAGAATCATTGAATTAGAATCACTGAATTAGAATCATTAAATTAGGATCATTGAATTAGAATCATTGAATAAGAATCACAATTGATTTTCAGATATTAATGACTGCGACCCCGATCCGTGTGAAAATGGCGGTACATGTTACGATGGTATCGGCTCCTATACGTGTGTTTGTCCTAGTGGCTATACAGGTGCAACTTGTGACACAGGTAAGACATTATTTCGACGATATATCATCTTATCTGATATCATATAATGTCCTTTTGGCAAGACCAATGTACGGAAATTTTTTCCGAATCAGTAACACCATTTAAATAGATGAATTAGACAGCACAAACAATTACCGCGCTTAACAAATGTGAAAAGAAATGCATGCTTCTTCTCACGACTTCATAGGCGTCATTCATTTATTACACAATAAATACGTTCAGTTCTTGATCAATTTAAATTCAGAATGAATGTATTTATACGCGTAATATACATTAATGCAAAAATGGCGCATCTTAATTGTCATGTTAACTTAAAATGAGAAAAAGCTGCTGAATGATTGACGGCAATAATGACGCGCCTTAAAAATAATGTAAACATTACTTGACAAATGGTGACTGTAATTCTCAACAGTTATTTAAGTTGTTTTTTTTTTCTGGTTAATATTACTGACCGTTTCCTGAACGCTTGCCAGTATTGCAGTGAGTGCGATCACGGTGTAAAATCTTACACATGTAATTGTGCTGCCGGCTAGACGGGGACAGAATGTGGCCAAATATTAGTTTCTACATGTGTGGGTTTGTGTCACCATATTTGCGTAAACCCTCGGATGCGAAACTTACATAAAATTTCCGAAGTTAATATTTATTGAGATTTTCTTTATTAAGTATTTATTATTATGCCCAACATTTGATGATATAACTGGTCGCCATTTAAAACGGTTGCCGCAATAACCTATTGATAATTAAATTACATGTATCCAGGGTCTCTATAATTACAAGGGTCAACCCACTCGCCGATTGGTGAAAATATGATGTCGTCGTTGATCACGTGATCGGATCAATTTCCGGCGCCATTTGCAATTAGAGAAAAACACAACTGAAAAAAACGTCTGATCATTTCATGAAATTATTGCTTTTAAGATAATAATCGGGTACAATTATTGGATTAAATATACAATGTAAGTATTGATATTTCATTTCTTTTATTGATTGAAGTTAATATCTGTTTGTATAATGTGTAATATGCAAATTTACCAAGTCTGTTAATAATTGTTGTTCCCAATAATATAGACACATTGGCCGATTTGGGTAGACAATGGGTTGTTTTCCACAGCTTTCAGTAATTAGTAGCGATTGATAATGCAAAATTGTTTAGTGGAAAATGCAAAGTAAAGATGGGACAGTGCATCAAATGTAGAATTATATAGATACATTAGCTTGGATCTTGACAATTTTAACAGAAACTTTCGCGAAAATTGGCAATATGGGAAAAATGTCGGTCATCCCCAAATATTACTCGTTAAATTTGCTCGCTTTTCACACATTCAATTACCGACATAGGTGCATAAAGTTAGGATTTTTCTTTAGTTCTTTGATTGCATTGTGCATTAGCACGTAAATAAAAGCAATCTTATTGTGTTAGTTTGGTTAAAACCGACTTCGAATTTCACGATTTAATGGCGTGTCTTCACAATGAGTGAAATTTTATCATTCTAATAGGAAGGGTATTCAGTTTTCATTTTCAAGTTTTTAAAATGTATGAAAACGTTTATTATAACCAGTGATAATTTAAAGATACCAATCTATGCCTTACTTAATATGTTTACGTAATATTTGAACTGTAGATCCTGCTCTGAAATTAACTCGGATCTCTGGCTAACCATAATATACCAATTGAGCTTCCGAGGCCTCTGATTGGAACACAAATAGATTCCTCCCAAATTTTACAAGACATTTCTAATCTACTATCCGTGCGATCTACAATGAATCTAAAGAGTACAGTGTCGATCCAGATCAGACAACATGAATGGCTGATCTGGATCTACACTGTTTGCCCACGAAATAAAGGTGTGTCTATGGAGTGAAGTGTAACGTCTTCTTAGAGAAATGACTGTGTAACTTATAATTTCAATGGTACTTAAACTGTTTTGCACATAGGTTCAGAAACCACATTATCATCGGAAATATCCTCAATCATCAAAGACCCCAAGACATAGCGTGAATATTGGAGAATGGCACGTGTGAAAAACGATGTTAACAAAAAACAAAACTATTAAAAGTTGTGCCAATTAGCATCATAATTAAAGACACATTTTCATTTATACCGAGCTCAAATGAAGTCGGAAAAGAAAGTGGCAAACAAATGACAAAAACTTGTCTATTTCAATCATTGAGCTTATTAAATATTCTTTATTTTTCAACGACACAAAAGCAGTTAATAGATAAATTATAATTCGCTAAAATAACCAAAAGCAAACAATAACAAAGCACAGTTCCGATCTCTGCAACAAAATTACTACTAATAATAATCGGAAACTATTTTATTTCCATTTTTTATTTTTGGTTATATCAATTTAGAAATATAATAATAAATATTTTATGAGTATAATAAGGGTGTGCGTATTTAATTTATAATGAAGAAAAATCTCTTTTTAATATTCGGCGAAATATCAACCGGTTTTGCGATTTTATATCGTGTAAATAGGAGGTCATTGTAGTTTTATTGAAATAAAAATTACACCAACGTGTAGATAAACTTTTCCCCTTTTCAGCGACATATAAACACTTAAAATCGGACGACTAATTAGTCCGTATGAACTAAAATACAGCGGATAGTATTAATTTGCGTTCAACATTCCATTCTACCTGGTCCGTCTTGGGCCGTGGTCTGTGTTTAACACACTGGAAGCTGATAACGATACGCGACGACAGCATTATCAATAAAATATGCGCGTTTACGCTATACATTCATGGCCCATTGATTTAAAAAGACCCTGATGTATCAACTTCTGACAGCCGTTGTTTGTCCCGGTTAGCTCAATCGGTTGCGTCGCTTGAATTGCAGGGCAAGGCGCTGTCGCCGTGATAGTGCGGGTTCACTCTCAGCTAGAGGCACTATAATTTTTTATGTTACATCATGTTGATTGTAAGCATTGGGCATAAATGTTCAACTTTTTACAGCCACCTCTATTTCCTGTTGCACCAATAATGTCAATGGATTTCGTCTGTGTGATGGAGGCGGTGTTGGCGTATGTGACCCCATGCAAGGCCGACTGGAGGTGTTTTATAACAACTCCTGGGGTACGGTCTGTGATGATCGATGGGACGGCCTGTATAGTATCAACAATGCTAATACAGTATGTCGGTCCTTTGGCTATAGGTTAGTATTCCATATTACTTCACTTACTTTTCTTCATCTATTTTTCTCTCAGATGTCATTTGCACATAATATTCTGTGGTTGCGTCACGGCAAACGGTACGATCAGACTGTTGATGACAGACATTGAAATGACGTCATAAAGCTGAGCAGACGACATTAATTATGACGCATTTCGCGGTAAAAATACCATAATTTTGTCAAAATATGTGACAAAATCAATTTAGTTATAACTTATTAGAAAATTATACAGGTAGATAATGTATGTGATCTTTCAAAATTTAGTAAAAATTTTTAAAAAAAATACGGACTTCACGCTTTTAAAAATAACCCAAATGTTGTTCATACCCTGGTGAACGCGATAAGTTACATGTATCTAATAAGTCATTAAATATGCATATATGAACAAAGATTTTTTTCTAGTCAAATTCACACTTTAGCCTATTGGAGATCACACGTTTACTCGAATGTCTTATATCACTTGTAGTATACTACAATACACAAGACATACAAAGAAGTGTATGATAACTTGCAATATTTTAGTATTTTAACCTAACTTTACATTACTTATTCAAGTTCTGGATTACCCAAATCCAATGCATTCTTTGGCGAAGGTGTGGGCGTTATCTGGCTTGATGACGTCAGCTGTTGCAGCCTAGAACAGTCCCTTCTTGACTGCACCCATAAGCCGTGGGGGGCCCCTGGTTGTAGCCATGTTGAAGATGTCGGAGTCGTATGCAGTATCTGTAATAATAGCTGTAGCAGCTGTCCTGACGGCTACACAGGAACAAACTGTGACGAAAGTATGACATTTTATATTATGCACTCGACGAACCAAAGTTGATTGGGGTATATTTAATTTGAATATTGTTGTCACCAATTCAGCTGTTCAACGAAAAAGCAATAAAATCGTGTGTTTATGACGTTAGCCATCTAAAGTCTCGTGGTGCAATTAGGCAAATAGGTCAACAGTTCACTTTATATCTGAACGGGTGTCACATACTGAGGGCCACATTTATCAGACGTATACGCCTAACATTTCTTTAAGTTGTCTTGGCTAGCTCAGTTGATAGCGTGCTCTGATCTGTGTGGGCTAGGCGCTGACCTCATACTGATTCTGTTGCCGATTCTGCCTTTATTATTTGGGGCATGTTAGGGAGAAAGGTACATTCGGTCAGTTGACCTCAATTCGATGTCATGCAGTGATGATAACGTATACCAGGGTTAACCGATCAAGCTATTCGGGGGTTGTCCCGCTTAGCTAAATCGGTTGCGTTGGCGAAATTGCAGGGCTAAACCCTGTCGCCATGATGGTGCGGGTTCGCTCCCAGGTAGAAGCAATATCATTTAAAGTAGCATCGTAGTTGAGCAGACGGCATTACAAATATGGATTTCGCGGTGAAATATCATAATGTTATTAATATTTGTCCTCAAAATCTCCAATTAGTTCTTGGAAATTTTGAGTTATTTCTAAATATGGAACAACTAAAATGTCAAAAACTATTATCGAAGATACATGTTCCCGTGATGTGCCCCATTTATAATGTATATTATTGCAACGATTGAATAAGAATTATTGAATAAGGATCATTGGATTAGGATCATTGTATAAGAATCATTGAATTCATTGAATTAGAATCATTGACTTAGAATCATTGAATTAGAATCATTGTATTAGAATCATTGTACTAGAATCATTGAATTAGAATCAGTGAATTAGAATCATTGTGTTAGAATCATTGAATTAGAATCATTGAATTAGAATCATTGTATTAGAATAATTGTAGTAGAATCATTGTATTTGAATTATTGAATTAGAATTATTGAATTTGAATCATTGAATTAGGATCATTGTATAAGAATCATTGATTAAGGATCATTGAATTAAAATCATTGAATTAGGATCATTGTATTAGAATCATTGAATTAGGATCATTGTATAAGAATCATTGAATTAGAATTATTGAATTAGGATCATTGAATTAGAATTTGATTAACAGATATTAATGACTGCGACCCCGATCCGTGTGAAAATGGCGGTACATGTTACGATGGTATCGGCTCCTATACGTGTGTTTGTCCTAGTGGCTATACAGGTGCAACTTGTGACACAGGTAAGACATTATCTCGATGATTTATTCATCTTATCTAATATCAAATAATGTTCTTTTGGCAAGGCCAACATTGTACGAGAATTTTTTTCCGAATCAGCAACACCATTTAAATAGATGATTAAGACAGCAAAAAAGTTAGCGCTCTTAACAAATGTGAAAAAATGCATGCTTCTTCTCACGACTCCTTACGCGTCATTCATTTATTACACAATTAATACGTTCAGTTCTCGATCCATTCAAATTCAAAACGATTGTATTTATAAGCGTGATATACCATACCATCGTCAATAGTGGTGTCGTACTGACAATAAATGAGAAAAGAGCTGCTGATCAGGTTGGCTGTTGATCTGCATGATGATTCCCTCTTTGCTATCAACAACGATAATACAGCATGTCGAATTCATAAAAAGGATAGTCGCAGAAAAGTCGCAGACGTCATACCATCATTATATATTGCGCGTTATTTTACGCGACACCAATAATGGCGCGTTTTAATAGTCATGTTAACTTTAAATGAGAAAAGTATGGAAGCGTATATGGTACACCCTGATGATGTCGTTTCATGCGAAGATGTGTGCTTGTAGGACGACATGATCGCACCAAGTTATCAAAATAATATAAAGAATGACATGATAATCGGATCATGACGTAATAACAGAACTCGACTTGTCGTCTTAGTCTGGTCATTACTGAATAACATAAGTCGACTTGTCGTCTAAAAATAAATCGACATAACTACATAATGACGTACTTTGTAAAAAATGCTATGTTGACTATGCTCATTGTTTACGGCTTTACGACTTGCTATAGGCGACATATAGACCCATAAATTCCAGTGTCATTGCCCCTGAATAACTAACTTCAAAACTGACAATTGTTAGCTTTTGACCTGTCTAGCCAAATAATTATTACAGAAAGAATGAATAAACATTCACCAAAATGTTAAAAGGATGTTAACTTGTGCACCTCCTATTTTGCAAGGGCCATTACTCTTAATTACTCAGTTATTGACCCTGAAATAGCCTAAATGATGAAAATTTGCTTGTTAGTTGCATATCCAAAAACCTATTATGAATAGAATCATGGAACCTTCACCAAATTATTTATCAGAATGTGATAGTGTGCATCTACTATTTTGAAAGGGCTATTATTCGCAAATTACTCGTTTATTGCCCCTGATATAACCAAACAATGATAAAAATTGGCTTGTGACCTGCTTTGCCAAATAATTATTACAGATAGAATCATTGAACCTTCACCAAGATGTTTTCCAGGATGAGACGTGTGCACCACCTATTTTTAATGACCATAGCTCACAATTCAGCCATTATTATTTGTAGCACTGTCGTATATACTCCATTAGATATTTATAATCATTGGTCTACTAGTACACATTCATGATGTCTATGCAAAAGTTGAACATGTCTTTTTAGACCAAATTCAGATGGTGGGCTTATCAACATTCATCCGTGGTCTGTCCGTCCGTTAACAATATTTTGCCCCCGCTATTAGTCAGAAACTAAAGGTTGGGTTTAAACCAATTTTGCTCAAATTGTGCCCCTGGTGCCATAGTTTGTTCTATCCAAAACTGGATCGCCTAGGGTCAAAAGGAAGGATTTTTGTTAACCCTTTTCTTTGCGGGTTCGCTCCCAGCTAGAGACACTATCATCTGTATAGACACACCTTTATTGCTAGGGCGAACAGTTTAGATCCAGATCGGCCGGCATATCTATTCCGTCTGATCAGGATCTAAACTGTTCGCTTTTTATTCATTAGGTTATTTCTGACCAAAATGCGACTAGAGCAGATCCTGATCAGACGGCACGGATGTGCTGGCTGATCTGGATCTACACGGTCGCACATGCGTAAAAATGCGTAGATATCAAGGAAATGGTTAACATGCTTACTAGAACTATTTGGATAAGTTGACATAACAGACGTCGACATGACATATTTTTAAATAATGTTGCAATAACTTATGCCATAAAGATTAGTTTACGTAGACAACAGGTACAGTTAATTTTCTTTTGTTATCATGACAAGTCGACTTAATCAAAACATCAGGGTGTACCATATACGCTTCCATAGAAAAGAGCTGCCGAATTGTTGACTGTTAACTTTTCAAAAGGATAAACAAGTGACGTCGCAGACGTCAAAACATCATAATATATTGCAAGTTTCTTTATTTGAAGGCAATAATGGCGCGCCTTAATCATAATGGCGAGTCTTAAAAAAACTCATGTAAACACTACGTGACAAATGATGACGGTAATTCTCAACACTAATTGAAGTGGGGGTTTTCTGGTTAATATAAACGACTGTTTCCTACGGAAGCTTGTATGTACCCCCGGAATGAAGACATGAAGTCGTCTCTTTCGCCGTGTACAACATAACAAGACGTCACAATTACAAAGACAAGCCTCTATAGCCTCGTATCTGGTCATTATGACATAAGATAAGTCGACATGTCGAGATACGAATCCCGACTTACTGACATAAATATTTTTGTCGACTTGAAGTAACATGGTTGTCGACATATTTCTTGTCGACATACAGTTTAAGAATAAACAAGTTGTCTAAAAGATGACAAAAAAACTTCTTAAGTTATGTGAACATGTCGTAAAATTAATGCATCTTCACAACATAATGAGAACAACATAAATGAGATGCTAAATTACCAGGTTTATGCAATGTCGACATAAATTTCGTCGACAAGCCTATAAAACAGATCAAGTTGTCATACATTATTACAACAAAATCATATCATCACGTCTTGGCGTTCAGGATATTAACACAAGACGCAATTATATAATTTTGTTGTAATAATGTTTGACAGCTTGTACTCTTTTGGAGTCTTTGTCGACTAAATTTATGTCGACATGCATAAACCTGGTAGTTCAGTATCTTATTTTGTCGATAAAACTATGTCGTGAAGATGCATTATTTATACAACATGTTCAAATACCTTAAAAAGTTTGTCGTCATATTTTGACAACTTGCTTTTTCTCACACTGCATGTCGAAAAGAAATATGTCGTCATTCATGTTACTTCAAGTCAACATATATATTAATGTAAGTAAGTCGGGATTCTGTCTCTCGACATAACGACATACCTTTTATCAACATGACGTGGTATATACAGGCATGTCTTTGTAATTTTGACGACTTACTGTGTTGTTCAAGTCGACGGGGATGACTTTATGTCTTCATTCCGGGGGTACATGCAAGCTTCGGTACTTGACAGAATTGCAGTAGCACGCACTGACGGTGTCAAATCTTACGCATGTAATTGTGCTGCCGGTAAAACGGGGACAAATTGTGGCCAATTATTAGTTTGTAAATGCGTCGGTTTGTGTCCCCTTTTCTTTGCGCAAACCCCCGGGTGCGAAACTTATACAATATTCGCGACGTTCATGTCTATTGAGATTTTTTAAATTAAGTATTTATTATTGTTGCCGCAAAAACCTAATGAGCATTAGATTACATGTGTCAATTAAGGCACACCATTTCAGAAATAAAGTTTCTTTTCGGGATGTAATAATACAAAAAGGTAGTAATCTGGATGTAGTAAAAATGTATTTGTAAAACAAACAAATGATCATCAATACCTAGATTATTCATCGTGTCATCCCAAATCATGTAAGGATGGTATCCCTTTCAGCCAAGCTAAACGATACAGACGCATAATAAGTAACGATGAAGATTTTAAGGAATGTCTACCTTTATTACAAAAATTCTTTTTAGAAAGAAATTATCCAAAAAGTGTAATAAATTCTGCTTTTAACAAAGTATCCTCAATGTCACAGGAAGACGCAGCTCAAACGTTTGACCGTAAAAATGAGAAAGTAATTCCATTTAATATCTTTTATAATCATTTTTTACCTAATATTGGTCACATTATTCATAAATACTGGCGTTTGCTTGATTTATCAAAAAACGCGAATGTCAAAAGTGTATGCAACAAATTTAAACCTGTGGTGGCATATAAACGGCCAATGAATTTACATGATTATTTAGTAAGTTCTTATTTTTCTAATAATAAAAATGTTAACTTTTCAAATAAGAAAATGTAACCGGAGTAGGTGCACACATTGCGCCAATATTATTGTTAACTCGTCTTTTTCAAGCCGAGCGTCTGGAGTTTCGTATGATCTCCGTTGTAATGCTGATTGTACAACTAAAAATGTTATATATTTGATAAATTGTAAACGTTGTAACCAACAATATTTTGGACAAACAAATCAACCAGTATCGAGACGAATGAACAGCCATAGATTTGACATCCGCATTTTCTCTGATCCAAAAATTTCTACTAATGTAGCGACACATTTTAATACTAACAACCATCCAATCGAAGGTTTTACATTTATGCCAATTGATATTGTAAAAAATGATGTGGAAAGATTATGCAAAGAAACCTATTGGATACATAAACTAAAAACTCTACACCCCTATGGTTTAAACGCGAAAGTTAATTGTAAAAACATCTGCCTATAATATCGTTATTTCCTATTACCTGTTTTCATATACATGCATATATATTTATAGGAAATTATGTATCGTTAAGATCCGATATTGACTAGTTTTTGATGTCATTCAAACGTTGAATGAATAAATTATATGTTTGATGCTATTTCTGTGGTATCATATTTCGCGCATGTTTTGTTTTTCGCGAATAGCATTCACATAAAATTGACAGTGTAAAAACTTGATAATAATTAATTTTCTTTTGAAATAAAAAAACGCTAAGTATGTAACTAATGAATTCATCTGTAAGGAATTAAATGATACCATATGAAATGATGAATAACTAAATTGAATTATTTTGTGTAAACAAATTCCGCCATACGACGTTAGGCTACACGCCTTTCACGTTGACGTAACGTCCGTTTAAAAGTGTTTGTATTAGCCTGAAGAAAGCTTGTTAAGACCGAAACGTTGGTGAAATACATATAAATGAATTTTAATCGTGTTGGGTATTGTTTTACTTCATTTAATATGTATCAACTTCCGACAGTCGTTGTTTTTGTAACATCATGTTACTTGTAAGCATTGGGCCTAAATTATCAACTTTTAACAGTCGCTGTAGCGGTCACCTGCATTGGCTCTTGCACCAATGATGTCAATGGATTTCGTCTGTGTGATGGAGGTGGTGTTGGCGTATGTAACCCCATGCAAGGCCGGCTGGAGGTTTTCTACAACAACGTCTGGGGTACGGTCTGTGATGATCGATGGGACGGCCTCTTTGGTAACAACAATGCTATTACAGCATGCCGATCCTTTGGCTATAGGTTAGTATTCCATATAACTTCACTTACTTCATTGATACTTTTATTATACATCTATTTTTCTCTCAGATGTCATTTAAGGATTGAATCGATATTTGATGTTCTTCATTTGGGTATTGTTTAAGGTAGAGCAACTGTAATGATTTCCCGCGCAAAAATTTGCGACGTCATCAAACATCGGCTCGCTTTCGGTGACTTCCGACGCTACTCGTCAGAGCCGATAGTAGCCGAAGCAACATCGATTATTGTCGACTGTTAGTGACAGTTCACCGAGTATTCCCGACATTCGAGAAAAAAGCGCGGGAAAGCATTACAGTTGCTCTACCTTAAAGTGTGTGAAGCCCGAAGAAGGGCTTCACGCATACTTTAAACAATCCAACAGTTTTTTCATACCCAAATGAAAAACATCAAATGTCGATTCAATTCTTATATTTACACATATTTATACTATAATAAATACAGAAATAATTAGAAGAATTCGTAATATAACGGCTTTTTCTTATGGCTGTTAGAACAGCCATGTTCACGACAAAGTGAATGACTTCACGCTTTTTCGCAACATATCATGGCAAAACGTGCATTCTCGGCGACGTCACAGGTCAAAACATTTTGCAACGTCCAATAATCTGTGAACAGTTCTTCTGGAGCCACGCCTTTTAAGCTATTACGTCACACTGTTTACCATTAGAAATTATGATTCCTTGGGTGAAAAAGACTTCATCGTAGAGAATAAAGTTGAGAGTAAATATTTGCACATAATATTCTGTGGTTGCCTCACGGTAAACAGTACTTTCAAACTGTTGATGACAGACATTGAAATGATGTCATAAAGTTGGGCAGACGACATTAATTATGACGCATTTCGCATAAAAATACCAGTCTTAATTTTGTCAAAATATGTGACAAAATCAATTTAGTTATGAGAAAACTATACAGGTCGATAATGTGAGTGATCTTTCCAAATTTAGTTAAAATTAAAACAAAACGGGCTTCACGCTATTTAAAATAACCCAAATGTTAATCATACCCTGGTAAACGCGATAAATTACATGTATCGATTAAGTCATTATAATCAAGAAATAATCAATAGCTTCACGGGGTTTATCCTGCGATAATTCACGGGGCGGAGTTCAGATGCGTAAGGATATATCACGAGGGGCGTAGCCCCGAGTGATATATATCTACGCAGCTGAACGACGCCTCGTAAATTATCCTGCGATAGTTCACCGGAAGCTATTAATTATTTCAATTCTAACACGACACATCTGACTGAATAAGCGAAATAATCATCTCAATTTTAGCGCGTCATAATAAACGCAAATGGGTTATAAGATCGGCAGAGTTTACTCCCTAAACATCTCCATAATTCAAAAACTGATAATAATAAAAAGATTGAATAACAAACTTGAATACATGTCCATCCAACCGCCCATTCAGCACTCTCCATTCGTCGTTCGAGCCGTATTTGTCATTCCAACGGTTTGATACTGCACCAGGAAATAACATGTAAACAATGGAAATGACGTAACGTTGTTAAAATGGCGCGTTAACGTCACCTTCACGTTGCCGCAAAATAGCGGAAAATAATTATAGTATGTTATCTAGATATATAAACTAAACATTATTCTATTACTGTGGTATCATCATATTACGCGCGGGTAAAAATTAAGCGTATTTTGTGCTTTCTTACATGCGCGAAATTAAATCCCAGCGAAAAATACAATTTTCACGTGATAAGCTTATACCGACAGGTAATTAGTAATGGCCGTGAATTATCGAGTAATAATTCACAGCAAATTCAATGCGAAAAAACGCAAAGTCGTGTTAGAATATGAAATATTCATATATATTAACAAATAGTTTTTTCCAGTTAAATTAACAATTCAGCCTATTGGAGATCACACGTTTACTCGAAATGTCTTATATTAGTACACTACAATACACACGACACATGACATACAAGAAAGTATATGATTACTTGCAATATTTAAGTGTTTTAATCCAACTTCATATTACTTATTCTAGTTCTGGAGAACCCAAATCCAATGCATTCTTTGGCGGAGGTGGGGGCACTATCTGGCTTGATAATGTCGAATGTTGCCGCCTAGAACAGTCCCTTCTAGACTGCGTTTATAACAATTGGGGAGATGAGGATTGTGACCATTATGAAGATGTCGGAGTTATTTGCAGTCTCTGAGATGATTCGGCCAGTGTCAGGATTTTGCAATTTTTGCAAAAATGATCGAGCTTATGATCGATTTTTTTTTAATTTAACTTGTTTTATCACACATGGTTTTTCTTTCACTTTGTGTTTGATTGACGGGAAAAGCAGGTATTTTTTAACTTGATTTATCACACATGGTTTTTTCTACTTTGTGTTTGAATATTTGGAAAAGTTGGGATTTTTAATTATTAAATCAAACATGGTTTTTCTTTCACTTTGTGTTTGATTGTGGGGAAATGCAGGGTTTTTTTTAACTTGTTTTATCAAACATTTTTGTTTTCTTTCACTTTAAAAATTTTAATTTTATGGAAAAGCGTGTTTAACATAACGAATTTGTGTAATGAAATGGCTATGTTTTCTGATAGCTTTGTTAAACTTTGGCACAACAATTGAAAAGGCACACAATTTCCGTTTTATATTTCACAAATGTGGGCAATATTTTTGTTTTGCATCATAATGATATTAAGCATACAAATCTTAAAAAGGATGTTCAAAGGTTCGGTCTAAACAATCTTGAAAGCGTTATGAGTCTGTCAGAATGTCGAAATGCTATTGTATTATTTTGTCTTGTACCAATTGCTTATATGCGCACTCATCTTGCATTTGGCTATAATAAAAGTCTTTCTGTGAACTGTTTTCGTTCTGCATTTGTACACATTTGGTCCAGGCGTGTCTTGTGACGTCAAAGAGCACACAGGTTTCCCCACGAATTGCTGCGAAAACCTGTGCCGTCATTCGCTTTGTTGTCAATTTGGCTGTTCCCACAGCCATTCAAAAGACCTTGATATCAGTTATTTTCATCAGTTTAATAATCATTAAGAAAATCAGAAGTGTAACTATAAAAATTAAATGAATACTTTATCCCTTCGGGCTTCACACTCATAAAAACCCGGATGTTTTCCTTACCTGATGAGCACGATAAACTATCGATTTAGTCCTTAAATATAGACTTTATACCAGGGTTGGCAAAATGCTGGCAAATATGAGTATTGTCCATGCCGGCGGTAATTTACCGGCAAATACTGGCAAATACTGGTCAATTGAATTTACCAGTCTGGAATTTATACAATATAATCTATTATCAGCATTCATATAGATAATTTCAAGTTTACCCATTAATTGCCATTATATTTATACTGAAGTTTAACACTTTTATCACTTTATCCATAATAAATAAAAATTTAAGTACTGAACAAGTGATCATTTGAATTGACCACCCATGGAATTTATACAATACAATGTATCCCTTATAGTCAGCATATGGACAAATTCGAATTTCAATTATTAACAATAATGAAGTCAGCATTTTAGAGGGTAAATTTTAATTATAAACAAGTAATGTACACAACTCACAATAAATATTAATGAATACAATAACAAATAAGGATACAAAGAAGCCTCTGTCTACCAGTCAATCTCTTCTTCCCCCCTAAGATACCTATAACAGAACACCAGTTTGGCAGCTTTCTGCAGTCACACCAATACACAACCACTTATTTGCACCTAGACAAATTGTATAGGTTATTTATGACACTTTACTGTTGCTTTTGTTGCACCTGGCCATTACAGCCCTTTGTAATGTTGTTTTAATAGATTAGACATTATGGCCTTGCTTGTGTCAATAGCCAGGTGCACAGGTGGATCAGCATTAATTTCTTACCTGCTGTATTTTTGGTTCTTAGAGTGAAAAAGGCAATTCTGTAAGAATTAATTTTACTTTAAAGTGCTTAAAGTGATAACCTGATATGAAATTTAATTAAAATATATGAGTAATTTAATTATTATTATTATTATACATTAATAACAGTCAACTAAGTTAAGATTTCTGCAGTATTTTAAGGCAAAAAAACTCATCTGAGTAGTATTTGCCAGTATTTTCCAGTATTTGCCACTTTGGGGAGAATATTCCGGGGCGGTAAATACCGGTAAATACCACCGGTAAATACCGGGGGTGGTATTTACTGCCCAACCCTGCTTTATACCCATCCACAAATGTGGTCATGCAGAATGTGAAACCGCAGTCATACAAGTGTGGTGGCCGCACCTTGCCAACCCTACAAGAGACAGACACTGTACAGACCGAAAAAAGGTATCCCTAGGCGGCAGCCTCTAGCCAACCCTACAAGAGACAGACACTGTACAGACCGAATAAAGGTATCCCTAGGTGGCAGCATCTACCCAACCCTACAAGAGACAGACACTGTACAGACCGAATAAAGGTATCCCTAGGTGGCCGCACCTTGCCGACCCTACAAGAGACAGACACTTTACAGACCAAATAAAGGTATCCCTTGATGGCCGCACCTTGCCGACCCTACAAGAGACATACACTGTACAGACCGAATAAAGGTATCCCTAGGTGGCAGCACCTAGCCAACCCTAAAGACACAGACACTGTACAGACCGAATAAAGGTATCCCTAGGTGGCAGCACCTAGCCAACCATACAAGCGCCAGACACTGTACAAACCGAAAAAAGGTATCCCTAGGTGGCAGCACCTAGCCAACCATACAAGAGCCAGACACTGTACAGACCAAATAAAGGTATCCTTAGGTGGCAGCACCTAACCAACCCTACAAGGGGCAGACACTGTACAGACCAAATAAAGGTTTCCCTAGGTGGCCGCACCTTGCCAATCCTACAAGAGACAGACACTGTACAGACCGAAAAAGGTATCCCTAGGCAGCAGCCCTTAGCCAACCCTACAAGGAACAGACACTGTACAGACCGAAAAAAGGTATCCCTAGGTGGCCTTACTTTGCATACCCTACAAGAGAAAGACACTGTACAAACCGAATAAAGGTATCCCTAGGTAGCAAGCACCTAGCCAACCCTACAAGAGACAGACACTGTACAGACAGAATAAAGGCATCCCTAGGTGGCCGCACTTTGCCTACCCTACAAGAGAAAGACACTGTACAGACCGAATAAAGGTATCCGTAGGTAGCAAGCACCTAGCCAACCCTACAAGAGACAGACACTGTACAGACCGAATAAAGGTATCCCTAGGTGGCAGCACCTACCCAATCCTACAAGAGACAGACACTGTACAGACCGAATAAAGGTATCGCTAAGTGGCAGCACCTAGCCAACCCTACAAGAGACAGACACTGTACAGACCGAATAAAGGTATCCATAGGTGGCAGCACCTGGCCAACCCTACAAGAGACAGACACTGTACAGACCGAATAAAGGTATCGCTAGGTGGCAGCACCTAGCCAACTCTTCAAGAGACAGACGCTGTACAGACCAAATAAAGGTATCCCAAGGTGGCAGCACCTAGCCAATCCTACAAGAGACAGACACTTTACAGACCAAATGAAGGCATCCCAAGGTGGCAGCACCTTATCCCAAGGTGGCAGCACCTTGCCAACCCTACAAGAGACAGACACTGTACAGACCAAATATAGGTATCCCTAGGTGGCAGCAACTAGCCAACCATACAAGAGCCCGTAACTGTACAGACCAAATAAAGGCATCCCTAAGTGGCAGCACCTAGCCAACCCTACAAGAGACAGACACTTTACAGACCAAATAAAGGTATCCCTAGGTGGCAGCACCTAGCCAACCATACAAGAGACAGACACTCTACAGACCAAATAAAGGTATTCCATGGCGGCAGCACCTTGCCAACACTACAAGAGACAGACACTTTACAGACCAAATAAAGGTATCCCTAGGCGGCAGCACCTAGCCAACCCTTCAAGAGACAGACACTACAGAACAAATAAAGTTATCCCTAGGTGGCAGCACCTAGCCAACCATACAAGAGACAGACACTGTACAGACCAAATAAAGGTATCCCTTGGAGGCAGCACCTAGCCAACCATACAAGAGACAGACACTGTACAGAACAATTCAAGGTATCCCTAGGTGCCCGCACCTAGCCAACCCTACAAGGGACAGACACTGTACAGACCGAATAAAGGTATCCCTAGGTGGCAGCACCTAGCCCACCCTACAAGAGACAGACACTGTACAGACCGAATAAAGGTATCCCTAGGTGGCAGCACCTAGCCAATCCTACAAGGGACAGACACTTTACAGACCAAATAAAGGTATCCCTAGTTGGCAGCACCTAGCCAATCCTACAAGGGACAGACACTGTACAGACCAAATAAAGGTTCCCAAATAAACGATAGTTCAAGTAGGCCTATAAACTGACACATTCTTTATGGTTTGTATTGTTTATTGGTGAATATTTTGAGTTGCGCTCAACCCGGGGCGAGGCGGTGCAGGCAGTAATATGCATTTCTATTACTGTACATGAATGTGCTCAATCAAAGCGAGTCTGCAATATTTTCATATTTGTCGTGTTCAATGGCTTTCAAAATTCCCTTTTTATCTTTTGAAATTAGCATATTACCATTAATGGAGAGAAGTGAACTTAAGTGAAGTCCGGGGCGGACTTTTACAGCCGCTACATAGCATATAACACCTGTAGTTGTGTTGTTATACAGTGATCTTTTAAATGAATAGACAGCCCCAGAGCCAAATAACAGCGGCAATGACTGTCTAACTATTCAAAAGACAGATACAGTTAATAACATTCTTTTCCTTTTATGGAGGTGAAGGTCACGTAAAACGAGGATTTGAGCTAACATAGTTTTTTTCACTTTACCACATATGAAACTTGATTGCAATTGAGTGTTTTATAAACGATAACCCAAGAGCGCTCTTTTTAAAACGAGCTCGGGATTAAGGTCTCGTGCTTGACCTGCTCTTACTTTTTGATCGACAAAGCTTCTGCGTTTTATATGTTCGTGTGCTAATGAATGCAACATTGTCGAACTTGATCGGGGCGGATTGGAGATAATTCACTGACAAAATTTGTAATTGCCTGTTTATTACAAGAACCTTTTGTTGGAGCAAGTGTAAGGTTGGTGCACCCTAGAACCAGGTTCAAAACACCAATTGGCTAATTGACGGGCCATTGACCGTTCAAATGCGGTAACCCTCTGTTTCTCATTTTGGAATGGGAAATTTAATTACCATGCTCTCTTTTCCTCTCTACATAATGGGTTAGACCATGGGTTGATAATAAATAAATTTTTCTTGGTTAGTTATGCATATCCTGTGTTAATTGTGTTTAAACCAATTAGAATCAAGCTTTTGTTATGTTAATATCCTTAGTTTGATGCTATTGCTCATGTTCATATTTATATTGTGATTAATATGTCATGTATATGACCCTTGATTGGAAATAAAATCTATTCTATTCTATTCTATTCTATTCTATTCTATTCTATTCTATTCTATTCTAATGGTTCTGTGGAGAGGCTGTGTCTTCTGGATGTGGCCATTCATGATATTCATACAAAAGCGGCTTTTTGAAGAGAATTGTATTTATAAGTTTCCCGGTAGACATACATTCGGACAATTCGGATATCAATATGGGTTTATGGATCTAATAATAAAATCATGCCCAAAACATTAGGGCCCAAGATCATAAAACTAAGTTTTGAGATCAGTTTCAAATCTCAAGCATCTGATTGGCTGAAATGGCGACTGGTTGTCATTTCAGCCAATCAGATGCTTGAGATTTGAGACTGCTCTCCTGTATTTTGTATTTAGTTTTGTTATCTTGGGCACAGGTTTCAAGGTTCACCTGCATCATAAGTGTTGGCTGTATTAAAAAGAACAAGACCTGTCGAACTTTATGGGCAAGCCAAACTATTTGTCCATTAAGATTACGATCTGACAGTCAATAATAATAATAATAATAATAATAATAATAATAATAATAATAATAATAATAATAATAATAATAATATTAATAATAATAATAATAAATTCTTTATTTTTAGAAGGTTACATATTAAGTTTGAACAAAAGGATGTCAATCTTATTTACAATATGGCCTTCTTAACAAAATAAAATAACAATTACAAAACAATTCTATAAAAACAACAACATTTTATGTTAATGAAAACAAAACATTTGACATTCATAACAGACAGACACTAATTAAAAATATGAGAAATAGTATATAATTTAATTACATCAAGATTGCGACAGATCAAATAGATATTTTTTCAAAAGATGTTTAAAGGAATTGAGTGTCTTAACTGAACGTATTGTTATTGGTATATTATTCCACACTTCTCTACTGTAGTAACTGAACGTGTCTTTTAAGTAATTTGTTCGTGGAGTCAATTGTGAGAGACTTTTCCAAGTCGATTATATTTATCATTTGTAGAGAATTTCAATAGGTCTGATATATGGCTAGGTGTTTGATTGTTTATGGATTTGAAAACTAGAAGCGCCGCGTGATATTTACATCTGTATTGAAAGCCATTTCAGTTCTTTGAAAAGAGAGGATGACGGTGTTCGGTAAGACTTGCATAAAACGATGCGAGCAGCTCTTTTCTGAATTTTTACTATTTTACTAATCCCAGACTGGTTTCCTTTGCCCCAGACAGTACAACAATAATCAAAAGAGGACATAATGTAAGCATTATAGTACAGAATTTTTGTGTCTTGTGTGAGATAATATGAAATTCTTCTCAAAAGCGCAATCTTAGAGTTAAGATTCAAAGACATTTTGTTTGTCTGAGTTTTCCAAGACATATTATTTTCTATGTAAACACCCAATACTTTTTGGTTTTTAACATTCTCAATATATTTTCCTGATACTGTGAGATGAAGTGGGACTGAATTTTTACAAGTTTTTGTCTTGTACCAATAACCATACATTTAGTTTTATCAGGATGTAAAAGCATATTGTTAATGGAACACCATTTTTCAATCAAAACTAAATTACTCTGGAGATCTGTTTCAACATGTTGTAAATTGGGTCCTGCTTTGTACAATGTTGAATCATCAGCGTAAAGATCAATATTCATTGACTCAGTTAAATATGCTATATCATTAATATATAATAGAAACAAAAGGGGACCTAAAATAAATCCTTGAGGCACACCAGTTGAAATGGGTAGGATATTAGATTTAATAGAACCAACTTTGACCATTTGTGTTCTGTTTGTAAGATAAGATCTAAAGAGTTTAACAGCCTTTTCTGAAAAATGATGAAGGCATAACTTATGTAGCAATATTTCATGATCAACTAGATCAAATGCCTTTCTTAGATCTAAAAAAACAGCACCAACAAAATTACCATCATCAACCTCTTTCAACCCAGTATCAACAAGTCTGATAAGAGCTGTATGACACGAATGAGAAGTTCTAAAACCGGACTGATTAACATGAAGTACGTTTGTTTTTTTGAAAAACAATTGTAATTGTAAAGCAATATGGCGTTCAAATATTTTAGAAAGAGTTGGTAAGATAGATATCGGTCGATAATTATTTGCGTCCTGTTTGCATCCACCCTTATGAATAGGATAAATGCAAGCCTCCTTAATGACATCAGGGAATATCCCATATTTAATGCTGTTGTTTATAATACCAGCGATTGCTACTGATAAATTATCACTGCAAGATTTCAAAATTTTTGGGCCAATACCATCAATACCAGTCGCCTTATTCACATCTAATTTGTCAATTAGTTTTTTCACTTCAAACGGAGTAATAAAATCTATTTCAAATACATATTTGTTTAGTTTCTCGTCAAACAAATTTTTTAAGTTAGAAAAACTTTCGGCAGAAAAAGTGGTCTTTGTTACAATTTTTGCAATATTTACAAAATGTTCATTTAAAGAATTGAGTATGTCAACAGGATTCGTAAATATATTATCAGCGTAAGTCAATGTCTGAGGTATGGTTATGTTATTATTAGAATTATTGTTAGTAATGCTTTTAATTGTTTTCCAAAGATAACTAGGGCTTTTATTTTCCTTAATAGCTGTATTATAAAAGTCCTTTTTACACTTTTTAATGACAGACATTGATTTGTTTCTAAGTATTTTGTACTCATTGAAATATCCGTTCTTATGACATTTATCCCTTTCGCGAATTATAGTCTTTACCTCATCATTAAACCAGGGAGGCTGACACGACCGTTTTATTCGTTTTTCTTTCAATGGTGCATGCTTAGATAGGGTACATATACTAAAAGAAATTATAAACGCAACTTCTTTAAACAAGAAATACATTTCATCATTTCTAATTTCAAATTTTTTTTAATACACAAAATACTCGTATAGTAAAATTAATTGAAACGCAACTTCTTTCATCACGAAACATAGGCAAGTTTAACTTTACAGAAGTTGCGTTGGTAATTTCTTTAAGTGTATAAGCCGTTGACATACACGGTTGGCAGAAATTTTAGAATTTTACATGTATAATTTGAAACCTTTTTGAAACCTTTGTGTTAATTTTCTATAATTCCAACTATGCTTTTCTTCTGATATTGTCCTCATACTCTGTCTACACAGTTTACCCGAAACATTCCAACATGAAAAGAGTCCAACCATTGGAGGACTCTAACTGAGGAACTCGGATCACAGTGAAAGACCTTCCCATAAAGATTCTCTCTCATTTGTTACCAATCGGATCTCTTTAGACATTATATATGCAGTAGATTGGTAGTTATACAATCCAATATATATGTAAATATAGCATCAAAAGAGAACCCACTAAGCTGACGCCATGGTGTTTTGTGATATGACTGCTGTGAATACGCTCTCATTAACAATCGTATATAAAAATTAAAAAAAAAATCAATTTTATTTTATGCTTTCCAGTGAGTTACAGATATTTGCCGGTGAAATAAGAGAGGTATTTCACTGTTTTCAAACAGTGGAATATTATTTTTATTTTCAGTGTCGTTTCACGTTGGTACCCAAACGTACATAATGCTCCGAATGATAACGTTTACAAAACGGCCAAAATTTTGGGTATATGACGTCATGACGTCACTTTATAAACAAACGTTTTTGGTGCCATTTCATGGATTTTTTTCTGTAAAATTCACATAAATTGTGCACTTAAGGCAAAAAATAAAAAGAAAATTTGTTTCTACCAGTGAAAGATAGAACTTTATTTCACTCGTGAACTCCGGAATTATGTATTTTCACTCGTGGCTTCGCCACTCGTGAAAATACTAATTTCGGAGTCACTCGGTGAAATATATTTCTATGGTCAGTCTGGTAAAACATACATCCAGGGGCGGATCCAGGATTTCAGCAAGGGGGGTTCAACTCAGCGGGTCGTATTTTTACAAGCGTCAATTAGCAAATGAGCTTAAACATCAGTCCTTCAGACCCCTCCAGGGTTCTTAATAAATTAAAAATGTTTGTAAAAGGCCTCAATGATTTTTAAGAGTCCGAACTAATCTAGGGGGTCCGCGGGTCTGCTCCTCCGGAAAATTTTGAAAATTTATATGCCAAGTCCTGCATTCTGAGGTATTTTGTGGGAATTTTATAGCAGGTTTTGAACTACTCCTTCTTACTTGATTTTCACTATTTCCTTACGAGCAGTTGTGATGCAATTATATGCACTCAGATCCAAAAACCCTGACTCATTATCTGAGTCTAGTTATGCGACTTACAATGATTCAACTGCAGAAGTTGTTAATTAGAGAAAAAATGCTCGAAATGGATAAGTTCAGGGTTCCCAGTTTCTGGTCAATACTTTCGCTACTTGGAACATGTTGAAAACATTTTAGATGCACTAATAACTGTTTGTGGTGGGATGCGGTTTAGAGAGAAAATTAGCTGTGAGATACTTTTAGTTTCCTACTGGACAAAAATATCATTATCTTTTGAATTATTTTGTTTAAAACAAATTTATGAACGTTTATTTGCCGAGTCTATATTTTTTACTTTTGAATGCTTTATTTTCATGAACAGCGATAAATTCATTCCCTGCTGAAGCACTGACCAATTAAACCAGAAACGAATGCGTTAAGATTTTGGTACTAAAATCCTGTAACGACGTTGGCGCGCCCGTTTTTTTGGTGAGATTTTTTCATTTTCTATGATACTATGATTTGTGCACGCCTCTACCTCAGTAAATTACTCGATGCAACTTAGAGCAGTTGTGCTCGTGGTTATTATTTTTTGTCTTCGATGACTCGTCGCCGGACGTGATATTGAAAATGCATGTGTATTTTTATATTCAAACTTCATTTCTTTCTTGTATTGCAAATATAAGCATTATAATGAATGTTAGATTTTATATCACAGACTCTAACTGCGAGTTTTAAGTTGCAATAGGTCCTGTGATTTATCAAATGCCCATGACGATTGATTGGGGGACGCTAGAAACATGCAACACTAAGTTTTCCATTGATTTACAATTGACTACTTTGTTGTTTTCATTAGAATTTAAGCAGATTGGTCACATAAGGTGGCAATTAAGTGTGCAGGGGTGCGAAGTTGTTTATTTTACGCAGGTTAAAATTCAGAGCAAGTAATATGCGTGAAGTCCAAGTTTTGACACTCAAGACCATCACAAAAAAAACAAAGCTATGCCCGCTTAAGCTTAATAGACCTGCAAAGGAAATGTAATATGAAAAATAAGCCACAGAAACAGATTTAATAGTAAAGCAGTGTTTAAAAAGTGAATTGTGGGAACATATCAATGAAATTCTCTCCAAAAAGCCGCTTTTGTATGGTAATATCATTTAGAATGCAAAAGTTAAATATGCATTTCTGGAATTGTCACATTAAGTAGTAACAGCCTCCCCATACAGCCAAAAAGGAGAGGCCTTGTTTAACAATAACAATGACCAATAACAAAACAGACCCCACTGTGAAACAACGAATTGCGAAACCGAAGGGGTTCCGCTTTGGGACGGTCAGTGGAAAAAACTACAATTTGCCACTGGGTGTTTATACTAGAGTTTCTTCGTTTTACTAACCTCACACTTTCCCCAACAATTTCTCATATATTAAACAAATAATAATACGTTCTCTTTATGAAAATAACTCAAAACCCACCCCGACCCCATCAACTCGACAGTGTTGCACGCAAAAGCATACATACATAGAAAACAAGAGGCACGCCACGGGAAGGTACATTTGGTCATTTTTGTGTCATTTTTGTTGTTACTATATTTAGAAAGAACGTTCAAATTTCTATTATTTTCTCATAACAAAACAGTGAGTTTGTTACACATTTTGACAAAAATGGGTTTTTTTTACCACGAATTGCATAATAATTAATGTCGTCTGCTAAACTTTATGACGTCGTTTCAAGGATTGACGTCAACTGCCCGAAGGTACCTTTTCCCGTGGCGTGCCTCATAAGAAGACAATAGCATTGTCAGGCAAAAGGGGGTGATAAGTCAATGACCTTACCGAGACCAGAGCAAGAACACGAATACAGGGATAACAACAAACAGATCGAGCTTCTAGATCTATGCCTGTTACAAAATAAAATATTAAATAAAAGCTTTGTTAATATTGTACATGACCCTGGATATCTATACCCTTTTTTGCCAATTAACAGAACGAAATATTATAAATATATTTTATTTTATGCTTCTCAGTGAATTATAGAATTTTCCCGGTGAACTCCGGAATCACTTATTATTGAAAAACATAAAAAAACGTGTGCTTATATGTTTGTTTTATTTAAGATATTGAGATATTGAGAATAAAGATAAAAATCGACAGGTGAATTATAGCTGTAAAAAATTGAATAATATCAGTTATACATGTAATATTAGGATTTTAAACTTAACTTCATTCAATTACACCAGCTGTTTATGAAACCACATTGATGAAACGTAGAAAAATAAACAAAGAAGAATCGTTTGGAGAGATCTGCATTCATTAAAAACTGATAGCGTATTTATGCGATTTTTAACAGATTCAAAAGTGCACATTCGGCTAATTATGTATTCGTATAGTTCAACATTATACGAGTATTCGTATTGAAACCATACTTTACTATTTTTGAACCAGAAAATGTGGTGGCTTATAATATTATGCTCGCTTTTTGCTTCACAGATTTTTTCAGAAAACGATGCTTGATTTAAAACTAGAGCTAAGAATCAAGTTATTTAAATTATTAAACACGTTTGAAGTCATATTTTTCATGTTCAATGCGATATTAGTTTGTTTTGTTAGGATATCGTTAGATATATGTAAAAATCACCGTAGTGGTCTGGTTTGTCCAGTCTGTTAAGTAATTACCTTCTATTATATCATAATATTTTGCGATAAAAAGTGCGCAAATAAAAATCACAGGGAATATAACCATATAATAACTTATATATTGAGAATAATCCACATGCGCGAACTAATTCCAGCGCAAAAAATTAATTTTCTTTCGTATGTATTTCTGTGTCGATTCCAATGTAATCATATCTAACTGACGATTTCACTGAAGGAAAAAATGCCTCAGCGTACTAATGCGATCATAAATAATAACATTCTTTCGTAAAGACAACACACATTTAACTATTTTTTGCGGAGTTAAAGACGAAAACAAAATTAAAATTTGTTGGTAAATAACCAAGAAATATCATATTGAGTATGATAGGGGTGAAGTCAAAAATTGCAAAATTCGCTGTATCAAGGTAGACGTGTGAAATCTATGTTAATCTGTTTTATAGCAAATATAAGCATGCCCTGTGATGTGATAATGGCAGCAGTAATTAATCAAAAGTTGATACTAAGCAATTCCAGATTAACATTCAAACTTACGATTTTTTTTATTTAATTCAAAAAATGATATTGTCCCTACTTGAAAGCGAAGCCGCACAACGACAGCGCACAGCATTGCAATTTTGACAACGATTCGCAAACCGATTAAGCTAACCGGGACCACCACCCCCACACATATGTTGATCGGATAACCCTGATAAACACAATCACCATTGCATGACACTAGTAACCGATAATTTACTGATAACAGTACTGAATATATTTACGGGGAAACTTTCTCCGGGCGCCACACTGTACTAATGTAGTAATCTGCTTAATCAGCAGTAATAAGTCATATGATAAATGCAGTTAAGGACTTCATCAGCTGCAAAATGTCATATGATATCATGTAGGAATGGGCTACATCTGCTGCAAATAAGTCATATGATATCATGTAGGAATGGGCTACATCTGCTGCAAATAAGTCATATGATATCATGTAGGAATGGGCTACATCTGCTGCAAATAAGTCATATGATATCATGTAGGAATGGGCTACATCTGCTGCAAATAAGTCATATGATATCATGTAGGAATGGGCTACATCTGCTGCAAATAAGTCATATGATATCATGTAGTTATGGGCTTCAGCTGATGCAAATAAGGCATATAATAAAATGTAACAATTTGCAAATATTACGTCATTTGTTATGCTCAAAATCAATTAACATTTTAAAGGCCCAATAAACGTGTCAAAAAGCATATTTTTATTAACCTAAACATTTTAGAGTTCACCTGTATGCATTATAACACAAAAAATAAACCTTACAATAAGAAAAGGGTATTATCTTATTGATTTGCAGCATGTTTTGCGGATCGTTTATCTTGTTTACAAAACAAACAGCGAATCTTTCCGAGCTGATTTTCGGCAACTCTCGGCAGGCGACGGTCGCTAATTATGCAACAGTGCATACATTTACGACGTATTCCCCACTAAAAGCCGTTACCGGGATGACGTCACCGTGTTCTGCGTTCTTAAAAAACCGATAACTTTTCGCCGGGTGGTTGTTAACATTGGTTAGTAATTTTGTGGGCTACAAATATACTGTTCGGACCGGGTCTCAATGATTGGGGATTGTTTGAGAACATAAATATTTGGTCATTTATACTTTCTTTTGAAAAGGGTCAACGTGGTTAATTAATTTTCACAATGAAAAAAAAAACAGCGTTTTGACAAGTTTATTGGGCCTTTAATTTATACTTTTTCTTATAGAAAAGCTATAAGGCAACTGAAAAAATAATCTCACAAATAATAGACAATCAATATACATGTAGCGATTAGGGGACAAAACTGACAAATGATGACAAATTAGACTTGTGTAGTGTTCCGCTTACGAACAGTCAGTGTCAATTAAATGTAAGCCATTTAGAGTTTAAAGTTTTCAAAGCGCACAACTTCCAGATTTAGACCAAGTAAAAATACATACATTTCTAAATTTTCGAAGTGTGTTTAGCGATTCTAAATAAAAAGTTACAATGAAATTGTTTTGCACAATGCAAAAACAAGGGGAGAAGACACAATAAAACAAACGTTCTTTTTACAATAAAATTAACAAGAAATTTTTTAAAGATAAGTCAAGTAAACACGGATAAATTTTAAGAACCTCTTTAGGTTTTTGACATCAAGAGTGACTCTCAAAACTGAACTTTTATAAAAAAAAATCCCCTGACAATCTCAATAATTAAACCACGAGCCAATTGCGAACAAGGAAAAAATCACACAATGATAAAAAACAATCTTTTAGGAAAATTCCTTGTTCCGAAATGTATAAAACACAGTTCACGGTCCAAGACATTACCTGGGTTTTATACATTGCCTTGTTTCGTACTTAAAGGTCGTTGAGCACGTTGCGTATGTATTAGTACTTCTACACTTACTTTTCTTTCAATATTTTTGCCAGTTTTTAGATTGGTGGTTTCAATATCCACACATTTGGCTATTGTTCAATCACCCCTGCTTTTTTAACTTTGCATTTTGCGTTCTGTGTGATATGCAGGATTTATGTTCTCAGAGCCAGACCCTGGTTTACCCTCCCAGTGGCAAGTTGTTGACCGTTCCAAAGCGGTAACCCCAAAAGTTTTCTTTTTCCATAATTGTTTGTGGTGTCTTATTTGAAACTTATCTTATAAACACATGCACAATTTTCCTCTCGACATTTTTGCTGCGTGGGAAGGCTGTGTTTTCTGGGTGTGGCAATTCCTGAAATGCCTATTTCACCTTTATTGTCACAAAAAATTAAAAGTTTAATATTCTTCTTAAAGGAATTTATTGACAGAAGATAAGTTATCATTTACTTTATCATGTTTATTTATGATATAATTTCAAATAATCGCATTCCATACTTATTGTGCGTTTTTTGATGTGTATGATTTCATCATTCCCAGACAAATATTGCGTTATATTTTTTACTCTTTAAAACATGTCAAAGGTATTTCATTGATGGAATTATTGAACTCATTGTGAACTATATGTGGATTCTATATAGACCTTGAACTGCCAATAGAACCCCCCCCCATTTGGGGAATTTTGAAGGGTATGTTATTCTGAAAGCCAATACCATTCTACGCATTTTGCAATTTGTTTGCGAGTGGGGCGTTTTTTTTCCGTAACGCCTGTTTGAATATGTTACCTTTGAAAAACGTTTGTGTAAGAATGAAATATTTGACAATTATAAAAGTTCTAAAATAAACCTATTTTTCTATACCAGGAAGCTCTTATCTACATTGCTAATGCAATAAAACATCAGTAACCTAAGGTATTGGTCTAAAAATAGTGATTAAGTTATGTTTCTGAACATAAAACCTAGTAAATTAAGATGTAAGAAACATTTCTTACGGACAGTAGCAAGTTATTTGTGCTTATAAGTAAAATATAGTACGATAAATGAGCATTCAGGACAAATGTAATACAATGACATACATTGGGACATAAGCCCGTCACGCTTTACTAAAATATGTTACCGAAAGAAAAGAAAATGGGAAAACAGACCATAAATGTATTAGACCTTGAGCTGCCAATAGACCCCCTGGGCGAATTAAGAAGGGTTTGTTTTTTGAAAGCCTATGCCATTCTTCGCATTTTGAAATGTGTTTGCTTTCTGGCGAGTTGAACTTTTTACCGTAACGCCTTTTTGAATATGTGATCTTTGAGAAAGTTTTATGCTATGAAGAAATAATTGGAAATTATAAAAGTTCTGAAATAAACCTATTTTTTACACCAGGAAGATGTTTTTTTTAATTGTAATGCAATAAAACATCTGCAACCTAAGACAGAGGTCTATAAATAGTCATTAAGATATGTTACTTAACATCAAAACCTAGTTTAAAAAGTTGTATAAAAACATTTCTTACTTGCATAAGCAAGTAATTTCTGTTTTATTTGTTTAATTTATTAATATAAATAAGAATGCAGTATTTAAATGTAATAAAGTTACATTGAGACACACTTCTTGTTTATTGTATGTAAATAAATACATATATTTGGAAATTCCAAAAACCAAAATATCTTTAAAAATGCAAAATAAACCATCTCAAAGATAGCAAAGAAATTGTCTATAAATAAAATAAATTATAAAGAAATAAACACTGAAAGACATATTTTTTATTAAAAGGTAAACTTTGTTAAACATATTCTTAATTGTATCCATAACTTTAGTTATATGTGACTTTATAGTATTATGATATATCACATACTTATCCCTATGGTTAATAAATTTGAAGTCTTGGTGAAATTTTTTCTGTTTAAATACACCTTTTCATGAGTTTTAATTATTAGTTAGCTTTATATCATAATAAAAATAAATACCAAATCATAAATAACCATTTTTTAAATATGTTACCAAAAAGAACGTATTAACCAATTTTAGTTACTGTACAATAGCGTTATAAATAACATACCATCTTTCATGATAAATTGCGACAATAATGTATTTTAAGAACCAACACACATCAGCCTGCACTTAGTTAGTCAAGGAGACATTTTAAGATGAATTTCTGTTTAAAGTTACAATTATATACATAAGAAATAGTGATTCTAGTGATAAATTTAATCAATTGTTATCAAAGAAAGGTGACTTAGAAATTATGAAATTAAAGTGAGTAATAAAAAACTATTAAATTATTTGCCTTTGATAAGCTATTAGTGTGCTATCAAGAATATTATGAGTAAAAATGTGTTTTATTCATGATATCATTTGATTGTTTTATTATTTATTTTATTCAAGGACAAGCAATACACGTCTTTATTAAAATTACCTGAAATTGATGCGTAGCCACTGTTATGACCATAAGTAAGATGAGGTAATATAACTGTTACTGTGATAAAACAGTAAACAAATCACTGCCAGTTTTGTTTTAATAAACCAGTATCTTATTTCAGTATATAGGTTAACAACCTTCCTGCACTTTATGTATCTTGTATTAAAATAGGTCATATATAAGAATTATGTTACAAAAGGAAATTAAGGTATTGATGCTGGTGATATTAAAAGGAAATGTATTTTTAATATAAATATTGTTAAACTTTAGAGCTTAATAATCTGTGTACTGCTCAATATGTCTTAAAGTTTGTTTATTAGCTTACTATCACCTGCATAACTCAGATGGTCTTTTAACTCAGGATGTTTCTCTTTATCAATTATTTGTCTTTAAGAAAAATAACATTCTACAAAGATCTTAAGGAATTCTTAACAAATTCTTAAGCTTTCT
This sequence comes from Corbicula japonica, assembly GCA_038501625.1. NCBI lineage: Eukaryota > Metazoa > Mollusca > Bivalvia > Venerida > Cyrenidae > Corbicula > Corbicula japonica. Next base: position 255,068 of record JAZAYU010000427.1, on the reverse strand, counting down.
TTGAACAATGGAAAAAATGATGTTTCATTTAGGACAATTTATTTTTATTATTTAACAGTAATATCAGTTACTATTGTTCTAAAAGACCAGAACTGGTGCTTTGAACTTTGATTTTAGTACATATAGTTTACAGAAAGTTCATATTCACATTATGAATGACTCTACGGTAATCTAGATACAAACTATAACACGATTTTGAAATTTGTTTTCTTTGTCCTAAGTCATCTTTCTGAAAACATTAATTAAATAATTAGGTAACATATAATTAATTTCAATTAGTTTTGTTTGTATACTTTTCAATGCAATATTTTTATACATTTACATTTTAACCACAAACCATAACAAAGTATACACTATAAACTACTTCCTATTATTATATTATAGTTTAATCTTAAATGGTTGCATAGTTGTGATACAGTTTTGTAAATGTGTTCAGTTCTTTGTACAACAATATCAGTTTTAGAGAAAATACTTCATTCAACCAGTCATATTAGTTAAAAAACACTGTCAATGTAATTAGAAATCTACACAGGGCTAACAAACATCAGGCAAAGATGTGCAAAGAGCACACCTTTTTTTCAAATAGATATCAGCTAACACCATCAAAACAAATAAAACCAAGAAAATAAGCCTTTTTAATGAGTAACATATGTTATGTATGTTGAAAATTTGAAGTCATGCAAGTTTCAAGAACACTTACAGTTATCAAGCACACTTATTCAATTAAACACTTATTTTATTATTAATAGGGTAACATATAAGATTATGGTAAAACTTTTACTTTTGCCAGTGTGATTTTTATGAAAAACACACTGCTTCATATTGCTTGATCACGCAGCTGTCAAAACATGTATTACTGCCTAAGTTTGCTTACAAACAAAATCCTACAGGTAAGTTTCTGTCATAAATTTCATCTTTTTAGGGTTACGTGTTTGACACACTAAATAATGGTAGATTAGAGCGAAAAATTTGAAATGAAAACTACAATCAAAAGAAAATACATCATCTTTATACAAAAATATTTTATGAAATCATAGCTGGAATAGAGCAGAATTAAAGGTTTAAAATCCATGTATTTTTTCAAAAATCTTAGGGTAACATATTAAAAACTCCGTAACACCCTTTATGCCCAGAGTGCAAACAAACTGCAACATATCCGGGACATAACAGGCTTCCAGAAAAATCATGTCTACAAAATTCCCCAAGGGAGGAGCAAACATGTTCCTGGTCACCGGCCTAATAATAATCATGCATCATTTCGAAAACAATTTTGGCTTACCAAACATACAGATGGTGGAATGAAACAGGAGAGTTTGAGGCCCTTCATGCCATGAATAAACTCAGAGTTCCCTTCATTAGGGATGGATTAATACATAGCAGAGACGATGTATCAGAAGATCCTTACAGGGCCTCACAGTGGTGGATGTAGGCAGTGGAGGAGGTATACTGACAGAGGTAGCTATTATTATCGAGAGAGAAAAAGCTATTATCATTATTATTATTATTATTATTATTATTATTATTATTATTATTATATTATTATGATTATTATTATTATTATTATTATTGACAGAGAGAGACAGAGCTATTATTATTAACAAAGGTAGCTATTATTATTACCGACACAGGTAGCTATTGATATTGACAGTAGGAGCTTATATTATTGACAGAGGTAGCTATTATAATTGCTACATGTATTATTATTAATGACGGAGGTACTTATTGAAAGAGTTACATGTAGCTATAAATATCAACAAAGGAAGCTATTATTATTAACAGAAGTTGCTTTTATTATTACAACATGTATTATTATTGAAAGAGGAAGCTATTATTATCAACAAAGGGAGCTATTATTATTATTTACAGAAGTAGCTATTATAATTATTGGCAGAGGTACATGTAGCTATTGTTACTGGCCTAGGTAGCTATTATTGTATTTAGTAGTAGTTGTTGTAGTATTGATAGAGGAAGCAATGAATCTCAAACAGTGCAGATCCTGATAAGAAGGCACAGACATGCCAGCTGATCTGGATCTACACTTGTTGCCTATAGGATAAAACCTATATCCTATGAAGTAAGGGTTTATAAGATAGCAAGATATTTCCATAAAACACTTATTAAAAAGTTATTAACACTAAGAGAAAACATATGCAAGAGTGTAGTTTGTAAAGAAGGAAATGAGCAAAATATTTCCCGTAAATGAGTTTTGCATTTTTTTTTATTTTGTATCGTAGCCTTTGGCTCGATTAGGGGCCTTTGTGGTGGGTCTGGACCCAGTGGAAGAAAGCACCAAAATAGCACAGCTCCATCTGCAAGAAGATCCCCGTCTTTTACCTAGAGTGAAATACATTACAGGTAGGGCTCTTGTTAATGCATTATTTGTCCTTTCATTAATACCGATTAACTTACAGAAAGCCAATTATCAATGGTCATGATTCATCATATACACAGAATTTAAAAGACAGAGTTCCAATATAAAAAAGTCACTGAAATATGCAATATCATAAAAATATCAACATTCGGAAAACACAGCCTCATCAGACAGCCAAAATGTAGAGAGGAAAAGAGAGTATTGGTTTATAATTTGATCACTTTCAAAATCTACACTATTGGGATCTGGGTCAGAAATAACCAAATGGATCGTAAAGCAAACAATGCAGATACTGATCAGGGCTGGAGGTTATAAAGGTGAGATTGGAAACTTGTTTCAAATCTTAAGCATCTGATTGGCTGAAATGGTGACTGGTTGCCATTTCAGCCAATGAGATGCTTGAGATTTGAGACTGGTTTCCATGCTCAGTTTTATAACCTTTTGCACAGATGGCACAGGTATACTTCAGTTTGGCTGCATACTTGAATAAATAAAAATTTTGATGACTATGATATTTTGTTGTTTGGAACTGTGACTTCATAAACCTGACTATTCTTCAGGGTCAGTGGAAGATTTGGTTGTAACAAAAGCTGAGAAGTTTGATGCTGTTATCGCATCAGAGGTAGTTGAACATGTGGCAGATCTCATAACATTTACTGAGGCTTGCTGTAAACTCGTGAAGGTAAGTGAAGTCTTGACACACAGGGGCATGCTGTAAATGGGTGAAGGTGAGTGAACTTATGACACACAGGGGCCTGCTGTTGACTAGTAAAGTTGAGTGACACACAGGGACTTGTTGTAAACTGGTGAAGGGGTGAAAGTAAGTGAACTCTTGACACACATGGGCTTGCTGTAAACTGAAGAAGGTAAGTGAATTCTTCACACACAGGGGCATGCTGTAATCTGGTATAGTTCATTGACCTTTGACACACAGGAGCTTGCTTTTAATTGGTGATGGTGAGTGGCCTCTTGACACACAGGGACTTTAGGACTTTAACATGATTTGAATAGATTGAGATCCTAGGCTTGTTTTCAACTTTTGTGGTAAGAAATCGTACATAGCAGCAAACAATTTTCTTCGTAAAAATCTTTCGTCGTTTATTTCTTTTTCCTCTTCAATTCGTGTAAGCACAAGGCATTCTAGCTGTTCTCTTATTCTCTTTGCTCGTTGACTGACCAACTTTTCTAAGGTGGAAGACAGTATTTGAAAATCGTAAGCATCTATTTCATGTGAACTCACCAAGAAAATATCGATATTTGTTAGAGTATTCTGTTCGATTTTATGTTTTGTCTGAAACAATACTATACCATTCTGTATAGCATCCCGTATTCTGTCTAAACATTCTTTCTCGTTGTCCTGTATGTTTCTAGCTCTTGCATCGTTTCTCACATCTTGATCGATTTTTGTACGAACTAAAATTACAAAACATCCTAATTCGATGCATTCTTTGGCAAACTCAAGATTTATATCTTTAAACCGTGTACTTAGTACAATCACAACAACCTCAAACTTTTCCACTTTTAACGAACGGAGTATATCTGTTACTGGCTCGTACCTCGAGCCAACTCCGGGAAGGTCCCAAAGAAAAACACGATCATTATTCGGAAATGTGTAAGGTTTTTGTTGCTCATGCTGAACTGTATTTACATCCACTTTTGCTGCATCTTCATGATAGTCGGGTATGTTTCTCAAGGCATTCAATAAAGACGATTTTCCAACTCCTGTTTCTCCGACAAAAGCTATGTGAATTTTTTCGTTTTGCCATAAAACTATAGATTCGTGAATGTAAGTTTTCAGTCCAATAAGCGGTCCATACCTTTTAAGGTACGATTGGAGTAGACCTTGAGCTGCCAATAGACCCCCCTCCCCCCCTAAGGGAATTTTGAAGGGTATGTTTTTCTGAAAGCCTATACCATTCTGCGCATTTTGCAAGTTGTTTGCACTCTGGCGAGTGGGGCGTTATTCCGTAACGCCTGTTTTAATATGTTACCTTTGAAAAAAAGTTTGTGTAAGAATGAAATATTTGACAATTGTAAAAGTTCTAAAATAAACCTATTTATTCTACACCAGGAAGCTCTAAACTACATTCATATGCAATAAAACATCTGTAACCTAAGGTATTGCTCTAAAATAGTGATTAAGTTATGTTACTTAACATAAAAACCTAGTAAAATAAGATGTATGAAACATTTCTTACGTGCAGTAGCAAGTAATTTGTGCTTATAAGTAAAATATAGTAAGTTAAATGAGAATTCAGGACAAATGTAATACAGTGATATACATTGGAACATAAGCCCGTTACGCTATATTGAAATATGTTACCGAAAGAAAATAAAATGGGAAAACATGCCTTAAATGTATTAGAACTTGAGCTGCCAATAGACCCTCTCCCTCTGGGGGAATTTTGAAGGGTATGTTTTTCTGAAAGCCTATCCCATTCTTCGCATTTTGCAATGTGTTTGCTTTCTGGCGAGTGGGGCGTTTTACCGTAACGCCTGTTTGAATATGTGACCTTTGAGAAAATTGTATGCGTTGAAGAAATAATTGGCAATTATAAAAGTTCTGAAATAAACCTATTTTTTCCCAGGAAGGTGGTGTTTTTTTAATGTTAAATGCAATAAAACATCTTCAACCTAAGGTATAGGTCTATAAATAGTCATTAAGATACATGTGTATGTTACTTAACATCAAAACCTAGTTTAAAAAGTTGTATGAAACATTTCTTACTTAGCAAGTAATTTCTGTTTTATTTGCTTAATTCATTAATATAAATAAGAATGCAGTATTTTAATGTAATAAGGTCACATTGAGACACACTTCTTGTTTAATGTATGTAAATAAATACATATATTTGTAAATTCCAACCAACCAAAATATCTGAAAACAAACAATGGAAAAACATCTCAAAGATAGCAAATAAAATATTTATAAATACATGTAAACTTAATTATAAAGAAATAAACTCTGAAAGACATATTGTGTGATTTAAAGGTAAACTGTGTTAAACACTTTGTTAATATTATCTTTAACTTTAGTTATATGTGACTTTAGTATTATGCTATATCATATACTTATGCCTATGGTTAATAAATTTGAAGTTTTGGTGTAATTGGTTTTGTTTTAAATACACCTATTCATGAGTTTTAAAAATTAGTTAGCTTTATATCATAATAAAAATAAATTATACCATATCATAAATCACCATTTTTAAATATGTTACCCAAAAGAACGTATTTTAGTTACCAACCTTCCTGCACTTTATGTATCTTGTATTAAAATAGGTAATATATATTAAGAATTATGTTACAAAAGGAAATTAAGGTATTGATGCTGGTGATATTAAACAGTAATGAATTTTTAATTTAAATTTAGTTAGACTTTAGAGGTTAATGATCTGTGTACAGCTCAATATGTCTTGAAATAAATTTGTATGATGTAGATGGTTCAAGTTCGTCCTATTTTAAATCTTTTCAAATTAACAATAAACCTATCAATATGGCTCAGTTACAACATTGTAATACAGCTTACGTTTGCATTAATCATGGGCTGTTGCATCCAGTCTAAAGCTAAGTCCAGATACTCTCGATTGGTTCTTACAAAATGTAGAAAAGAAAGAATAAACAAAATTAACATTTTTTTATCATGTTATTGTTCTATTTATGTTTTTAGTCATCCTATAATATGTTACCAATTTTTACTTTAATAATCATCAAAATTAATAAGAAAAGAAAAGCAAGAAACTGCAAATGATTAGTTAATTAACATTTTGATAAATATTTTATATAATATTATATTATGTTAAAGTTGATCTATAACAAATTTCAAAGCTACTTAATTTAAACTACACAAAGAAGCTGATTAAATAATCTGATGTTCGAAATGTTTTTAAAAGTTGTTTTTTTTTATCTAAAATACCGGTACTAAGGTTCGGTGTAGAATTTGTAAAACATTGAAACAGCATGAGCATTATATAGCAATTTTTTTGACTCGAGTAAAAGAATTTTTACCTAAAAAAATTATTATACATAAGTCAACGTTAACTTGTCTATTAGCTTATCATCACCTGCATTACACAGATTGTCTTTCAGATAAGGATCTTTCTCTTTAACACTTGTTTGTCTTTAAGTAACATTCTACAAAGATCTTACGGAATTCTTAACAAATTCTTAAGCATTCTTTGAGCAATGGAAAAAATAATGTTTCATTTAGGACAATTTATTTTTCTTATTTCAAATGTTTTATTTAACAGCAATGTCAGTTATTATTGCTCTAGAAGACCAGAACTGGTGCTTTCAACCTTGCTTTTAGTAAATATAGTTTATAGAAAGTTCATATTCGCATTATGAATGACTCTATGGTAATCTAGATATAAACTACCGGGTAAAACACGGTTTTTGAAATTTATTTTCTTTATTCTAAGTGATCTTTCTGAAAAACATTATTTAAATAATTAGGTAACATATAATTAGTTTTAATAATTTTTGTTTGTAACACTTTTCAAAGCAATATTTTTATCTCTTGTATTTTTACTTTTTTGGAACCAATTCTAAAATTTTGTTTTAGAATTTAATTAATAAATGCATTGTACTTTGTCAATATTGTAACTTCGGAATTATATGTTACGGAGATTTGAAGGTTTAAAATGGACAAGCTTAAACACTTTAACATTTTAACCACATAACATAACATAGTATACACAAGAAACTTCTTACTATTATTATTTTACAGTTTAATCTAAAATGATTGCATAGTCGTGATACAGTTTTGTAAATGTAATCAGTTATGTGTACAACTATATCAGTTTTAGAGAAAATACTTCATTCAATCAGTAATATTAGTCACAAAAAACGTCTGTGAATGTAATAAGAAATCTACACAGGGCTAACAAACATCAGGACATTGCACAGAGCACACATAGTTAATTTCTTCAAATAGATATCAGCTAACACTATTAAAAATAAATAAAAACAAGAAAATAAGCCTTATTTTAATAAGTAACATATGTTATGTATGTTGAAAATTTGAAGTCATGCAAGTTTCAAGAACACTTACATTTATAAAGCTCAATAATTTAATTAAACTCTATATTATATGCTTGTTTATCCCAAAACATGAATATAATGTTTGAATTAGCGATATGGTAACATTTAAGATTATGGAAAAAATATTACAATTGCCAGTGTGATTTTTATGAAAATCAAACTGTTTTATATTGTTTGATCATGCAGCTTTCAAAAACATGTATTATTGCCTAAGTTTGATTACAAATAAAAATCCTACAGGTAAGTTTCTGACTTAAATTTCATCTTTTTAGGGTTATGTATGTTATACACTAAATATGTTACTTAAGTGCAAATATTTTGAAATGAAAACTACATCAATCAACAGATAATACTTCATCCTTATATAAAAATACAAGTTTTATTAAATCGTGTCTGGAATAGAGCAGAATTAAAGATTCAAAATCCATATATTTTTTCTACAAACTTTAGGGGTAACATATTAAAACCTCCGTAACACCCTTATGCCCCACTCGCCAGAGTGCAAACAAACTGCAAAATATCCAGGACATAACAGGCTTTCAGAAAAATCATGTCTACAAAATTCCCTAAGGGGGGGGGGGGAGCAAACATGTTCCTGGCCACCGGCCTAGAGCTTGTCTTTGTCAACCATTGATTTTGCCTCCGAAAATATTTGGACATAAACATTAGATTTCTGAAAAAGTGGTCCACAAAATACAGAAGTCCCCGCTACTGCAATTTATATTCTTTGAAGAAATATCACAGTAAATCTATATAATTTCATTGAAATACTGTAAAATTAGTTAACCCAAATTTAGAGAACTTATATTAGTAAAAGGTCGACACTAGTCTGAAAGAAACTAGTTTTTAATACCTTATTAATTTTACCTTGTTATGGTCCTTTTTGCTTTATCAAAGTTACCTTTTCACCCATTTTTCCAGCATAATTCATCACTATGCAAAACTTTTTTTTTATTTCTCGGCTTTTCTCACTGAAGCAGATGTTTATTTAAAATATTCACCGACTATAAGGCAGAATGAGATAATTGTATAGAAATTAGTTTTTCCTGCAACCATTTAAATTGATTAATGGAGAATCCACTATCAAATTGATTTTAAATCAATAAGAAAAAAGATAGCTGGTAATGATGACTTGAAGATCTTACTTTTGAAACGGTTTCCTTCATATATGGCGCCTAAGAATTTTAATTATAAATTGCATCTTTATTAAATGCAGTTAAACAAAACTTTGCAAAATAACCGTTATTATATATGTGTATTTTACATTCGTTATAAATAAGGTAGAAATTTAAGAAAAAAAATAGTTAGACTATCAAATTCCCTAAAATTCTATTTACGTAAATTCACAAAAGATAAACGTACATTACAAAGGTTATCTAAATACCCACATTAATATTATGACCTGACGACGATATGATTGCTTTCATCTAATTTTTACGGGTGTGATCTGTATATGTGCAAAATGGATATGCAAATTATTGTGGCATAAGTATTAAATTAAATCCATTTAGTGTGCAAATGTCAGTGATCAGTGCATTAATTTTTCACATTAACCCTCTGCAGACTTGGGGTACAATTACGTACACCACTTTCCAAATGTGATAACTTTAATTTTATTTATATACTTTGCAAAAGTAATTTATGAGATAACCATTTCATGCTAGTACATGTTATTCAAGAACTAAACTAAGAGTTTATGAAGGTTTATGGGAAATCATTTTATAAGAGCCTACAAGCTCGATTTGTATCTTTTATCCCTGACATTGTGTTCTATTTAATTTAAATCCAGGTACTCTGGACTCAGTAAGGTCACTGAGTACCCGCCCATTAGGCTTTGCAATGCTATTAGTTCTTACGTTTTATAAGTGTGATTTTGCTTGCAACATTGTTGATCTGCTGATGAGTGGGTTGGAGTTATTTCAACAAGAGACCTTGTACCTGACAGTGTGTGTTTATATGAGAATATGTTGGGGCAAGTGTGAGGTTGCTGCACCCTAGAGCCTAGTTTAAGCGCCCGGTGGCAAATTGTTTTGGTTCCAAGGCGACTACCCCACGGGTTCTCACTTTCGTTACTTGTTTTTGGCGTCTTTTTCAAACACATTATTTGATATCCATGCTCTCCTCTCCTCTCTACTTTTTGGCTGTGTGGGGCGGCTGTGTCTGCTGAATGTGGCCATTCCTGATATGCGAAGTTCACTGTTTTTGTATGTGTATATCCTTAAAAATTTGTTATCTGTTTGTTGTTCATATTATACATTTTATATTTAACTGTTGCTTTAAAAAAAATCTAACTTTCATAATTCTGAAATTATCAAACTTTCATAAATCTTGTCAGTGAACATGCAGTGCTTCGCCCTCAACACTTCCCACAGTCGAGAAATGCACACCAGTGGTGCTAAGGATGCTTGCTGCTAATTTAATAACACTGGAAAAGCTTGATGGTTTTTGAAGCATGGATCTAAACAATATACGCATTATGCATTCCCATCTGTGCATTTAGGCAAGACAAAATGCTTCAGAGAATGTTTCCTTGAACATTAAAATGTTTCGTGATTTGTTTCGTTGTTACGTGTTTGTTTATACAAAAACCTACAAAATAGATGAAAATAGAACTTTGAAAGCCTAAGAACACGACAAATATAAAAATATTGCAGGCTCGGTTTGATTGAGCCTGTTCAGGGGCAGTAAAAGAAATGCATATTACTGCCCACGCCGCCAACCCGAGTTGAGCGCAATTCAATATTTACACCAATAAACAGTACAATTTTGATCCATTCCAAACGATGGCGGTGAACATGGAACCTTCAATGCGTTTTTTCAGATTAATACCATTTCATGTTCAGCGGCGTATGATCCAAGAGCTAATTTGACTTATAAAACAACTTCAACACAATCTATTGAAGGTTTTGTGTGGTACTATTACTTTTCAAGGTAAATGTTAATTATACCTGGCATCCGCGGGTTTCTTCTTCCTCTAAATTAAGAGCGTCGAACGTCTAGGCATGCAATTCCGACGACGTAACCAGCTTAGGGAAATCCCCCCCCCCCCCCCAAAAAAAAAGGTTGCTCGGATAGCTCTGATATACATAATCATCACTGCACGACATCGGTAACCGTTTTTTAACAGTACTTAACAAATGTGTTGGGATACATTTGACGACCGCCACACTGCACAAATAACGCTACTGTGAATTTCAAATGATATTGCCTCTACCTGTTAGCGAACCCGCACTGTCACGGCGACAGCGCCTATCCCTGCTATTCCGACGACGTAACCAATTGAGCTAACCAGCACAACCCCAAATAAGGTAGATCGGATAGCCCTGATATACGTAATCGTCACTGCACGACATCGATAACGGGTTTTTTTTTTACTGATAACAGTACTGACTATTTAAACGGGGAGACATATTTTACGGCCGCCACAATGCACAAACGGCGCTACTGCGAATTTCAAATGAGGTTGCCTCTTCCTGGGAGCGAACTCGCATCGTCGGCGATAGCGCCTAGCCCTGCAATTCCTGCGACTTAACAAATTGATCTAACCGGGACAACTCCAAATAAGCCAGATCATATAGCCCCGATATACGTAATCATCACTGCACGACATCGGTAACGGTTTTTTACTAATAACAGTATTGACTACGAGAGGACATTTTTAAGGCCGCCCCAGATAAGCCGGGTCAGCCATGCAGTCTGATCAGGATCTTCACAGGTAAATTCAAAAGGTTATTTCTGATCAAGAAGTGAACAGTGCAGATTCTGTTCAGACTGCACGGTTGTGCATGTTGATATGCATCTACATCGATCGCAACTCCGTAAATCTGGCCTGAAGGTTATAAAGCTGAGTTTGGAAACCAGTCTCAAATCTCAAGCATCTGATTGGCTGAAATGGCGACTGGTCGCCATTTCAGCCAATCAGATGCTTGAGATTTGAGACTGGTTTCCATGCTCAGCTTTATAACCTTGGGCACTGATAAGGACCTACACAACTCATTTCTACATTTACAAGGTTATCCCTGACTAACTGTATACTGTAGTATCATTTAATTTCGCGGGGACGAAATTTCGCGGAAAACGCGTAAATAACGAATTCGCGGGGGCAAACTTTCGCGCAACTGTATTTTTTGTAAAGAAACAGTGTTAAATTGTTTAATTTCGCTGGGGTTACATTTCGCGCTTTTGCTGTGGCGCGAAATACGCGAAAATTAAACCCGCGCGAAATAAAATGTTTTTACAGTAAATCCTGGTAATACTACACTGTAATCTAGGCTGATTTACACATCTTTACCGCATCCTTTTCTTGTGCTCAAGCGTAATATTTCAAATGATAGTGCCTCTAGCTGGAAGCGAACCCGCACCGTCACGGCGACAGCGCCTAGCCCTGCAATTCCTGCGACGCAACCAATTGAGCTAGCCGGGACAACCCCAAGCAAAAAAAAAGGTTGATCGGATAGCCCTGATATACGTAACAATCACTGCATGACATCGGTAACGGGTTATTTTAATGATAACAGTACTTACTATATGTACGGGGAGACTTTTACGGCCGCCACACTGCACAAATAGCGCTATTGTGAATTTCAAATGAAAGTGCCTCTAGCTGGATGCGAACCCGCACCGTCACGGCCATAGCGCCCAGCCCTGCAATTCCTGCGAGGCAACCAATTAGACTGACTGATGTAAAAAGAAATAATATTCAAGTACGAGTAGTTGTCGGCCGCAATCAATGCATTTGACGAGCAATTTCACGTCGAGATATACCTCCTCGAATCATGCCACAAAACCGTGTGTCGCTGGTTGCCTAGAAGTCTTGACATTTTCACATTTGTGAAGATTAAACTTGAAATCTGATGATGGTTGCTGTGTAGCCGTAAGTAAAGGTTAATAAATGGAATTGTTTTGAGGTTATTCATTCATGTGTACATGCCAAAACGAAACTTTCGTGCGTTTGTACGGGGTTACAGTAGGAGAGACAGTTTTAAAAAATCGTTGGACAATAAAGTTATCGATTGGTTACATTAGATTTTTAAACACATATATCTTTGCCAATTTGTTTAAAACACATCAAATTTATTCCAAAAAATAAAGTGTTGCGTTTTCATTGGCACTCAGTATATTTAATGGTGTACATTTTTATGCAGATAATTATTATAACATTTATCTTTTACAATATTTTATTCATACATGCATAAACCTCACATAGTACTGTGTTCCTTAACCGGCGCGATGCTCGATGGAACGATGACACGATGATTAAAACGCGAAGGCACGAGGGTTCAACCACGATGGCACGATAATGAAAACACTATGGCACAATGGTACGATGGTGAAAATGCGATGTAATATCGCGGTTTCATCATCGTATCATCGTGGTTTCACCATCAGGCCATCGTACCATGGTTGTTTCACCATCATACCATCGTTGCTTCATCAGCGTGTTGTTGAAGGAGATGGCATTTTACAAGTTCTGTGTAAATAGGAAAAAATAATCAAAGTAATAGTACTAGTAATAAAGTAACTGTAAGTTAAATTTTCATATAAACCGGTAGTTTTTGTGACCACTGGACTATGACGACGATGTCATACATGAACATAAAATGATCCGTACGTGTCTAAGTTACATGATACCACAAATGAGGTATTGTGGAATAAGTAGTTCTGAAGTGTAACGTAATTGTGCCCCCTCCCTAAACACTAAACGTCAAATCGCAGCTGTCATGCTTGCACCTCGCATATCTGACCTTTCTTGGCGTATCGGGCGTGGTTCAAGCGGCAACACGCAACAGTGTCGAATACAAATCTCCCAAATCAAGCTTTTTACCTCTAGATTTTACAAAAAAATCTAAAAAATGAATACTTTGACTTAGTTTTACATGAATTCGATAAATGTCGTGACTTTTAGGATTGTAGTTAGGTCTTATCTTTTAATATGCTGCATACATCAACATAAATTTGCTACCATCGTTTAAATTCTGTAAAAGAACTAAATATTTTCCTTACTGGCCTAGCCATCTAATGACCATAAATGCAAAAGATTGGTTATATTTAGTGTCAGACATTATCAAGCCCAGTTATCCATTTAAAGGTTATTAGTCAGAATCACATCCTCATAAGGCAGCCAAAAAGTACGTAGAGAGTCAAGGAAAGAACATTAAAGCCACAATAAACTTGCCAAAACGTTTTTTTTTTCATTGTAAAAATTAATTAACCACGTTGACCCTTTTCAAAAGAAAGTATAAATGACCAACTATTTATGTCCTCAAATAAACCCCAATCATTGAGACCCGGTCCGAATATTATTTTTGTAGCCCACAAAATTACTAACCAATGTTTACAATCACTCGGCGAAAAGTTATCGGTTTTTTCCGTAAGTGGGCCGTTTGAACGAAGTGACGTCATTCTTTATAATTAGCATTGTGTACACACCGGTCACGTGATCATCACAATGACCTGTGTACTTTTGCTCAAAGAACACTGGGATTGGGACTAGTTAATTTGATGACGTGACAGCTATTTACAGAATGCCTCTAGATTCGCTCTTACATACAGACAAAAGACAGTGTTCAAAAGTGACATTAGACTTAAAATAAGGGATATACAACTCAATATTACGGATTATCTGATACGCTTCTGAACTAATCGACAAAAAATATCATATTTATTCATGTGTCTACGGTTAATTGACGTAACTACATTGCGGACTGTTAACTCCGCGTATGAAGACAAAAATCCTGGTTAGAATTGTTATGCGTTCTGTTAGCCTGATGACGTGACCGCTATTTATAGAATGGTATAATTAGCGACCTTCGCCTGCCGAGAGTTGTCGAAAATCAGCTCGGAAAGATTCGCTGTTTGTTTTATAAACAAAATAAACGATCCGAAAAACGCCCAAAACATGCTTTCAATCAATAAGATAATACCCTTTTCTTATTGTAAAGTTTATTTTTTGTATTATTATTCTTACAGGTGAAATCTAAAATGTTTTGGTTAATAAAAAATATGCTGTTTGGCAAGTTTATTGTGTCTTTAACTGTTTCACGTTGCAATTGAATATTTAATGCTAAAGGAGGGGTGATGCAGAACATCCAGTTATGTATTTCAAGGTAATTAGCCAAAATCACAGCCTCCTCACGCAGCCAAAAGGTAGAGAAGAAATAGCAGAATATTAACTGTTTCACGATGGATTTTTATATTAAATTGCAATTCTCTTTTCAGATGGGGTGATGTCCAAGTTACTAAATTTGTCGAGTAAATGCACAGTCAACCTGTAATCTGAAGTTGGAAGTCCGAGTCGGGGCATATTTTCTCCCTTCAGTTTCACTACTTATAGTTATTTTAGATTCTCATGGTAGTTTCACGTGTAAGAATCAACTGTAAAGAATTTGGTGGAATTACTATGCCTTACAGCAACTTTTCTTTTAGAAACACATATTTTGTTTTCTTCTCTTTTACATAATTTGGAAAAAAAATGCAGAAAAACGTTCTTTTTTCTTAAAAAAAAAAACCAAACAACGTTATTATTGGTTGTATTTTCGACGTCGGTTCCGGAGCGGGTCATGCCAGGGCTTTACTCAATACAAAATATTACTTAAAAGTTACCTCCCTTATATTTAAAATCGCCATTTCTGAAACTACGGCAAATGGAACCCAAAACAGAAAGTGAATGTTCTTTTTTATTTAATCAGCTAAACAGATGACCTCTTTCTGTATTTATACATAAGTTTCAAACACTATAGACAATAATTCATGTTTATCTCCAGGGGCATATATAGCCAAAAATGTGAACAAATTTTCATAAACACTTGTTTAGGGGTCCTTTACTGGCCCTATTGACCATTTCGAAATTAGTGTCTAAACAACGGAAGTCGGTATTTCCGTACAATCGGTCAGGGGGGTACGCGTATGTATAACCACATAGCACAGTCTTCGCCTTAAGGTTTCAAAACCACTTGTCCGTTCGGGCAAGTAGGATAGGATTTTTACTTGCCCGACCCAGACTTTAGTTGTCCAAAAATGCAAGATGATATAAACTCAATAAAAAGACAGATTATTCGTGTTTACAGTCATAAACCAACCACAGTCTTTTGTCCCTCCAGGAATCTTAAAACTACCTGTCTTGTTTATCTTCGTATGCTTTTTTGACCTTTTTCGAATCGCCGATCTTCTCTTTTTTCACCCGCTTACCCGGCTGTGCACCTTTGTAAAATTTTATTTGCATCGCCATAACTAATAACAAATTGAAATAGATCGGTTATCAAAATTACAAGCGTCTTACAGATAATTATTACGCTATTTGCAATAAGCGTTTAGTGTACCTGATTAGTTTAAAAATAACCCGTCATGGTTTACAAGTGATAAAGTCAGTCTGTCACGATCCTGACTGTTTTTTAGCATAAACACCGTCCCGGACAGACTTGCCCGTTCGGGCAACCGACATGGCACACTAGGGTTGTCCGGACCGTAATTTAGTTATTTACTTGTCCCGGGCATCGGGCAACCCGCTTACGTCGAAGACTGATAGCAGCTATGTGTAAAATTTATCAAATTTTGAAATATTTATTGAAATCAACAAAAATTTCATCAGACAGTAACTGCATTTGTTAAATATACTAAGTGACACCAAAAATAATTTCATTTAATGTTACTTTATCAGTTTTCTTAGTTAAAATTGTAATAGTGGTGTTAGCTTAGTCTGTAACGGTTGATAAAGAATGAAAAAATATATACATTTCAGTACCAGCATTAAATACTTTTTATGACAAAATACAATTTATTGCAAAATCAAATAAAATATTTTAAAATTTTTCGCTAGTTTTAACGTTTATCATTGTAAAACATATTTTTCTCAATACGCTCCATACATCGCCATTATCGGTAACCCCCCTGACCAAAGTACGATCGGTACCGGAAAACGGGTTAAAAAAGTAATTTCGAAATCGAGAATATGCCTACAGAGCTATACAGGCCTATATATAGGCTTACAGGTCTCTAGATCCAAAAGTGGGAAATTTCATATAAATAAACAGATGATCTACAGCATGAGATACAACTACAAAAACTTAGAACACAAAATATCCCAGTTTTTAAAAAATACCCATTCATACATAACATTACTCAAAATATTTAGAGGAATGCATGCTTCTTTAACATTAAACATTTAATATTCTGACATTTTATATTTTTCATCTATTGGCAAGCGTTACCTCTAAATGCAATGCATCAAAAACATGTCGCTTATTTAGTTTTAACAAAATGTTAATAGAAAGTCATAATCTCAGCTTTAAATGATTAGTCACTGAAAATATATAACAAAATTCACCTTTAAGCACCAAATCATTGGTAACAATGAATAAAATCCAGTAAGAAATTGTATTCAAGTACTGTGTATGCAGAACTTTCACTTGACATATATTTCTGATTGACAGTTGCTTAAAATACGAAAATAATATTTTCAATAGTCAGGTTATGTCCTTTAAAGCCAGGGTTGGACGGGATTTCCCAGACGTGGGAATTTCCACTGGGATTTCCCGGTAATTCCCATCCTAGGAAATATCCCAAATTTAGCAAAAATGGGAAATAGTGGCAAATACTAAATTTTATTGTGAAGAAAACATGAGTACAAAAGTGAATATCAGCAAATACATTGCAAATATTTGGAAAATATAATAATATTACTTGCAAAACATAACATACAGAGCAATGGCATTATGTCACTACATTAATTTATCTTTCATATATTTACACTTTCAGAGTCATAATATTGCTCTTTTTTTACAGTCTTTACAAGTCACTATTTTCTTAGATCCTTCCTCAACTACATCATGAAAATTCCAGTCTGGATCTTTAGGTTTGATCCTTGACATGATGTACACAAGAGTTATTGCATATGAAGTGAAAAGGAATTTCTAAATAACTGACCATGTACTGACAAAACTGAAGATTAATACTAATAATTTGACTACTAGTTACCGGCAGTTTGAGGAACTCAATGCCCCAGGCATTTAAATATTGACCAGACTATAATGGTCTTAAGTTGTAAAAACATCAATAAAGGTGTCAAAGGGATTAACTGTCATACCAGGGTATATAATTTGTATAATTATAGTGATATACTGAGAGAGCCTTACTGATGACCCAAGATTAAGAAAATTTAATGACAAAATTAATAAAATTAATTATTTTTTCAGTAATTTAACATAAATACATCATGGTACATAATTTTGTGGTAATGAACACGATTTTAAAATGCCTTAGTGAGTTAAAAGTATGATGAAATAGCAGGTTTTGCTTCTTCATTCCACAACACAGATTTATAAGTATAAGTATTTACCACTATAGGCCTTTCCCATAACTAGATTATCGTTCGTGGTAAAACACGGATTACATCCCTTGATTACTGGCGACCCACTTCCGGGGACGCTAAAACAAAATGGAGGTTAAAGAGAGCGACGAGGCGTGTAAACATATGATCTACAATTATATCAGATGTCTGGAAAGCAACATTTAAATTATTTTTCATTTTATAATGACAACTAATATAATATTTTTAAAAAATCATCATAACTAAGAAAAATGCACTTATAATGGCGCTTTCGGTTATTCTAACAATTGTTCCGTATCGTTAGGCGGCTCGCTTCCAGATATTCGCTCGATTAGTAATGACCGAAAAATATGAGAAAAAAAACAACTCAAAGTATTTGGGTGTTTGTATGAATATATTATCGAATTATAACAAAATAACACAGATGTACGCTAGAATATATGGCGCTTTCGGTATGTGACATATATCGTTAAATATTATGTACGCATTAATATTCTTTTCTCAATTTCAAATAATTTTTTGTAATAAATCATCAATATTTGAAAAATTTTGCATTATTTGTTTTCAATAACTAACACAAATGCAATCATAAAGTTGTTTTCTGTTATTCTAGCTAGCTTTTGGTAACTATCGACGATCAACTTTATGATATTCGCTCGCTTTTTGGTATATTCGCGAGCTATATGGAAAAAAAACAACAACATAAACGTTTTTAGTTAATTATGAATATATTATTGAATGATAATAATATATTCGAAATTTAAGACATATAATTATATATATGAAATTTATTTAGCATATGTGACATGCAAAGTTAAAAACAAGTGCTACCAATCGGAAATATGGTAGTGAATAAAAGTGACGATCTTCTGTTGATTTTATTAAAACTGATATTACTGATACTGATATTTGAATTCTCATATTTATTGTGTATCAAACATTAACAGTTTATTGTCAAATTCAGTTTAGCTTAATTTCATAATTGACCATCTATATTAATTCTTTGTAAGCGGTTTGAAAAATTAAATTACTGATAAGATGTAGATATCCCATATAGTTGTCATGGTTACTATTGCCCGAAGCAGATAAATTATCAAATTTTTAACGATGTTACAAGTACATTAAGACATTCTAACTTTTTACAAGTACATTAATTTAAGACAATTAAACTTTTACATAAAGATTCAACTAAATTGAAGAGCGAAGGAATACCGCTCGTATTAAGAATTACCTTAACTGTATTTTAGAAATAGTTTTTATAGTTGACATACGACAGTTTAACCCTTTTATATAAGTACGCGTATATACGGTCTTTTTTGTCAATTTCAAATAAAATCTTTTGATTTTAGGTAAAATAAAAATTATTGTAATCTTGTCTCCTTTATCATCGGACGTCCCCGGAAGTGGAAAGTGATTCCTCGGTCATGCGCACTTCGTCAAAGGGCAAGTAATTTTCAAGGGAAACTACCTAGTTATGGGAAAGGCCTATTTCCGGGGAATTCCCCGTATTTCCCGGGAAATCCCTGTATTTCCCGCCGTCCTGGGAAATACTAGTATTTCCCACTTAAATGCCAACCCTGTTTAAAGCCCCAATAAACTTGCCAAAAACGTTTTTTTTCATTGTGAAAATTAATTAACCACGTTGACCCTTTTCAAAAGAAAGTATAAACGACCAAATATTTATGTCCTCAAATAATCCCCAATCATTGAGACCCGGTCCGAACAGTATTTTTGTAGCCCACAAAATTACTAACCAATGTTTAAAATCACTCTCCGAAAAGATATCGGTTTTTTCCGTACGTGGGCCGTAAGAATGCGGTCACGTCATTCTGTATAATGAGCGACCTTTGCCTGCCGAGAGTTGCCGAAAATCAGCTCGGAAAGATTCACTGTTTGTTTTGTAAACAAAATAAACGATCCGAAAAATGCCAAAAACATGCTGTAAATCAATAAGATAATATCCTTTTCTTATTGTAAGGTTTAAATTTTGTGTTATTATGCATGCAGGTGAAATCTAAAATGATTAGGTTAATACAAAATATGCTGTTTGGCAAGTTTATTGGGGCTTTAAACAGTAAGAAAAACAATCAAACTATTGTAATTTAACTTTAATTATCAATAAAATATATATTTCTGTCCGATTTTATGGGGAAGTATGGTTTATATTATAAAAAATATCTATTCATCTATAATTCGTCCAATTGTTACTGTATAACATGAGGCGGTTGCATGATTAAAATGATGATTTGCATGAGCCAATCAGAACCGAGCAATGTCTACACGGCTAAGTGCTGCATAGACAAAAACACCGTGGTGGAAATTTTAATAGATTATCGTAGTTTATAACTGGATAATTTAAGTATTTTTTGTGTCTGAAGCAAGAATAATAGTAATATTAGTAAAATATTGCTACATTTATGACGGTCTTGTTTTAAAATTGCAGATAACTAAGATAATTGTCCCGACTGAAAATCAGTCGGAACATGCGACAGGAAAACTGCGTTTGGCGATATGACGTGGTAATTGACAGAAAATAACAAAATGATAAAATAGCATTTACGACGTCATATTTATAGGACTAACATAACATAACCATGGAAAGATTCCAATCTTCCCATTTCACAATAAAAAGTACGTTCACAAGACTACATCGATTTCACCGACAAAATTGTATGTATTATAAAATGTATTTTACTATTGATTATGTGGAAAGTCAGAGATGCAAAGGTAAGAATAAACAGTTTTTCGTCTTGTTTATTAGAAATTTGAGTGTTTTGCTTAATGCAAAATATACTTAATCTTAATTTACCATTTATGAGCATGAGCATTGGAGTAAATCTGCTTACACTCTGCATTCCATTCACAGGTCATGTGACAGTCATGTGTAAATAAAATGCCATTAATTGTCTAATTGAAATTTAATTGGATTTTTTTCACCAATGATATTTATACCCCCACAAACGAAGTTTGAGGGGGTATATAGGAGTGAGCTTGTCTGTCGGTCGGTCGGTCGGATTCTTCGTTTCCAGATGATAACTCATGAAAGGCTTGACAGAATTAAATAATTTTTGGTACACAGGTATATCGTCATAAGATACAGGTCAAGTTCGATTTTGGGGCTGGTGGGATCAGTGTCAAGGTCACTGTTACTAAAATAGAAAAATGGTTTCCGGATGATAACTCATGAAACACTTCACAGATTTAATCCTTGTTTGGTAAATAAATGTAACATCACAAGATACAGGTCAAGTTCGACTTTGGGGCTGGTGGAGTCAATGTCAAGGTCAGTATTACTAAAAATAGAAAAAGGGTTTCCAGATAATAACTCATGAAAAACTTCACAGATTAAATCCTTTTTTGGTACATATATGTAATATTAGAAGATACAGGTCGAGTTCGACTTTGGGGCCTGAGGGGTCAGTGTCAAGGTCACTGTAACTTAAAAAAGAAAAAATGTTTCTGGACTATAACTCATGAAATACTTCATAGATTTAATTATTTTTTGGGACACAGATGTAACATAACAAGATAAAGATTAGGTTTGACTTTGGGGCCTGTGGGTTCAAGGTCAAGGTCACTGTTATTTAAACTTCAAAACTTCGTTTCCACTCAGTAACTATAGCTTGGAATGAGATTCTTAAATGAAATTTGGTGTATTGATGGTTTTTGTGAAGATGACTTTTGGGATTCAAGGCCTGTGGGGTCAAGGTCAATGTTACTAAAAATAGAAAATAAACTGTATGCTCAATAACTTTGGTTCAGAATGAGATATTGTGATGAAAATTGCTATATAGGTAGTGTCTGTGAAGACGAAACTTGGTATTGAAATTGGGCCTGATGGGGTCAAGGTCACTGTGACTAAAAATAGAAAAAATGGTTTCTGGATGATTTCTCATAAACAATGTTTGGCACACAGTTCTTAGATAAAAGTTAGATAAAGGCCACTGTTACTAACATATTTAAACCATTTCTGCTCAATAAATTTAGAAGGAATGAGATATTGTGATGAAACTTGCTGAATATGTGGCTACTGTGAAGACGACACTTTGGATTGAAAGTGGGGCACATTATGCCATTGATTCGAAGCATTCCCAGTTCAATTATCAAGCATACATGTGGGGGTATTTAATCACTTTCAGTGATAATTCTAGTTTTTTTTCTCTTTTTGTAGGCTGTTCAGAGGGAGTATAGATGCCATTCCAAATGCCTTGGAGAAGTGAGGCAGATGTGAGATTCCATCAAGACAACTGCAAGGGAGTATGGCATACCAGAAGCCTCTCTTAGACATAAGCAACACAAAGTTATTTACATTATTGGAACTAACTTGTGATTTCAGTTGCTGTTTTAACACTTTGCTATCATTTTTAAATTTGTATCATTATAAACCTCGCTACCGGGGGCATATGTGTTTTCCGAACAAAGCTTCTTGTTATAAGTTTATCTTTAGTAATGTTTAACAAAATGGTACCAAATATTTTTCTGAACTCACTATTACATAATATGTGCCCAAGGTTATAAAGCTGAGCATGGAAACCAGTCTCAAATCTCAAGCATCTGATTGGCTGAAATGGCGACTGGTCGCCATTTCAGCCAATCAGATGCTTGAGATTTGAGACTGGTTTCCAAACTCAGCTTTATAACCTTCAACCATGGTTGTGAGTGGTACATGTATTTGAGAGCAGAGTTGTTTTAAAGTGGTGGATATAACATATCAAGTTAGGGCTTGCTTAAAGAAATCAAAATGCTTTCCTTTTTCCATCAGTACTTCTCATAGTAATAAAAACAACATGTCACCTGAATAAAATGATTTAACACGACCAGCAAGTCATATGATCGTTTGAAACTTCCATTGTTTGTTATACTAGCATCAAACTTACACAGGTACGTCATGAACTATATAGTACAAAATAAACACGCAAAATCTTTTTGCTCACGTCCACGAATATAACATTTTTAAAATTAACAAGTGTATAGTTAGTCAACAAGAATGTAAAATTTTGATTTGGGATTGTCCACAAAAACTTCCGGGATGTCATCGTACAGACTGCACTCCATGACCTCAGTATCCTGCCCCTCGACAAGCATTGCCATACAACCATCGACTCTCATGCAGAGTCGGGCACACACTTTGCGGTCAGTTGCGTTAAATCGGCCAATCAAATCGTCGTTAAGTGACGGTCTTTTGTCGCTTGACTGAAGTTTGAGGTATCCGGAATCCCTGCCACTGTCTTGAAGATTGTGTTGCTCCAAAAATGTGCGCCATAATGATTCACGTGACAGTGTTGTCATGGTGACCAGGGCACCAACTAGTGAAGGAGGACGATCTGCCAGGCACCACTGTCCGCCACTTTCTTCGAAGTAATCTGAAAGTTAATATATATATACGTGAGCGACATGTGTGCTCCATCTAAAATAATAATACTGCAACACGGACCATCTCCATGAATTAAAACAGTGCTTGATAATGTATGAAGTATACTATGGATAGGAATTTATGGTATAATTTGTGATATAGTAAGAACTTAACAGAAAATTAAGGCTCACAAACTAGGAATCAGAACCGCAAAGCGCCTAGCCTTGTGTATAAGCTAGCTAACCAACAACTGACCTGAAACTGCACCGGAAACACTGATTAACGTTATCGTCATCGTGCACGGGGAGACTTTTCATGGGCGTCACACAAGAAGTATTCTTTTAAATTTAAAATTAACGGTTTCAAGGACAAGAAAGGAACCACCACCGCCACGCCTACAGCACTTATCCACTTTAGTCTGAGCACGCTGTTGCTAACCAACTGCACTTCCGCTGTTTAAGAAAGAATCCAAAAGCAACACTGAATGTACGTAGGACTGAGCATGGTTGGAAATATATACTTACAATCAGGGGTTTTCTGCCATTTACTTGGATGGCAGTATTCGACAATTTGTTGGTGCTGTTCTTGTTGGATAACCTTATCAAAGATTTGAACGCAAGCGAAGTTTCCGTCAAACTGATCCTCGTCATCCGCATCCAGAGATTTTCCTATCCGAAGCTTTCCTGTATGAGGAAAACTGATGACGTCAGAAAACTCGTCATCTTCGTTGTACATTTCACTTCCGTTCTTGTAAACAATGATCCTCCCAGTGCGATAATCACGTGCAACCGTCACGAGATTCCAAGTTTTTGGTGTTAAAAAGTTTTCCAAGTACATCATTCCTGCGCTCATTCCATATTCGTCCCGGAAAGAGACGAGAAATGTGTTGGCAAGTGTTCGTACCCTCATTATTTCGCGATCATCGGATTTGTAATGTAAAACTGTTCCGCTTATATCGCTGCCATCATTGTCTGGATAAACAAACATAGAGATTGTTAGGTCATGTAGTGGAGCGTCGCCTTTCAGGTTGGCATCAAAACATTGGTTATCTTCATCGTCTTTATCAAGAACGGAATACGGGAGGCTCGGTGGACCGGCTACAAACGTGAAACATTTCTGGTTTGCGTTGTGAATGATATCTTGGTCCCCAATGACGTCAGCATAAAGAGACATGTTGCCGAGTGGCCATGTATACATCGGGTCACGAAAAGCGGAAACAAACGTTCCTGTGAAAAATATAGATTAACATATTTCATTTAATTAAGTATCGAAAGAGATTAATTGGAGGTAAAATTCGTCTTCGTTAAAGGATGTTAATGAGTTACAATTTCTTAAACATACGGTGTTACATGCAGTATTGTGGTTGATATAGCAACCAAATGAAAATAAGTGAAAAATTAATTTATTTATTAAATGCAAGGAATAAGTAAAGGTCTTATTTTGGTATGGTGCACGTCATAGAGGTCTCCTCTACAGCATTGATCCAGGTGGAGGCCTTTGCAAATCATTTTTTTCATAGAGTTTCATTAGCAGTTTTTGTAAAAGTTTTCAAATTTGGTTATTAAATTCTTAGTTATATTGGTTATATCCGCCGCTAAACATATTTCATATAATTTTTTATGAGGAAAAACTTTTGTCACATTTAAAGTTTTTTTTTAATTTTCTAGAAATCGTTATCTTGTATAAATAAGGTGCATAGTTATCTTGTATAAATAAGGTGCATAGTCAATCTTAATATGTTTATATGAATCAGTTTTTAAAGATCTTTTGTTAAAACTTCATTACATTAACAACCGTTTTGTGTAAGGGTAGATTGCCGGATTATATGTAGCAGTCTAGCGACCCAAGCTCGATTTCACGCCAAGGAACCTCAAATGTGAAGTTGGTTGAATCTCACAGTAACACTATTTTGTTGATGACATTTTTTAAAATTTTCAGCTTATTGCTTTTATTTATTGTTCAGCAAAGTTAGAGTTTAAAGTTTTGATTAGGTTTATAGGCATTTACACTTATTGTTTTTAATTAGCATCTTCTTTATAGCCTAGTTCCATTTAAGAGTTTTTTTTTTAATTCACATTGTCCTCTGCGACCTGTGCCCAAGGTTATAAAACAGAGCATGAACAACCAGTCTCAAATCTCAAGCATCTGATTGGCTAAAATGGCGATTTGAGACTGGTTTCCAATCTCATCTTTATAACCTTCAGTCCTGATGCTCAGCATCAATATTCTACTTGTTTTAATTAGATTTACACATTGTTGTTTGCACTTCGATGACGATGTATTGATTGTGATTAGAAAAGTTATTGTATTTGGACAGTAAATTGCATAAATGACATTATATGGAAACAATTGTTTTGTGATTACCTTGTTGTAATTACGAGTTTAGCATACAGTCAATTTTACTGCACGCTTTTACACCTTAGATGTAAATAAAGTTTATAATTATTATAAAGTTTTGTTCCTGTCTGTTTAATTATTTGAATATATGAGTTTTTATTTTGTCTTTATAACTGTTTTCATATTTAATATTGCCGTTTCATTGTGTCAGTAATGTAAAGTATAATCATGTTTACAAATATGTTTAATTTCTATGTATTTAACTCCAACCACCTAGAAAGAATAAATTCATGCTTATTCTGTTCTTTGTTTTACATTTATTTATAAAGTTGAAAACTTCTTAACAAATGTAACGATAATTTATTGAATACCTGATTGTTTATAAATGTTTATCAATTATTAAAGTCTTACCGAATATGTCTCCTGTAAAATAAGAACAAAAATTCAATTATACATGATTCGTGTTTGCAATTAAATTGATATAAATAACATTTTACCGATTATTTATTTAAACTTGTAATAACTAAAGGTAAACAACTTACCTGCAAGTAATACCAAAATTATTAGTGCCATATCTCCAATTTTGCACCTTGGTTTCCAGAAAGTTGTGATCTAAATATTTCGGAAACAAAGAAGCAAAAGGTATTCCTCATAATCGTTTTAAAGCTGACAGAACAATCATACATGACTGATGATTATTTGAACACAAGCCGCTTATAGATCTTTCAAAAGCGTTCGATCATTCTTAAGCATTACATTGGTTCCATCTTAAAAATGTCTCTGTGAATTGTCCGGATAATTGGCGGAACGGATTGTAGTACTCTCCGTCAGTAAGAAAACATCGTTCAAGTGCTTGCAATAAATTATAATGGTGTCCGATGAAAAAAATCAATTATTATGGACTATTGTGGATGAGATAGATATGTGTGAGACATGGGCGAAGACTAAAACACAAAATTTTTATTAAAACTTGTGAAATTTTGAACTTAAAACAAGCATTTTGGTGTTAAATGTTAATGGTCTTTGCGAAGGGATAAATTTATTTTTGAAGAAAAGAAAACAGGACTAGTATGTATCGATGAGTAAGTGTTTAATATAATTGATGTGCTATTACTTTTTCGGGAAATATAGCCAGTAAATACATGTAGCTGTAAATCGCCGTTTGGGTTTCTTATGTTTAGTAAATGCATTTCTATCGTTCGCAGTCAAGGTTTAGTTTAAACATATTTAATTTTCCATTGTTTGTCATGTATTTAAACATATACATGTATATTAAGCTTGTGGAAGGTTAAGCCTTTGTTATAATTATATAAATTGCTCTCTGTTTCTTTCAGTTGGTTCGGACATATTTTCGGAGTTCCTGGAAGTCAGCATCCACATGATACTTTACAGTAGAAGAATCTATCCACATGGAGTATTCGAAAGAAGAAAGAAGTATAACGTCCCCGTTCAGGTCTGTAAAAATGTCATTATTTGTTAATTTAATTATGAATTGTTTGCTCAATCTATACTTTTTATTGTTTTTGAACTTCGTTTGGGATGGATTAAACTTGTATTGTTTTTTAGTGTAAATATTGAGTTGCGATCAACCCGTGGCAAGTCGGTGTGGGCAGTAAAACGAAGTTTTATTGCTATGGTACTTACATAGACCTTTCATATATTTTTAATTCCACTGTAAGGGGTTGGGTTCGAAATGTGTGCGGAAATCTATTTTTTTCGGGGTATATGTTTGCAAATGCTAAGGGATCACAGCCAAACCTTTTGAAAATGTTCACATCGGCGATTTTAGTACCTTGCATGCATGTGAGGTGAGGAAAAATCTGTCACAAAGGCTGAACTGTTTTAGGGGAATTTTGCAGATTTTTACAAATAGATTTTTTTTCAAACAACGCCAATAAATCTGCCTTCCTGATTTTTTATGTTTTTCTTTTCAGATGTGTTTACACCCAGATGTTAACAACTATATCGCTCAAATAATTAAAAGCGTAAAAACCATGGTTGCTAGTGGTGAAGTTTCAATGGTTACATTGGTTATTATAGACACTACTCAAATACCGCTGGAAAGATTTGTGTTTGAACTTTGTTTTCCTTCATCAGAAACAAGGTAAATTCTTGCTTTTTGGGTTTATAAAATTTTTAAGGTTTCAGAGGAATTTATTTTAATTTAGAGTGTGTTCTTAAGCCATTTGATCTAGTTGCTGATTTTGGGGTAAAGGTATGGGTTTATAGTCTGTAATAACTAAACGTTTCAACCGACTTTTACATTTACCCCCCCCCCCCCCGATCACTGGATATAAGTCGTCTGTTAACAGTCGGCGCCGTAGGCAGCCACGGAACATTGGCTTATATTCCTCACAGGTACCCAGTTATACACCTGGGTGGAGAGAAGCAATGAAGGTTTTATTTCTTGCTTAAGGAAATTAGCGGCCGGACTGGGGCTCGAACCCGGGACCCCTCGATCCCTATGCAAGCGTTCTACCACTGGTACTGGTATACCGCTGCCTTATAGAAACATGGTATGACGAAGTCAGTGCCCAAGGTTATAAAACTGAGCATGGAAACCAGTCTCAAATCTCAAGCATCTGATTGGCTGAAATGGCGAACAGTCGCCATTTCAGCCAATCAGATGCTTGAGATTTGAGACTGGTTTCCAATCTCAGCTTTATAACCTTCAACCCAGGTCCCAGTATTTTAAACTGGAAGTGAAGACCAGTCTCCAGTTTCAACATCTCATTGGCTACAATGAAGAATTGTCGTATTTTTAACCAGTCAGATCTTTGAGATTTCATTCTGGTCTCCAATCTCAGTTTTATAATCTTCGGTGTGAACTGTTAATCTTTGAAATAAAGTATCATGTGGAATACAATACTATTTCGCGTGGATCAAATTTCGCGCAAATGACGTAAGTGACGTTTTCTCGAGGATTAAATTCACGTACTTGTATTATTCTTATATGACTACTTTGGTTTGATTTTACTAGGGTTTAATTTTGCGTTAACTTTCTCTTGCACGAAATACGCGAAAATTAAACCACTGCGAAAAAAATGATACCACAGTATTTCTTTTATATTCAAAATTGTTGAAAAGTAAAATGAATGTTGTTTTCTTTTTATATGGTTCTTCCTTACAGCTCTGACAAGTACTTATTTCGTCTAGAAGATGCATTACGAGGATTCCTTTTAAGACTGAATACTGCTGATTCCCTGTTGAAGCCTTTACCTCAAGGTAAGATATATAACTACTTGCTGCGTTAACTCTACTGGCTCCAGGTGAAAACATTAAAATTAATATCGAGGTGTCAGTGCAAAACTATTGTAACTACATGGCAATAAAGAAGGAGTTACAATAGTTTTGCACTGACCCCTCGATATGAGATATTAAAAAATTAAAGCTACATGTACTTGCATTCTAATGGCACAGTACTTGGAATAAATCATTTGAATGAAAAGCTGTCTCAGTCAGTAAGAATGTCTTGAAAACTTCTAGCATTTGGAATATGTGCATGTATAAAGCTTTTTCCGACAACAAGGATGATAACTTCTGATTCTCTATTTTGTATGTTTGTTTTGGTTATTCCCCTTGTCACCTTTATTGTACATTATAAAACATTGGCCCACATTCAAATTCTTGCAATCATGCGACACGTGTTATATGCCATCTATGGTACACCAAATTCTTGTTTTTATATAAAAAAGTTTTGATATAAAATTTACTTACAAATATTTGTTTAAGAGATTCCGTTATTTATAGGATTCCCTCGTTTTGTGAATTGTTTATGGTGTCAGTTCGAATTTGATCTTATTTAACTTGTCTAACTTAAAATACAATATTCTCTATCAGCTCTCTATTTTATAGTTGTTTCAAATTTATACCTCATTTCACTTAAAAAGGTATCTGCACATGAAACCTCGTTTTGAAAACGCATTATACCCAAAACAGCCAATATTGTATACCTTGAAGAAGAATGAGCACCCGTTGGTATGATGACCTGTTTTAAAAAATAAACTTTACAAAATTAAAGGAATGTGTTTTTCATTCTGTTGTTTTACAGGTTGCACATGGGCTATTCATGTTCATACCAAAGAGTCTACAGCTGACCAATTCGTCCAGCAGAAACAAGTCCAGGTAACTTACAATTAACTATAAGGGATCATGTTTTGATTTACTATTTGATAAAACACATTTCCTCAACTTTTGCTATAGTTCTTTCAGCAAGACAACTTGTAATTGTAATGCGGTTACAGTAGTGGTTTATAGGAATAATCATAGTCTGTCTGGATGTCCGCTCCATAATTCTTAATCTTTTTCAAGAAATTTCATGAAACTGGTCAAATGTTCACCTTATTGAGACTATTTGCACAAGCTACGGCTCAACCCTGTTGGTTAATGGTCAAAGGTTTGAGCCATGTTTTTTCCTGTCCGCTCCTTAAATTCTAGACCGAAAGGAATTTCATGAAACATTGATGATAATACCTCATTGAGACAATATGCCGAGCCAATATTTTAGCCTTGCCATCTCAAGATCATCAATGTTGTTCAAATGTAATTCACTTTGTGGACGATATAGGACTTCAAAAAAATTTTGTTCAGATGTTTACCTCTTTGTGTCTTTGAGACGATATGCACAACATATGTTTTAATCATGCGGTCTGAATGCCAGGGTCACACTTGGATTTCAAAGTCCGGAGCCTCATCTTCAATAAAGCCATACAAGGGATTGCTGTGATTCCACTATATAAAATCACTATAAAACTACAGTCAAACCTGTCTTAAGCAGCCACCCAAGTGAGTGACAAAAAGTGGTTGCTGAAGACAGCTGGCTGTTAAAGACAGTAAAAATAGAATAAACTGTCAGTCTACGTCATATTTCAACTGGCTTTTTAGGACAGGTGGTTGCTATTTGCAGGTGGCTGCTAAGGCAGGTTTCAATATTGCCTCTGATTTTCAGAAACTGATCCTTGAGCAAGATTAAGGACCTCTTTAAAATTTTAGGTGGGAGAGGAGGAATTGTAGGGATAGAAGAACCAATGTTTAAAGGACTTTTATAATTCATTTCAAGTCTTCTCTATTATTATCTACCTGCATGGGCTCTAGAATCAGTAAGCTAATTGAGTACCCACCAATTTGCTTTTACACAATGCTATTAGCTTCTTGTGTTTTACATGTTTGTGTGCTTTGCATGCAACCTTGTCAAGTTGTCGGGTGGATTGGAACTAATTCACAAGGACAAGTTGTATTTGTTTGTTTATTTGAGAACTTGTAGGGGCAAGTGTAAGGGATTGATGCACACTAGAACCTAGTTTAAATCCCCGATGTTCACTAGCCGATCCAAGGCGATACCCCTCGGGTTCACTAATTTGTTAATTGTTTGTGGTGTCTTAATTAAAGTTGTTCACTTTATAAACTCATTATCTTATTCATGTTTTCTTCTTGGCTGCATGGGAAGGCTATTTTTAAGGTGTTTCGATTCCAGATATACATGTCTAACCTTTTTCAAACCCCCATGGATGGAATTCCATAATTTTTGGTAAAAAAATTGTTCTGGAAAATTCAAGTTCACTACTTTAGTAGAGTTCAAAGGTTTGAGCAATACATATTGTCTCGTCTCAGTTGTTAGCATTTATAAATATAACAACACAGTCTTTAATCTCGTCACATTGACTAATTACTGAAAAGCCTGATAAGTTGATTCATCTTATGTCTATATGAGACATATCCAATACCCAATATAAGGCGCTTCCACCCGTGAGGTAGAGCTACTGCACATGGGCTGTTCATGTACATTAAACTAGGCTTACTGTTATATAACTGCGCCACTATCGGTGAAACACAATAACGGAAAACATGATTTAAACATTTCTTGGAAGATTAGATGTAATGACGTCTTACAGTGGCAATTTGTTTTGCCACTGATCTTTCTAAGGCGGTATCCCCAAAGGTTCTCTTTTTCGTTAATTGTGGCGTCCTATTTGAATTTACATACTTATAATTACAACCTTGTAAAGTTTTACAAAATATTACAAATCTGATTGGCTAACAAGTGTCACGTGACTGCGTTTCATTTCTCAATGAAGTCGTATCGGACTACTTTTGATAAATATTTATCATTGACTTGTTTATTTGCCCCGCCCAGCCATCATTCAAAGTCTACAACTCTACATACCTTATTTCACTCCCAATTAAACGAGCACTAAATCAATAATGAAGAGGGAAATTTTAAGTAAGCAGCTACGTCACGATAGAGCATAACTCACTACGTCATATAGTAAGTTGTGACGTAATCGAACAAATGTTTACATTTCTAAGCGCCATGATTGATTCTGTCAGATAAAGGATTTATGTTTGAAATATTTTAAAGAATTGGAGGATTAAATAAAAACAATAACAACATTTGGACAAGACCCGAAGATGCTAGAAGTGTTTACCGTGGTATATATATACGTATGTAACGACTAGAATTTAAAAGTGTTTCATTCTTATACCACAGCAGGGAGCTTCGTTTTCACCAAAAGTGTCGGGATAGGGTTTAAATTATAAATAGTAAATGAGAAGGAATAATGCATGTGGATATATTGATCGGGACCGATTAACGGTATGTACATTTTGTATTCGCAATGGGTTTTTATTCGCAATGAGTTTCTATGAATTTTCTTTCCATTTTGAAGATTTTAGATCTATATTATTTTTATTTGTAAAAGTCATTGGACTAAATAATTATTTTTAAAGGAAAAGTGTCACTGGATTCAACAAATCAACATTTGTAAAAATATCGCGGTTTGAAATCGGCCATGTTGTAACGTAGAAATTTGAATCATCCAAGCCGATGGTATTACTCCGCGAAAAGTAAACCACATCTATCGTAAATAAAAAGTTTGTCAAAGGTTATAAATAAAATGTGATAGTAGGTTGTAATTATAAGGATTGAATGTTATTTTCGTGCGTTTCATCGATGTATGAAATGTCAGTTGCCTTACATCTAATTTGTTCATAAACACCTTCGGTGTTTATGCAAATTAGATGTTCGGCAACTGACATTTCATACATCGATGAAACGCACGAAAATAACATTCAATCCTTAAATAACAAACATGCTCTCTCTCTCTCTCTTCCTCTCTCCTTTTACGCTGCGTGGAGAGGCTGAGTTGTGAGTGTGGCGATTCCTGATGTGAATATATTACTCTTGTTTTTTACTGATTTAACTGCATGGGCTCTCGACTCAGTAAGCTAATTGAGTACCCACCGATTTGCTTAACAATACTTAGCTATAAGCTTCTTATGTTTTATATGTTTGTGTGCTTTGCATGCAATATTGTCGAGTTGTTGGGTGGATTGGAGCTAATTCACAAGGATAAGTTGTATTTGTTTGTTTATTTTAGAACTTGTTGGGGCAAGTGTAATGGATTGATGCACCCTAGAACCTAGTTTAAATCTCCGATGGTCACTAGCCAATCCAAGGCGATACCCCTCAGGTTCATTAATTTGTTAATTGTTTGTGGTGTCTTAATTGAAGTTGTTCACTTTATAAACTCATTC
Source organism: Corbicula japonica (assembly GCA_038501625.1). Taxonomy (NCBI): domain Eukaryota; kingdom Metazoa; phylum Mollusca; class Bivalvia; order Venerida; family Cyrenidae; genus Corbicula; species Corbicula japonica. Next base: position 222,107 of record JAZAYU010000427.1, on the reverse strand, counting down.
TCTTATTCCTGTTTTCTTCTTTGCTGCATGGGGAGGCTATTGATTAGGGTTTAAGGTTTCTGGATATACATGTTTAATAAACTTTTTCAAACACCCATCGGTATAATTTCAAAACGTTTGGTATATAAAGTTGATTTGGCAATGTACAGAAACTATGCTTTAACTTTGCTGGCAAATTCAAGTTCGTGACTTAAGTAGAGCTCAAAGATTTGAGCAATACATATTGTCTCGTCTCTGTTGTTAGCATTTATTAATATTAGAACACAGTCTTTAATCTCGTCACATAGACTTATTACTGAAAAAAGCCTGTATTGACGGTTATAAAACTGAGTTTGGAAACCAGTATGTCTGATTGGCTGAAATGGCGACCAGTCGCCATTTTAGCCAATCAGATGCTTGAGATTTGAGACTGGTTTCCATGCTCAGTTTTATAACCTTTGTTACTGATAAGTTGATTCATCTCATGTCTATATGAGACATATCCAATGCTCAATAGAAGGCTTCCACCTGTGAGGAAGAGCTACTGCACATGGGCTGTTCATGTACATTAAACTAGGCTTACTTTTATATAACCGCGCTGCAATCGGTGAAATACATTAACGGAAAACATGATTTAAACATTTCTTGGAAAACATTATGTAATGATGTCTTACAAGCAGGGAAGTATTTATGCTTAAAAGTCGGATGCTTAATTTATTTTAAATCTGCTCAAATTAAAAGTACTGTAATAAATAAAATTTGTTGGTCGTATTAAAACACATATATTACAGTAAAAAGGATTTTCATTTCAGGACTTTTCATGGGTTCCTGTTGATGCAGAACAAACACAGCTTAATAATCCAGCTATACTTCCGTTGAAGGCAGCAAATACCCCAATGTTTAAGGTAATAAAAGTTTTGCTGAAAGTAAACAAATTGAAACCAAAACTTTCACTGTCACTTATATGATTACTGGTTAGTGTTGTTTTTTTTAATATGAAAATGTTATTCTCATAAAACCATGCTTTCATTTCCCTGTGTTTTTGGCTGCATTCGTAGGCTGTTCTTTTTGAGTGTGGCGATTGCTGTTATCCATATTTTTACATTTTCGGTGGGAAACGATACAATAAACGAAATCGTGTAACAGCCATATTACTTGTGAAAGACGTACTTTTCACGAATTGTTCTGCTAAATATTGTAGAATAATTGATATTTTTTGGCTTGGAATGTCTGTTTTTTTTTAAGCAAATATGTAATAGCTCTGTGAACATAATTAATCTCGGTTTAGAAGTGTTAGAAATCGATGTCTTGACTTTTATTTCTCAGTATTCATTGTAGGTTCAATATAATTATTATATTGTACCAATAACAGAATATAATATTGTACCAATAACAGAATATAATATTGTACTAATAACAGAATATAATATTGTACTAATAACAGAAATTAAAACATTTAATACTGTTAACTTTTATAAATTTCAAAGTGCATCGGTTTTTTGTTCTTCTTTGGGAAGCATATTGTATGAAATGATTGTTGAATAGATTTATTTAATTTAAATAACAATGCGGTTCTAACCGGGAAATAAAACTTTTTAATACTTTCAGATGCAGCTGTATGTAGAAGAAAGCGCAAACAAGCCTGATTAAACAATGGAACCGATAACTTTGTTTGATGTTTTGTTTAAAGTTGAGATTCGTTTCGATATATTGAAATTGTATACATTTATTGTAATGAAATAAGGCACAGTAACACATCAGTTAATGTGCTTTTGCATTTATAGAATTGTGTGATTTGTTTTGTTTTTATTGTTATTGAAATAAATCAAAGGCAGCATTATAAGTGTGTGTTCACATGTCGTGTAATTGTTATTACACCAGGTAATGCAATGACACCAAGACTTTGAAATTACACTATGCCTATGCAATGACACCAGGACTTCGCAATTACACCAGTGCTTTGTAATTAATATATATCTATGCGATGACACCAGAACTTACAATGACACCAGGAATATGCAATTACACCAGGCCTATGCAATGACACCAGGACTGTGCTGTGACACCATGACTATGCAATTAAACCAGGACTATGCAAGTTTGCGTAATTTAACCCTTTCCTTGATATATACGCATTTTTACGCATATGCGACCAGTGTAGATCCAGATCAGCCGGCACATCCGTGCCGCCTGATCAGGATCTGCACTGGTCGCCTTTTGGTCAGAAATAACCTAATGAATAAAAAAGCGAACAGTTTAAATCCTGATCAGACGGCACCAATGTGCCGGCTGATCTGGATCTAAACTGTTCGCCCTAGCAATAAAGGTGTATCTATACAGGAAAGGGTTAATAATTAGATACATGTAACAAAATAATGATAACATTACAGTAATTTCTGTGACATATGTTGCAATTAAAAGTAAATTTTATCAACTTTTAAACTATTGTGTAAAAGCCATCTGATGCAAGCAGCCCATTCGGCAGCTGTTGAGTTTACAATTATTTCTTTAATTGGACGCGTTGTGACACTTGAACGGTAGCGAAGAATTGGTCTGTAATAATTGGGAATCCAGGGAATTCGTCAAACCGTCAATTCGTTATTAAATGTCTGTTCCTAACACTGTGTTAAGGCGCTGAAATCAAATTGATAACAACAACAACAACAAATTCATATCGTTATGAAGTTTTGAAAAACTTTTAAGCAATGAAAGGGTTTCATGGATAAGTACTGCTACTGATTCGTATAAATTTGGTAATATCTAGTAAGTTCTTCAGCCAATATCGCTAATTGCAGTTACTAATCTTTTGTTATATGTGCTCGTATACGCTTATACCATGTATTTTGGTTCGATTTTAATAAAGATATGTTCTGTTCTGTTCTAATGACAGTGGAGTAACTAGCTTTTTATTAATGTGGATTCATAATTGTGCTAGGTGATCTGAAAACTTTGAAAACATTGATGCAGTCTGGCATTCTGTGAATACTGATGGGATTCAACTGCGTTCTTGCGTATAGGCAGCTACGCGCCTGAATGACCATCTAGTTAAAACTAGTATACTTTTGTAAATTTACGCCTTCATACACAGCTCAAGCAAAATTCAATATTTTTTTATATTTTAATCGATGGTTACCTATTAAATACTTTTAACAAAGGTATCTATCAGATTGGGTACGAGAATATAATATAATAACTTCCTTAATATTTTAAGAAGGATGTCCGGATCAGCTCTGACCTGTTGAAAAGGGTAACTTAAATTTAGTTTGTTACGTGCACGTTGACGTTTAAATCAAACGGTCGAACTATTACAATATCGAAAGGGCTCGTATATCCGGTTGCGAAGTGGATTGCCTTCCCGGATTCGTTTATGGAATTAAGAAGGTAGCGATGTTAATTTAATTAAATTGATTTAATTTTTATTAGAACAATCCGAAATCACAGTCAGTCAGTCAATTACAAAATTTAAGAACACTTAGGATGCCTTGTTGGAAGTTTTATTCTTGTGAACATTTGATAATATTTTTGTGGAATTCGTTCACAAACTCCATGCGGAATTTTTACAGATGTTTCTGAGGCGTTATTGTCACTCAATTTTTACATTAGTTCATGCATGGCAAGCCTTTGGTACGTTATTGATTATAGCATTTTACCAACTATGGTAAATTGCCGAATTCTTGTTAATTTACTGTAATTATTGGCTGGAGTCCATTCAGAGATTAGCTCACTTCCATGGCACTAAACAATTTAGCGTGATGGAGCTGGACTTAATGGAAATGCCACTTTATCAAAGTCTCTTGACAGGCAGTTACTCCAGTGCATCTCCTAGGCCAATCTATAACTTCTGAGTGGAGTGAAGATAATTTGTGTGGGACAAAAAGTCTGGTTTCAACTGATGTGGGTTCCGCTATTTTCTTGATGTATATTGCATAAAGTTTGTACAACTGCGCTGAATAACTAGGTAATATTGCAAACTGTATATGATAAGCAAGGGACCGCACTCAAAATTGTGGCACCGTATACGTACATTTGCATCAGACGCGCACCGCATTCTAATTATTATCATAATGCTGCATTAACTGCATTTGCATTGTGTATACTTGCCCGTCTGTGCGAGGCGTCTTAAAAGGTGCTCGTCAGGAAAGTGTATGATGTGAAAAATGCCTTAGTTCTAGAGGCATTCCCGGTTCTTTTGGATGTCCGGCGTAAACACAAACACACGGGAGCGCGATCTTATTTAAAAAATAAATACAATGTAAGAGTTAAGGTTCGATCCCGAGACCCCTAGATTGAAACTTTATTGGCTATAAAGGCACTTCATGCCAGATTTGAGTAAATTAAAAATAAGCGGTGCCATGGTTTTACATGATACGGTATCCCGTATATAGGCTGCAGATGAAGCATTCAAAAAATTCCATGATGTGCTCAAAATCTCTTACTTATATCCATTAAATTAAAAAATTCTCGCATTTCAGAAGTATCTTCTTGCTTCTTGCGGAATCTAGCATACAAATGATAAGGCGATGAGCCTAGAACGATAAAATATCGACGAAAATGTATGCATAAACCATTGACACCGTGCTATCGTAAGGTCATTGATATATATCACCTCGGAATAAAACAAAATGGCACCAGACTCCACGAGAGGCGTCAAGTATGTGATGGATGTGCTACATGAAGCCTGTTAGTTTTGAAAAAAATGCCACTCATTAAGTTCAAGGACGCGTGTATACTTGTTTATCCTTTTACACAATCATTAAAAACTTCAGTTATCAAGCATATATAAGCATAAGCTTTCGCAAGTTTTTTTTGTTTTATTTTTAAAACCGTTTTCTATTAAAATGCCATACTAACCAGTTTCATGAATCTAACAAATATAATATATTTTTAATTACATGTATATTGTCTCGGAAGAAGTTTTTCCAAATTAGAAGAGTTATTATATGATAATTATGATAATTTGCCCTATATGCAACACAATACATTGTAAGTACAAATTAACAGACTTAACATTTAACGAGTCTGAATATATGTATTTTCTGTACTTTTCTGTTATATATACATCTTTTGTATGCCACGGGTGATAGAATTACCGTCCGTTGTAAAAGACGGCTTGCTGCATGTGAAAAAATGCCGTTTGACCAGAACTGTTTTAGTTAAAAATCTAACACACAAACAAATACAAAAGAACAAACAAATAAAATAACAATAACGGTCGGACTTCTTTGCACTAGAAATTAACGTACTATTTTTAATTGGGGCGCGTCACGGGAAAAGGTACCTTCGGACAGTTGACGTCAATCTTTGAAATTGGTTCATAAATTTTAACAGACGGCATTATTTCTCAATATCATTTTATTGTCAAAATGTGTAACATAATCACATTTTCAGTGATAAGAAATTGATTTATACTTGTAAGTTCTTTCTATATTTAGTAAAACTAAAAAAAATCACTAAAATGGCAGAAGCTACCTTTTCCACTGACGTGTCCCAATCTAATATCATTTCCTATCTCGTACATTAATGCTCTATATTTCCGAATCCAGAATATTAACATCTATAATAATACAGACAACAAGAACTTCATAACCGCAGACTATTTACATGTATCCGTACACATCAAAACTCAAGATTCTGTTTGGAAGCAATTTTAGAAAATAAACCTTTTGGTCGCTTTCTTGTTGACCATCTTTTGCTTAGAAACGCTTGTACATTAGTCTCCCCGTACATTCAATCAGTGCTGTTATCAGTTACGTCCTTTGAAGGTCGTTGAGCACGATACTTATGTACTATGTTTATAGTACTTCTAAAATTCCTTTGTTTTAATATTTCGGCCAGTTTATAAATAGGTGGTTTCAATATCCCAGCCAATATTGATTTGGATATTGTCCAATCACCCCCAAGGATATACTTCCTGCTTTTTAAATTTTGCCTTTGGCGAAGTCTGTGATATGCAGGATTTGTATTCTAAGATCCCCTGTCAAAATTCTATTCTGTTTAGTTCCACCCATTGTTTTCTCGTTTAGGGCAAACCCATTATTTTATCTGGGGACCATACGCCGCTGAACATGGAATGGTATTAATCTGAAAATACCTCATTGAAGGTTCCATGTTCACCGCCATATGCATACCATCGTTTGGGATGGATCGAAATTGTACTATTTAATGGTGTAATTACTGAGTTGCGCTCAACCCGGGGCATTTCCATTACTGCCCATGAACAGGCTCAATCAAACCGAGCCTGCAGTACTTTCATATTTGTCGTGTTCGGTGGCTTTCAAAGTTCCCTTTTTCATCTATTGTAGTAACCTAAATTTCGAGCACTGCAACAAAAATGATGTAACATGTGTACGCAAATCAGAAATTTGCTATGTTTCGTAAAGTTGGTAAGTTTCACCGGTTATAGCCACGTGTACCATTAGCTGCGCACACGAACATTACTCTGAAAACACTATCACTCGGATCCGATAGTTCAAATACCTACATTTTAACAGCTGTTCAAGTATGTTTTCCACTTTTCTATACTAACATGTGGATTCTTGAATCATTCATAGAAAAGTCCTAAGCCAGCGCATGATATCATTGAAGCTCCGCCCATTGGGTTTTATCCAGTTCAAACGTTTGAATTATTTTTATATAATAATTATTTTCATAAAAACATCAAAATTAACATTGCAAGTATCAAATTTTGATTGAATAATTTTGATTCTAGAAAGCATACATCCATAACTAATTGAATCAAGTGACTTTCTTATATGCCTCGTTTACAGGTTGCGCGATGTCCATAATAAGCTTATTCTAAATAGATAACTTAGGATGAACACACGTAAGTCTTTAGGTATCATTATATTCATTAGAACAGCCTGGTTTACTCATCAACCGATCCCTCTCTTCTAAATCCTGCCATCTTACCGCACAAATATTGTTCTGTGTTATATCTGCATCAGTATAACGTTTATCCATCCTTTTCGAGGATCGCCACTGCCTCCGCTTCCATTGTGTGTAACCTAGAAGACCCATGAATATGTAATATCCTAATGTTACCATTACTATGATAAGACTGTCTCGCCTGATGTAATCCAGGGTATTTATCTTGACACACTTCGAATGCTCAAAAGTACTAATATTGCAGTCCAAAATAAAAAGGGAAAATCTTTTTTTCCCTTTTGAGATCAGTTTTCTTGGAGACTATTTCCAGCTGAAATTTCTGCTAGAAAACTCAAGAAACTTTCTTCAAGAGCATGACTTTAGGTCTTTTACCAGCTGAAATTTCTGCTAGAAATATCAATAGTTAACAGTCTTTTAAACTTTGCCGCGATTACTAGGAATTTTCTACAATTTCAACTTATGTAGCAGTAGTATCTGTTCAAATTGCAATATCTTCTAAACTTTATATTTCTAGCAGAAATTTCTGCTGGAAATTTTACCGAAACAAATGATGGTGGAGAACATGCTTTGAACTTTCCAGCAGAAATTTCTGCCAGAAAATTTATCGAAATACAAGCTGGTGCAAAAAGTTTATTGCACTTTCCAGCTGACATTTCAGCTGGAAACTTTACCGAAATGTTGGTGCAGAACCTTTTTTCAGCAAACATTTCAATTAAAAATATAAAATTAATATAAATTATGGAGCAACGTCGTAAGATCATTAAAAGTTGAACAATTTTGGTCGTTCAAACATAAATTATGAGCATAACAATGTATTTGCTTAGCTTTACGTTCAATAATTGTCGATGAGAAGACTCAGTTAAGGTCTAACATAAACATATAGCCTTTGTGTTTAGTCATGAAACAGATAGGTTGAAACAAGTTATTGCATAACTTAGCAAGCATAGCTGAAAACATCTTGGTAAAATTGTAGGTGCAAACATATCATTCACGGACATGATATAAAATATGGCGCTTATTGCTTATTTGTTAGTAAAAGTATCAAATAATTAAAAAAAAAACATTAAAATAAATAAATCTAAGAAATCTATATCATTTATCTAATTTTAATAAGGACAAAACATAAATTTAATGGTTCATTAATTTGAAAAACTACAAGAATACAAGTCTGTAAAATATACATGTGTATGATCATACTTGTTTACTTAAACTATTTTTCCATAAATAAAGATTACGCTTATAAAATTTCTTTTAGTAGACTTAAAGCCATGCGTTTTACAGAATCATGTCATTCCTATAACATTCCCAAAAGACATTTTAATAATAAATAAATACAGAACAAAATATTAATTGTCACTCAATTAGTATTTGCTCAACATATGTTCATGAAACTAGTCCTTATTAATAATTAAGGGTCAAACAATATTTATGAGCATGACATATTCTGCACAAACCCATCATGCTAGAATCGAACTAACTTTTAAGCAGTACAAACCCGGCTTCATTGTACCCTCAGCTTATTACATTTCTTCAAGTAGACCTATGCAATTATATTCATTCTTTCATTCGTTCTTCCACTTAAGAAAACTGTTACATTTCTTGTAATATTATGTCAAGTATCTATTCCACCAGTTTAACGATGACGGTCTTAATTTAATTTAAGTAACGATGGTAATATAATATTAGGTTGTAAAGTTCTAATAAAATTGCCCCTAGCACGCTGTAATCTTTTACAATGTCTGTCGTAAGTTCATTTTGTATTCGTTTATTGGTTGTTTTCTTTATGTCCTTTTGACCTCTGAGTTGTTTTGCTGATGGTATTCGCGCAGCAATTCAAGAAGTACCAGCGTCACTTCCACGTAGAATATCTTCCGTTTTATAAAAAACCAGAATCTCTACATCCCGGTGGGTGTGCCCGACAATCAACCTGAATAAAAAAAGTTAATCATTTAACTCGCTGCAATGTGTTATCTTTATAATATTTGAGGAAATAAATAATATATACTATCAAAATGGTTTTTTAGCCAAGATCGCATGGAACAATATACTAGTTAAAACCTGACTCGAAATAGTTGAATAAATGCCTCTGTAGAGAATGATTTACATTTATTCTGTTCTGTTCGGTAACAAAGTGGATTCATTTTGATATTTATCAAACATTCATCGTGAATCATTTGGAGCGATTTTATATCATTTAATAACGGTGAAGACGCAATTTGTTACGTATTACTAATTAATGCTGGATTTGTTGCGGACGTGGAGACACACGGGGAGCTTAACCTATAGTCCCCTTCGAGGAAACCTACTAAACGAGATTCCAGAACGGAAGTTAATTGCATCAACCAAGAAACAAATTTATAAAACATTGTTTAATGTACAGGGTAAGCGCAAGTCGTTTTGAAATTACTGTTTTACTTCGTTATTATTGTTAACATTTCATCAAAATACTATCATAATTATGTACTGGACTTGTTCTTCTCTCCGCAGCTGTACATGGTAAAGTAAGCCGAATGGTCTTTTCATTTAATAAGATACATATGGTATTATTTGTCAAGTTTACAAAAACATAAAAAAGCGATATAATACCTTGATTCATGACGACATGAACTGATGTTGGTTCAGCTTTGCCTTTTCTCATTTTGTTTGTACTGTCACTCCATTTTGCAAACCCTAAAACAATTTTACAACATAAAACTAATTAAAACAGATTTTTATTAGTTGAAAGTACTTCATGTATCTTTGCCTAGCGCGGGTCTTTCTGATCATGTACTGCATGGTACTATAAACTGCTCCTATCAGTTAATCTTACCAAAATAATGTTGAATGATGTGTAGGGAAGCTGTGTCTTTTATTTGTGGCCGCTCGTTATTTGCATATTACACTACTTTAATCTTTCGTTATAAAGTTTAAGTTCCAGCTGCGATTTTTAATGTAAATTATAATTTGTCTTGAGCCGAGTAACACATTTTGTACGACACTAAATATTTTCATTAATCTTCGCGTGGGTTTAAAAGTCGCGTTTTTCGCGCTTGGAATTGTGCGCAAAAAAATAGCAGCGAATATTCACACATAATATCTTATTCATGTACTATGTGGATAATACTACTACGCGAAACGAATTTATTTCAGCGTAAATTTGTCGTCGGCGTCGAAAATAAAGCACTGCGAAATTAAAAAATACCACAATATATAATATGCACTTCTATAATATACGCATAAAAGAGGATAATATATTATTCACATATAACTGATAATTTTAACTGATTTTCATTTTTTTTCTCTCATTTCTTAATGTTTTACATTGTAAATCAACAAATCATTTACTTTTGTCATTATGGGCTTTCTTGATTTCATATATCAATCCTTATTATTATCACAGCATAGAAACGACTTAAAATTAATGTTCAAGCAAATACGATAAAATCCAAAAAAAGTTAGCTAGTCGAGTTCTAATGTGGGTGCTATTCAACGATAAGTCTATGGGTTCTTTTCTTCGATTTTCTGGTTTTCGTGGAAAGATTTAACGGTTCAAGAGTTCATCAAAATTAACCATTATAAACTCCGGACAAGTTCATCATGGTTACTTGCAAATATGTTCTTTCTATATTCAAAAATGTAACTTTGTCAATTTGATATTAACACGATTTAGCAGTTTTTAGTCACCAAACGATAACACATTTCAAACTTAACATTAATAACGTTAAAAAGTATAATATGGTTGTTTTCGTGCAATTGTGTGTTTCTGATTTGAAAAAATTAAATTGCACCTAATTCGCAAAATTCTGATTTGAAAAGTGTATGGTTAAAATTTTGCCTATAGGTATATTCTATAAATGACTTTGTTAGCTTACTACTAAAATGTTAATCGAAAAGATTAATATGACTTAGGTAAAACGCTTTGATATTCTTTCGAACTGTGGAGAAATTAAACAAATTACATGTATTTGTTTACAAAACAATCTTACAAAACAGTAAAATTATAATTGATATTTCAATATACGGACTTAATAGTATGTTAATACAAATACAATTCATGCCAACCCCTCTAACATTAAAATAATATAAAGAAATTATTAGATATATCAATTACTTTTATTTAAAATAGAAACATCAAGACCGCGGTCAGGATAGTTTTACAAAGCAGCTGCAGTAGTTGAAGTTAAAGTATTACATGAAGCAGTTGTTGTATTGATAGTAGAAGGAGAAGACGTAGTAGTTGTAGTAATAGTTTAAGTATAAGTTATTTTTTTGTTGTTGCTGTTGATGTTATTGTTGTTGCTGCTGCTGTCCTTTTTTTGTTAAGTAAAAAGCAGCAGCAGCAGTAGGTTTTGTTGTTGTTGTCATTGTTGTTGTAGAAGTACATGTAGCATTTGTCGTATTGAAAGTAGTGGCAGAAGTAGTACTAGTAGAAGTAGCAGTAGGTAGTAGAAAGAAGTAGTAGTAGTAGTTGTTGTTGTTGCAGTAGGTGTCATTGTTGTTGATGTTGCTGATACCGTTGTTGTTTTGTTATAAAAGTAATAGGCGCAGTAGTAGCAGTAGGAGGAGAAAGACAACCAGCAGTAGTAGTAGTAGTAGTAGTAGTAGTAGTTGTTGTTGTTGTTGTAAGTCACAGCAGCAGGGTTAGGATTAGTAAAAGTTGTATTTTCAATCGTGATTGCGTTACTGCTTTTTATAAGCGAATTAAAATTTCTGAAAAAAATAAAAATGTACCGGTTTTTGAAAATTATTATTTCACTTCTTGGCTACACATGTTTATACTTCCGACAGACAAGAGATTTGTACAATGTTCAAGTTTTCTCAGGTCTGAAAGATTTTATCTCCAGCAGCACTGTTATTCTCTCTATGTGATATGTTATAATAACTCCACTGACCCGATCTAATCTGGCGTTTATGGTGTTTCAATGACCGTTGAACGATTTGTGTTGCTCTATTACTTGTATGAGGACTGCAGTGCTTGAATTTATAAAATGTGTAGGAGCCATGGGTCGAAATGGTATTTTAATAAATTTGACAAGGTCCTTCTGATCTTGTATGTTGATTAAACTGATTAAGTTGAATAATAACTTTATGCACAGCTTAAATTACCAGTAAAGCGTAACAATCTTTAACGGTTTTGCATCAAAACTTTCCTGGCGCTTACTGTTACCTATTTATCTTCATACAATAACAAGTTATAATAAACAAGAACAAACAAAATCACATCAGCATAATCAAGAATTAATCATAATTATATGTTATAATAACATTTTAGAGACTGTCATAATCGATTTTCAATACATGAAATTGTTAACTTCAAAATGCTATCTCAGAAAAATAGTAGTTCTGCAAATTACTGTAGTAATGGACTGATAAGTAAAATTATCATTAACATTGGTAAAAAGCCATACTTCAGCGAGAAGTTTTGAGCCCCCTAATTGGTCTCATGCTGATAGTAAAAATAAGTCGGAATAACTGTGTAAAGTACATAACTGCTGAACTACGTTACCTTGGAATGATAACAAATAACTTCATCAATTAGCATGCGATTTGTTGGTCATTTAATGTAATCTTCCCCTGAGGAGTGAGAGATTTAAGACTGTATTACATTCAGACCAATTAATGATGCCGATAAGCATACTCCTATTCATAGAACAGTGTAGAACTAATTCGAATAGCCTACACTATTTGCCTTATTATAATTTGCGTTCTAATTTACCAAAGACAAAGTATTTTCATCTGAATAATGTTGCATAGTTTTAATCCAAAATATGTTATTATTATTTTGTTTATTATCTTATTAATTCTAATATTGTCTATCTTTCAGTGTGGTAAAGTAAACACTAATATTTTAGCGAATATTATTTGTAAAGGCTCATTAAACAAATCGTTCAAGGGTGTACGGGCTTTGCAATAATATATAATAGGAGATAAAAAAATGCATTAAAATGAGTACATGTATATGTCGACTCCTTACTTATTGTTTTACATTTTTCGTCTACAGGACTTTTCTCAAGTATTATCCAATCTCCATCGTCGTTTAGAGATTGATGACGTGATAAGAGACTCGCGACTGTAATACATGTAACTGACGAACGTACAATATCTGTTCTAGTCACGTTTCCCATATGGATATAAATTACAAGTATGCGCGATATAAATTTGTATTATAATCATGGCCGAAAATGACTTCTTTGATCAAACTTTATACTGCCAATTAATTGTACAAGCTTGTTTTGCACCAAGTAAGATACATATATTTAAGATAATATATACATGTATTCCCTAATTATAAGCAAAATTTAAGTGATAGTATGATTGTTTCTTATTTTTGTCGATATTTAGTCCAGATTAAAAAGTCCCGACCTTAGTGTACCAACCCCTTGAGCGATGTTGTTAACTTTTTTATATAAGAATGTTCTAACGGAAGGCGCAGAAATTAAGTGTTTTGATGTACATCTTATATGATGCATTTTTCCTATGAAATTACAAGTTATTATGACCAAATTCTTAGCTTTTATATCTATTAGGTGTCGAACATTTTGTAAACAAATACTTTATTCAAGATGTTTTTATTTGTAATATTGTTGACCGAAACATGATATCCGCTTTAAATAATTTTTTATAAAATCTGCCGAATGTGAATTGTATTGACCTGTGAATTTTTATGACATTAAAATCATATGTGTTATCTCTTGTAATGCAAGTCTTAAAATGAAAGAAAACGTTCTTTCATTTCTTATACCATTTGGACAGAGGAGCTAAAATAACATATCATGGATTGATAATTACGCGGATGATGCTTGTGATAAAATCCAGCAGACTGGGTGCAGGTAAAGTGTTCGCATGTCGGTGATATGATTATCATTAATCCTACAATTTTCCAACAACAATTAACTGGAATATTCTCACAGGCTAGATAATAAATACAGGACTGTTTCTGAAAGCATCACCGAATTTGATTTTGCAATTCAAGTGTTTGAATATTATTGCAATTTTGCGTGATTAATAAGAAGAAATTAAATGACAGTATACGTGATACTGTAGTATCATTTAATTTCGCGGGCAAGAATTTTCGCGCAAAACCCGTAAATAACATATTCGCGGGGAAATGAATTTGCGCAACTGTGTTTTCCTATAAAGAAACCCTGGTTTTTTGCTGGTGTTGAATTTCGCGCTCTTGCCGTAGAGCAAAATAAGCGAAAATTAAACCCGCGCGAAATAAAATGATTTGACAGTAACTGGAATTGTCCAGTCTATTGCAGAACAATTTCTTATTAAGAATTAAGTGAACTTTAATTTTAATGTCAAATAAATGACCGCCGGACTAAGGTTTCGATGATAACGATGACTCTGAATAAAACGATAAACTATATCATATTCCTTAGTTTTCAATAAGGCAAAAAAAGGAAGTAAATTTTTCTTAGCCTACTTAATTACAAACACGTTCATATAACGAATAGTATATATAACGACAGCATTTTCATTATAGTGGACTGATAGCAGGATTTAATCCACCTTAGCGCTTTAATCATATACAAACTATTTTTCAAAGATCATCTCACCGAAAATATTGTTTGTAAGGAATCAAAAACATCAAATATATCCGATCATGCTAAAAATAATATATCCGCAATTCTTCGAAGAACATAGCATTTACCATCAGGTTAAATAAAATACCTGACCCGTATTAAACTCACATTTCTGATGTCTTTAATTTCACTGCCAGACAGAATTTTCCCAGTATGTTGTATGTACCTAAACTATCATAACATGTGGCTACATTTAGGTGACAAAGCATGATAAACCCAGCTAGAATTCTCTGTAATAAACGTAAATCCTGCTAAAATTGCACATTAACATGGTCTGAGAAATACAAATGTATCTAGAGCGTTTACTAGACACAATAAAATGTTTTTCTGAATGAATGGCTAACCATGTAAACCCTAATCAGACTGTATAGGCGTGAAGACTAGTATACTATAATCCCAATTCTTACATTCTGAGTATTTTTTAGGAAGTTCGTCATCAATATAAAAATCCAATCAGGTTAAATGCTTAAATAGCGTTTTTGAATGTATGTCGATTTTTATAAGGTTAGCATATAAGATGTAAAATCAAATGTGACGAGAAAACGTAAATAAGATCATACAATAAATTTTTACTGATAATCAATCTGCAAGATTTACTTACAGTTACAGTTCATCTTCTTTTTCTGCATAACAACATCCTCATACAGTTAGAAAACTTTTAGCAAACAATCTTTCATGACAGTTCGTGAGCACTAGACAGGCTCCGGTATGTAAACTCGTCATCCGACCCAGTTTTTTATCTGAGGCAATGTATTGTTTTGCAGTATTACTATCGGTGTAGACCCTTATCAGAATGTCTAGAAGCATTGACTGATCTGAGACTACGGCCTTAGCAGAAGTGACAACAAATAACTTTTATACAAAATTAACGTCCGCTCTCTCCGTCTCAACGATGAAATTTTAAAATGCAAGTAAATTAAAAATCATCAATTTCAATTAATCATAAAATAAAATAATCCAGTAATTTGGTAAGTTAGCATTCAAGAAATTGGAAGCTTTTTAACATGAATTCTTGGTTTCCCAATATGGCATTGCATACATGTTGTAAAATTATTCTTTTTCATTGGAGTATCTTACATGTAAAAAATGATGTTTGTTTGTATACTACACTAAAACACAAAAAAATGATTTGCTTTATTTATTATCTGTAAAATGTCCAGTTTGAAATAAGAAATTTAAGATTTTGGAGAAACTAACATCCTACTTGTTATTCTCTTGCGATCACATGTATGCATTCGTGGGACGTTGGTTAAAATACGTGTTTGTATAGTAAATTCCATCACTCAGAATATCAAAGAAACAAATCACTATGTAGCTTTGGCAATTTTTTCTAGTACCTTATGTATTACACGAATTAATAACCACACACACACACACGCGCACATACACGCACGCAGGCACGCACGCACACACACACACACACGCACGCGCGCACACACATACATACACACACATTAAAGACTCGCTTTCGTCTTTCTGTATACATAGCTCACCGCCACCGCCTGTTATATCTTTTATTCGGATAACATATCCTGAGAGATTCGTAATTATTTCATTATTACAATAATTTATTAAATCATTTCTTTAAAGTCTTAGACAGTAACTTTATACGAAGGTTAAAACCATGAAAATATAATCACTGATAAAATGCGGGATCGCAAATCCCGGATTGTTAGACTGCTTCACTGCATTGACTCCTTAGATAGATCTTCTCTATGTAATGTGCACAAAGTTCGACGGATATTTATGATGTCAACACGTTTATAGCTTTTATAGAAAATAGCAATATTGTTTGTCGGCTATTTGATTAAATCACTTGTACGAACCTGTACTAGCGTCAAAACATGCAAGCTTTATACCGGCAAAACGATCTACATTGACAATTTTAATGTTTTGAGTTTTAGTATGTTCAGTATGTTTTGCATTTTTATCATTTCACTTTTCTTGCCATATCCAATCTTTAAAAGCTTTTACTTAACGATATCATTTCACTTTCTTTTCCCGCTTTCTGTATGATAATTAAAAAAGAGGATAATCTAAATTCGAGGGAAAAAATCAAGTGGTTAAGATATATCTAAAATAAGAAAAATTATCTCCTTATAAAACATACGACTATACAAAATTTTAACAGGAAGAGCCTTGCATCGATCAGTAGTAAAGCTTTTTTCAAATTGTGCTTTTAACGAGGTTTTATAATCTCATTTACCGTCTGGGTCTCATACATGTTCAGGACGACACTGGAATTAGTTGCAGTCCAATTACACAATTCGACAATTCTTCATAGAAAAAGACATACACACAAACAATTCAACATAAATAGCTAATGACACAGTCAGTAGGAAGTGGCTAGGAGCTCATGACGGAACTGTGAACAATGCAACTAAGGTTGATCTGAAGAACACCACGGCAGGAAGTAAAGAAGTATACCGAGTACCAATAGAAAAACGCAACTCTTTTATTTTTTTGGAATATTTTTGATGTGTGTAAAAGTTTCAAAAAGTTCTAAAGGAAGATGTGTTTTAAAATCAAAAAGTAGTCGTTCCACCAAGGGTAATTGTCGACAGTGAACAATGCATCTGTCGAGCGATTTCATGTCGAGACACCCCTCCTTGGATCATGCCCAAAACCTCATATGCCCGTTGTCTAAAACGCTTGCCATTATCCCATTTGTGTGAAGTAAAAACTTGAAAACTGATTATGGGATTTTGGGATTTGTGTGGCCGTAAGTTGAGGTTAACAAATTGACTTGTTTTGAGGTTATTCAGGCATGTTTACATGCCGAAACAAACATTTATTGTGTTTGTACGGGGTTACTGTAGGAGGGAAAGTTTAAAAAATCAGTTGACCATTAATGCATCGACTGGTTACTTATTGATTTAAAACACATCTACATTTGCCAATTTATTAAACATTTACGCACATCAAAAATATTCAAAAAATCAAGTATTGCGTTTTCATTGGCACTCAGTATATTAAAAGAATTCGATCGCGTCTCTATGTTTTTAAAATTACACAAATCATTAATAAAATCTTAAACAAAAGTCACTGTCATATTACATTTGTTGCTTAAGAATGATAAGCAAAGAGATAAAATGTATATGGATATGAATTCCATAGTATGCAATTTGATTTCTTTAATTATTTTTTATTTCCTCAATTAACAACAGATTTTAGAAAAACCTTGACGCCTTGGGTATCGGCGATTATTTGCAATACATTGTTTTAAAATGTGTAACTGATACTATTGAGTCATTAAGTTACGTTTCAGGTTATGCATCTCATTGTAATCTTTAATGGCATTCATTTAAATTTGTCAATCAAAAACTCAATTTATCTTCAAAAGAAAAAACGCAGCATATATTCAATACCAGTCACTTCTGACAATTGCAATCGCTTGTATACTTATCCATGAACCGTAAACAGGCTCAATCAAACCAAACAATATATTCATTTTTGTCTAGGTCGGTGGCTTTTAAATTTCTTTTTCCATTTATTCCAATAACACTGAAACGTTTTGCGCCGTGAGGCAGCTGTAAAATTTCTCCTCGTGCATTAAATCAGCGCAGTTATGTCCTTTGGAAATCGATGGCCACGATACTTATGTATGCTTATGGTGCATCTTAAATTACCCTTTTAATAATGATTTTATCAGTTGTAAGATAGGTGTTTTCAATATACTAGCCAATAAAGAGATTTGGATACTGTTCAATCACCCTTATGATATACTTCCTGGTTTTGCATTTGGCTTTTTCTGTGATATGCAGTTTTTATTTTCGCATATTCCCTGTCAAAATTTTATTCTTTTTCAGTTCCGCCCATTGTTTTCTTGTTAAGGGCAAACCCATTCTTTTATCTCTGGACCATACGTCGCTGATCATGGAGTTGTGTTTATCTGAAAATACGGCATTATGTGTTCCATGTTCGCCGCCGTTGCGTGCCGTCGTTTGGTATATTTGGATCAGAATTGAACCGTTAACTGGTGTAAATAATGAGTAACTGCAATCTTTAATAAAATCTTTTCCAATGCCACACTTAGAATTATATAAAAAATAGTTTACTGTATTCAGGCAGTGGTTTATGGAACAGCATTCCTAAAGAAATTAAAGATTGTTCTACTGTAGACACCTTTAAAACTTTGTGTCTGAGGTGGACTGGATGATTCATTGTTGTTTAAGATAAGGAAAATGTATAATATTGCCTCAATGAAACAGCAAATGTGTTAAGGCATGCATATAAAATGCATTGTGTATTATATTGATTTATGTACTCAAATTTCTTAAATATTCAGTTCTTTCTTGCGCAGACTTACTCACATAGGCCTCGCACACATACTCGCGCACCCACACCCACGCTCACACACGCACACGCTCACGCACATGCACACAGACGCGCGCACACGCATGCACCTACCCATTAAATGCAAAAAACCTAAACATTACCACAGATATATTATTTGCAGTTTCATTCTAATTATAATATCATATTGTGTTTTGTGATGTTGTTTTATTTATGATCATCGTGTTTATCTTAATCTTTGTATGTTTTTACCTGTAAGGAGGGTCATATGGAAGATTAGTTTATTGCTAATTATGTCACCCTCTATAGGCATAGTATAAAGTATGGAGTGTAGTCTTAGAGTGGAGTCTTGGAGTGGAGTCTGTAGTCTGACCTTGGAGCTGAATTTGGAGCTGACTTTTTTGAGTGAGTTTTTTGAGTCTGACCTAGGAGTTGGTTTTGGTCTTTGTTTTGAAATATTTTATTATTCATTATGACAATGATATTCTTTTTTATCTTTAGCGTCGTGGGTTCAAATCTCATAGTAAACAAAACATATTTTTTATGTATTAATAAGCACGCTTCAGTACACACGAATGTCTTCTAAGCTATTTATGATCAATGTTTTTAATTGCACTTAATAATAGATAAAGTTAAATACCATACCGAAGATCCTGATCAATCGGCACATCCTTGATGTCTGATCAGAATCTGCACTGTTCGCTTTTTGATCAGAAATAACGCAAATAAGTGTAGATCCTGACCAGATGGCAGAGATGTGTAGGCTGATCTGGATCTACACTGTTCGTCCATGCCATTTAATCGTATATATGGTAGAAAGGGTTATTTATTGTGAATATTGGATTTGATAACATAAGGCCCATTTATTTATCGCATATACATATACTGTAATCACTCACTTTTTTATTTTATCAACTTATTTCGGAAACTTTCTATCATATTCTTTTATATAACAGTCAATTTATTGATACATGCATTAAGAGATGTTCACAGAAATGCCACTGCAGTTTACATGTACATGTATAAAGTATCATCTGCAACTCTACTGCAGGATAACTGATAAACCTTGTTGAATAAACAATCGCCTGCTTCGAACTACTGCAATTAGAGAAGGTTAATAGGGTAATGTGGTCAAGTTAAGATCATTTCAGGACAGCTGTGTAGAAACAGAAAGGTTGAAGTTTGCTGTGGGGATTTCTTGGCATGTTAAAAATAAATTATTTAACGACAAGAATAAACATAACATTATAATCACAAGTGAAACAATTACAACAGTGCGTTTCTAGTCTAGATTCAGTCACTCTATTAAAAATCAATTTCAAGGTCACTCCAAAATTTCTCTCCAAAAATTCAGCTCCAAAATTCAGCTCCAAGGTCAGACTCCAGACTCCACTCCAAGACTCCACTCCAAGACTCCACTCCATACTTTATACTATGCCCCCTCTATAATACAGAATTTACTTACTTACTTACTTACTTGCATAATTACTATCTTTGAATTTTATTGAAATAATAATGAAGTCAGAGTAAAATTAGGACCCCTGGTCTTTTCCGAAATTTTAGTTACATAAATAATATAAATTTATCAATGTTATTGAAATTGCGCTAATATTTTATTTTGGTATTATTTTGGATTCAGTGCTAATTGTTTTTAATTGTCTTTTGTAAGCTCATTACAGATCAATTTAGCTGAAGTGTTCTGCGAAAGTTATTAAATAAGTGTGATTATCAAATAATGTTTCGGAAACATGATGCTAACTTAAAACAAACGAACCATATACGACAGATTGTCAAATATATGCCATATCAAATAAAAAGATGAAGATCTAGATTTAAAACAGATTCCGAATGTTGAACCTGTTGTTTTCCATTCCATCACTGTTGGTAAAAACTTTTACAGTTGATCAATAATATGATACCTCTTAATATACAATCAGCGCTAAATTGAATAATATTTGAATTTGAAGACGCTTGTCATTGAGCTTACAATATGTTTAGTGGGCCCAGTGTGTGCAAATACTCCGATTACACTTAAAACTATATTTTGACAAGAAACACGTTTATCAGGGTAATCCGTGCAGCCTTTCGGAACTTATCCGAGCTAGCTTATTAGGTAACGTGCTTAGAGTTACGAGGCGACGCACCCTGCGGTTTTGATTGCTTGTCGGAAGCAGGCTTTATTTTAATTACACTTCACAGTACAGTGTGGCGGCCGTAAAGTCTCCCCGAGCAACCGTTGTGAACATTAACACCTGTCTTAATTTTTCAGTTTTTTTTAATTTAGTTTACACCATATTGTTGCATAAATAATAATTGTGAAAATAATAAAATGATATTACAATGTATGAAATCTTTTTTTTTCAGTGAATATTAAAGTATCGAAACAAAACTTTACTTCAACTAAAGTTAAAATAAAAAATGTTCCCAAATGCAAAATGCCTGGGACATAATATTAAACTGTTTATACAAGCCAAGTGGTGATAAGATAACATATGACAGACACATGTTAAATATTCCATGATCTAAAGCTGCGTGAAGATGACAACTGGTTTAAAGCAAATCACGGCTTTATACACAAACATGTTTAACATCAAGCATCAAGGGGAAGTTCAGCTTATCAGTCCCGGCGATCGGCGATAACAGTTAAATGACCATAAATTTCTCTGGTCTCTGGGAAACATTCAATCCCACCAGAGTATTAGATTGCAAGCAGGCCAACTTGCATTTATTAATGAAGCTTCATGAACGTATACATTTTTGACAAACCCGATCAAAGAAATAACTCACGACTAGCAAACTAAACATTCAAATGTATAGGTAAAAAGGTGTAACAGAGATGTGTCATATACTAAAAATGCTCTAAGGGCCGTATCCAATTCATTGTTACGGTATATGAATTTCTGTTTAATTCGCCGAGGCTTCTAAACAAAATATAATATTTAAATTATTATTTTAAAGCCTCTGTTCTTGTTTTAGTGCAGAAAACGCGAAAATTATGTTATTATTATATTATATTCTTCAGTGATCTTTAGTCAAGTATGACAAATTGATAATTAATACATCTGAAGTTCGAAACGATTTTTGTTGGTAATTAAAATAATTTTTCGTAATGAAAAATGAATTTGAAATAGCGGCGTGAAATTAGCGGCCTAGCGGCATACAGTTGCGGCATTGTGGCGTGAAGTTGGCGTGAAGTTGTCGGCCAAGCGGACTAGTCTACATAGCGTCGTGAAGTTGGCGGCCTTGATGATTGGCGAAAAAGCGGCGTAATTTGGAGGCCTAGCAGCCAATCGACCTAGCGGCGTGAAGTTAGCGGTCTTGCAGCCTGTAGGCATTACAGCGCGAAGTTGGTACTCTTGCGGCCTGCCAAACTGGACAAGAGGCCGCTAGGCCGCTGAGTACAGCCCGCTAGGCCGTCAAAATAAAGCCGCTAAGCTGCCAACTTCACGCCGCTAGGCCGCTGGGCCGTAATCTTCAGATATCTTTCAAGTGATCCCATAAGCTAAATTTATGATAACCAAATGGAAGTTCACCAGTGCTTCAAATGCAAATTGAAGATATTTACAATAAAATTCTTGATAAAATAATTTGTTTAATGTTGACTGTGCAAAGCGATGTGATAATAGTTAAAGAGTAGTGTATAGATTCAAATTTAAAAGGTAAATGCAATTTATTGAAAGAGAACATGATGATAACAGTTATGCTGAAAAAATCGTTTAATGCAATACCATGAAACATTTTACAGTTCTATTTTTTCAACAAGCGCTCGATAACTTCGAATCTTCTTTATGAGGCAATATACCAATAGACACACACTATTGAAATTCCAAAATCTGGAAATTGCAAGCAGTGCTTAAATTTCATTTTAGTCTATTATACCTGTTGAGATTACTGTTTATGTAACATATTTGTTGGAAAAATCAAATAAATAAAAATTATATATGATTGATTTCTGTTAGTAATTACTTTCAACGTGTAACATGTTCAATCGACCGGTACACAAATTTGTAATTCGATTCGCGATATCAGTTGTGCAAATTTATGATTCCTGTGGTGAGGTGAACTATCATGGAATGTACTGATCAGTCAGCAGATAAAATCCAGGATAAGAAATGGGTTAGCCTAGCGGTCAGCTAGATGGTTCTAATTTTAATTATTTTTAATAATAGTTTTACATATATCTTTATTACAGTTCTCAGTTTCATTTTCTTATTTCTGTCGAACAATCTATGTTCTGAGAGCTAAGCAAAGTTAAAATCAGAAAAATTGATGTGCCTTAGTATATAACTGGATGACAGGGGAATATAAATAATAACAGAACATAGGAACGGGTGCCAGTCTAGGCATTTTGCATGAGGCCGATTGGCATATTATTCGTTCAATTAATTTAGTGAAGGGTGATAATGTTGCGCGCATTAGAACGAAACGTTTCTTGTTTTGCGGTGTTTTGTAATTTTTATTATGGATAAAAAATGATAGCATCAAATCCGAGACAGGTAAGCAAATAATTTGTCTTATTTCTCCACAGTTCGAAAGAATATCAAATTGTTTTACCTAAGTCATATTTATCATTTCAATTAACATTTTAGTAGTAAGCTAAACAAGTTATTCATAGAATATACCATACTCTTTTTAATCCGAATTTATGCGAATTAGGTGCAATTTTTTTTTTCAAAGCAGAAACAAACAATTTCATGAAAACCTCCATATTATACTTTCTAACGTTATTTATTATTTTTAAAAACTGCTAAATCGTGTTAATATCAAATTGACAAAGATACATTTTTGAATATAGAAAGAACATATTTGCATGTAACCATGATGAACTTGTCTGGAGTTTATAATGGTTAATTTTGATGAACTCTTGAACCGTAAAATTTTTCCTTAAAAACAAGAAAATCGAAAGAAGAATAACCCATTGACTAATAGTTGAATAGCACCCTCATTAGACTCAGACAAACTAAATATTAAGGATTTTATCGTGTTTGCTTGAACCTTAATATCAAGTCGTTTGTATTGTATGTTGTGATATTAAAAAGGATAAACATCTGAAATAAAAAAAGCCCAAAATGACAAAAATACTTGATTTGATGATTAAAAACATAAAGAAAAAGAGAGAAAAAAACTGAAAATCAGTTAAAAATTCTCAGTAATATGTGAATAATATATACCATCTTTTATGTTGATATTATAGAAATGCATATTATAAATTGTGGTATTATGTTATTTCACGGTGCTTAATTTTCGACGCCAACGAAAACTTTACGCTGACATAAACTAGATTCGCTCAGTAGTATTATCCACATAGTATAAGAAATCATGCGGTTAATATTCGCTGGTATTTGATTGTGTGCACATTCAAAGCGACTATTAAGCCCACGCGAAATTAAATGATACTCCAGTATACATGAACTCCACAAAAAATAATTCAGTGTCATACGAAATGTGTTACTCAGCTCTAGACAAAACATATTTTTTACATACAAATGTTAACGTAAATCACAGCTGAAACTTTATTACGAAAGATTAAAGTAGTGAAATAAGCAAACCACGAGCGGCCACAAACAAAAGACACAGATTCCCTACACGTCATTATCTTTAGTTTGATAAGAGTATAAAGATCAAAGGACTGGAGGTACTGATGAGTCGGCCATCAAAACACAATTGAAAAGCAATGGATTTTTTGGTTTGATTAAGTTGGACCAGAAATAAACTTTCGCCTCAAGAACGGGGAACAATTTACTTTATGTCCTCCGAGACATAGATCTTCGACCCCAAAAACAATTAATGTCCAATTAACAAGTCAAGACAAATACTGTTATCAAGTTTGCAGACGTGGTGGCATGGAAAGCGAACCTGGTGGTAGGACAATACGTCTAAAGGCATAATTTGAATATGATTGGACTTGTAGACAATAAAATGAAATTGACCAATCACAATTAAGTGAAGGATATCATACTTCATAGGTCATATGGTCAACAGTGAAACAACGCTGGTCAGTTCTCAAACACAACGCTTTATTTAAAGGTATTACTCCTTTCGTCCTTGCATTTTGCATTTAGAGAGACTTTTTAATTTTTCATTTTATCAATGAGAGTGCAATGACGAATGGAATATTACCTTAATGGCGTGAATACTTTTGTAAGTGTGGAAGAATCCTGTGAGCAGTTGTTTGCAAGCGCAGTATCATTAGACAGCACCTAAAATTCTGAGTTGAGATACGGTGACACCAATGACAGAAAAAAAGTAGCTATAATCTTTGAATATTCAAACTTGAAATCGACAAACAGAATTGGGTCACATGATTTAAAATAATACTACAAGTGACACTATGGTTTTTTTCAATGGTTCTATTATTCAGCAAATAATGTTCAAACACACAATTACACTGATGCTTTTTTGTCAACTGATGTTTTTTCAATGAGGTGCACATTAAAACGTTTTGGTTATATTTTATACAACTTGTCTCCATTTCACATGCACTATTTGTATCGACATTTGTGATTTTTTTATTCTTGTCCATTACAAAAGCAGCATGCTCCATTGCAGGAATTAGTGGCAATCTAAAGGCTGTATGCTCCCTCAGACAGTCATAGACAGAATTGTCAAACTGGTCTCCTCACAGCATTCCATGTAGAGCTGTTATCCTGAAATATTAATTTCAACAAATAACCTATTTATATTGAAGTTGTAATGATTTTAGCTGAAGTGTCTTTGTTTTCTTTAAATTAAGGGTAATTTTGGTTATTAATTGCCAGAATCCACCAAAAAGTTACATTAGATGGGTGTTCACTTGTGTCGCCCTGGGAACTAGATCAAGTTAAAAATGCAAGAACAAAAAAGGGAATAACCCCATCTTGACATAAAGAACTTGGAGTCATGATGAGTGTGTTGTCATGAGCAATATAATTTGAAAGTTTGATGTAGAAATATTAAGAAAAGTCAAAGTTAAAGTCAACATTAAGTTTTTCTGTTAAAAAAAAGTACAAAAAAAGGATTAACTCCATCAAATGTGACCTTGACCTGAAAATTAATATCAGCTCAAGCATGTTGTCACAAACAATATAATTTGAAAATTTCATGAAGAAATATTAAGATATGGCAAAGTTATAACCAACATTAAGTTTTTGGGATAGATGGACGGACAGACAAAGCGATCCCTATGTATTGCCTTTTCTTTGAAAGGGCGACACAAAAAATGACCCTTTAGATTAAGCAGCTAGTGGACACCTGGAAAACAATACATCAGTACATGTATCAGCAAGAACAACTTTGATGTCTGATCTGGATCTGATTGGAATCTACACTGTTTGCATATTTGTAAGAAATAGCCTCATGAATCTTATTATGAACCATGTAGATCCTGTTAAGACTGCACAGATATGCCTGCTGATCTGGATATACACTGGTCACTCATGTCATGTATTCATGGAAGAAAGGGGCAAAAACAACACAGTAATTTTTATATAGGATGATTAATTTTCTTGTGAACTGAGGTCTCACAAGTCAACACATACATATAAACACAATTTTATGTTTTCTTGTTACAAGATACAAAAATACAAATACCAACATATACAGATAGATTTAGTGTGTCTCAATCATACATTCATGCAGCTTTAATAAATGAAAATAAAAAATGCAAACCTTGTCTTCATTTTCTACAGTAACATTCATATTCTGCTCACTTTTCAATAGGTTATTTCTGACCACAATGTGACCTGTGCAGATCCAGATCAGATCATGAAAAGGCATGAAAATGTGTATAATATTATAGTAAAGGGTTAATTACTACAAAAAAACACCTGCATTTTGATACTTCATTTTATTCGTTGGATACACCTTTTAACACATGAGCAACTATTGAAAATCTAGGTGCTGACACATCTCCTTCCTGTTAATTAGAGCTTTAAATGTATCTAATGAACAGAGTAGATAAAGAATGATGAGACCTCAAAATGTCTGATGTGCAAGCTTGTCTGGAGCTACATTTGTGCTATCTCTATCTGATGTGGATTTACACTGGTTACCCATGTGGTAAAATGGCGTGTAAATGGAGTAAAGGGTCAAGTTATTAACCATGAAAATTGAAACAGCATTGGATTTTTGAGACACATTTATATGAGATTACCCAACTTAAAAAACAAATAAGCAACCCATCGTGTTAGTTCAAGGTGGCCAACAGATGAATATTGTTATATATAATGTTAATAATCAAGTGAATTCAAGTTGACCTTGTTATTGGGTCAAAGGTAGTCATATATGCCTGAGACAGAAGGCTGAGGGTAAATATGACAGCCCGAGGCCCAATAACATGTTCAAATTCATATGAAGACTAAACTGGGCCAATACAGGTGTTCTGGACCAATATGAGAATTGCTGGGCCATTATAAAATACTTAAGTATTGATGTGGTGTACCATGTAGTGTCTGCCAGGAAAATGGCATGTTCAAGTCAGGTGATGACATGCCTCGAGATTTTGCCACACTGCAGTCATGTAAAAGAAAAGGGCAAAGTATGCAATGCCTTTACTGTATATTAATACAGGGCTCTCACTAGAGAGAGACTTGAAGGAATTAGTCTCATCAAAAGTGACCAGACTTCTCTCTTTGTTGAGCTTTGTTAGAAGTCATTTTGTATTTACGATATAGGGAAAGAAAGCTGTTGACTGCAAACTTCTCCATAATGCAGTAAATTATGACAAAACTCTCCCTGATTTGCAAGTCTGGTGAGAGCCCTATTAAAAGTCAATTAATAAAATTTAATATACCATTATCCTTCTTCCACTCCTTTTCCAATTTCATGCTTTTTGAACCAGAGATGGCACATTTCTTTCATTTGATTTTATCACTGAAATTAACAAACACAAAATTGCAAGGGTGCAAGTTAGGATTTCTAAAAAACCTGAAATCCTGAAAATTTATTTAGGGTAAATGAAGAAAATCAATCATTTTTAGACACACAAAAACCTGATTTTCAGGCAAACGCACTCATGGAATAATAACAATTATTTTGATCTTTGCTCAAATTACAAATATTCTTTATAATAACATATTTAATTTTTTAAGTGAGTGATCATAACAATTAGTTTACTCTCATTTTGTACTTTGCTAGAATGGTCTTTCTTCAGATTGTTTCTATTCTGCATTGAAATCCATTCAGTCTGAGGTGTGAGGTGTATCTACAAAAACTGAAAAAGTCACCCACAATCTTTTGGACTGTGAAAAATGTTTTTCCTTTAGTTGCTGTGAAAAAGAGTGCTGTCATTTGTTTTGTAGTTAAAATGCCTGTTCCAACAGCCGTTCAAGAAAATTTCATAAAGTTATATTGATTAACTGTTGATTAACTGAATTAAGTATCCATATTTTTTCATCACTGCCAGAGTTATTACGTGTTTCCTTCTTTTGAAAAAAAAATGGATCCAGGCATGTCACTTTAAAATTAACCAGAAAGTATCAGACTGCAAAAAGTCAAAAATGTGTTGACTGCTCTTATAAACTGGTCAAATTGGGTTATCACTAAAATTTACAAAGTGGGTTCCTTTTCAAATAACTACCGGTAATTGATTTTACATTGCTGATCAGAATTCAACTTTGGGTAAAAATCATAGAATGAAATAGACATAAAATTAATGCCTTAAGTAGTTTTGGTTTATTTTACCTAAAAACAATTTGTAATGGAAGGCTAATAAATGAATACTTGTTACATCAAAATTATTGAACTGAAACACTGTGTAAACCTAGGTTCACTTCAATACTTAATACTGGTGTAACATCAAAGGGAGACAATATATTCATTTTTATAATTTGGCACATGTTTGTAGTGAACAAAATGTATATCTTTGGTTTTCATTTCATAATTTATTGTCACTTTGTTAGGCAATTCTACTATTAACAAGACTTAATTTAACAGTATGAAACTAATTTGAGTTATTTATCAAATTACAGGAACCTGAATTTCCATCAGAAAATATTCAGATAGGAAAAAATATTACATTTTCCCAATGCAACGGATTTGTACCCCACCCATTAACATGTTAAAATAATTTACCAGTTGCAATGTTGACAGCGTTATCACAGCTCAAGCATTACAAAGAAACTAAAATATACTGTTTAAAATAATTACATCTCCTAAACAGTCATTCTGGATTTAACTCAAACATTATTTTCTACCTTCACTTTTGTTGTCCACTTTATTGCATGACGTCAAACAGTTCTATACCGCTTCAAATGGTTGATACATGTCTGACCAGAACCAAAAATCATCTAAACCTGTTTATGAATAATTAAATCAATTAATAAATACTTCATTCTTTCTTCCGGGATGCAAAATTTACCTGAAATGCATTTAAGAGATACTATTAAATAAATATTGTGAAGTTCCCATTTCTGTATAAACTTGGTGAATCCCTAAGGTGCTACTCTTTTCCTTCTTATGGTTTTCCCTGGGTTATTAATTTTGAGAATATCTGTTCTGATTAAATGACCTGTGAGACATATGGAATGGAGTGTAAGACAAAACTGAAAGGAGGAAAAACTTCTGATAGCGGATTTCATAAGGTGTACATATAACACGCAATTATTGAAAACATTAGATTTTCATTTCTTTGAAATTTTATACTTCAGAAAATCTTGTGTCAACTATGTAGCTGGTTACGGTTTGGAAATGGGTTAGATCTGGATATTTTCTGATGGAAATTCAGGCCCAAGATTATGATCAAATGCATAAAATGCATTTATTAATATATCTGTTAAATCAATTCATGTATGAATTTTAAATTACTTTAAACATAATTTTCAATAGATCAAAATGTTATAAAAAATCATTGTGAATCAGATGCTTTATGTTTTACTTTAAAGCGTTCAAATGGGAATATAATTCTTACACGAGTGACGATATTTTACCAAGTAATTCGTTAATCGTTCAAAATCCAACTTTTTTCAATGCAATACATTGAAATAATTTGATTACTTATATCTCTACAAGGTTCCACAATTAATATCCACAATGATTAAGGCCCTAAATTAAAAAAGTTTCGCTTAGCCCTACGGTCGATTTTGAGACTCCTACTTTCATTTCGGAGAGTGCATTAATTAATTAAATGATGTAACCGTTCAATAGAACCCAAAGAGCCAAAATCACGTTTACTGCGGTGTAGTCTTTCGAATCTAAAATTTCAAGTTTTACAATGATTTTGTAACGTAGGCTACCATTCGAAAACCACCAAATCCACCTCCATTTCCATATGAATAATTCTATTTACAAAGAGAACTTCTATTGTCAATATACATTCAAATATAACCTGGGTGTTATAAAAACATTGCATCACGAAAATAACTCGATAAATACTCACTGTTGATTTGATTACGATGGATTTTTCGTCTTCACCGAACGTTGTCGAATCCAATATGGCGTTCCGCCATCAGGTATTCATGCGCGTTCATGACTCAAAATCTTGTCGAACGTTCTACGAGTTAAATTTCTTCAAATATTGATTGATTCCATATTTTTTAATATAAATTTTATCGTTTTGCACAGAATTACAAAATTGACCGCTTTGTAGCATTGACTTACTTTTTGAAACTAAGAACTATATTCTAGGGTAGCAAGCATACATTCTATGGTAGCATGCAAGTACTGTCGTTACTACATTGAAATAAAGAAGGAGTTAGAACAGTAATGCATGCAACCCTCAAATTGTTAGGTTCATAGTAAAGCAAAAACGATTGTCGAAAATTGGTTTTCACTGAGTCTGCCGACTCAATAAACTGATAAGAGCAATTTATACTACCATGCAGTACTTGGTCAGAAAAACCCCCGCTAGGTTAAGATACATGAAGTACTTTCAACTAATAAACATTTGTTTTAATTAGTTTTATGTTATAAAAAACATTTAGGGGTTTGCAGAATGGAGTGAAAGTAATATAAAACAAGATGAGAAAAGGGAAAGGTGACGAACCAACATCAGTTCATGTCATCATGAGTCGTGAATCAAGGTATTTATATAGCTTTTAATGTTTTTGTTTTTTTTACAATTAATACCATATGTATCATATTAAATGAAAAGAACACTCGGCTTACTGTGTCATCTACAACTGCGGACAGAAGAACAGCAAGCCTATATGGTAAATAATTATGATAGTATTGATGTAAATCTCATTTTGATGAAATGTTAACAATAGTAACGAAGTAAAAACAGTAATTTCTAAATGACTTGCGCTTACCCCGTACATTACACGATGTTTTATAAATTTGTTTCTTGATTCATGCCATTAATTTATGTTCTGGAATCTCTTTTCGTAATCTGCATCGGAGGGGACTATAGGTTTACCTCCCCGTGTGTCTCCCCGTCCGCAACAAATCACCTTTATCAACTCTAGTCTTCACCGTTATTAAATGTTATAAAAATTGCTCCAAATAAATCACGATGAATGTTTGATGAATATCAAAATGAATCCACTTTGATACAGAACAAATGTAAATCGTTCTCATACAAATAATGCTTTGAAGAAAAAAGTTATAAAGCGAAACAAAATGTTATGTTGTGATTTGTAGTTTTCTGGCTAATGACGCACACTAATTTCGCCACGTGTAACACACCAATTAAATTAGTCGAAATGGTGTCTGTTTATTGGCACTACTCTTATTAATTAGCATGGTAAGCACGGTAGGAAGGATAATATTATTATGTAAATAAAAACAGCATTTATTCAACTATTGCCAGTCAGATTTTAACTATATTTTTCATGCGGTCTTGGCTAACCGTTTTGATAGTATTTGTTCTTTTTTTCCTCAAATATTATAAAGATAACAAATTGCAGCAAGTTAAATGATTAACTGTCTTTTTTTTCAGGTTCACTTCAATATGTCGGGCATACCCACCAGGATGTAGAGATTCTCGTTTTATTAAAACGGTAGATATTCTACGCAGAGGTGACGCTGGTACAATGTACTTGTTAACGTTCACGAATACCATCAGCAAAACAACTCAGAGGTCAAAAGGACAGAAAGGAAACAAACAATAAACGAATTATTTTAGAATGCAAAAGGAACTTACGACAGACATTGAAAACGATTACAGTGTACAAGGAGCAAATTAGAACCTTAAACCCTAATATTATTTTACCATCGTTACTTAAATTAAATATAGAAGTTTTGGAAAGAAAATTGAAGATATACCTGTTTAAGAACGTCATCGTCGACTGGTGAGATAGATACTTGACATAATATTACAAGAACTAAAGCAATTTTCTTAAATGGAAGAACGAATGGAAAAATGAATATAACTGCATATGTCTTATTGAAGAAATGTAATAACTGAGGGTATAAAGAAGCTGGGTTGGTAATGCTTAAAAGTTAGTTTGATTCTCGCATAATGTGTTTGTGCAAAATATGTTATGCTTATAAATATTGTATGACCCTGAATTATTTACTAATTAGGACTAGTTTCATGAACATCATATTGAGAAAATACTAATTTCATATTTTGTTCTGTATTTATCTCATTTATTATGGTGTAGAAAGTGTATAAAATCTTGTGTACATACATAGAAACCATAATGAGTCACCTGTTGTAGACGATATTGATGACCAATACACTTAAATGCTACAGTAGTTAAGTTCTGTAATTATTTGTGATTCGTTTTTGGAAGATTCTTTTCACACATCTATGGATCATTCCGACAAATGTGTGAATCGTTGCCTTTTTTAAATTTCATTTGGGAATGTTATAGTATAGGAATGAAATGATTCTGTAAAACGCATGGCTTTAAGTCGACTAAAAGAAGTTTTATAAGCATAATCTTTATTTATGGAAATATATTTTAAGTAAACAAGTATGATCATACAAACGTATATTTTACAGACTTGTATTCTTGTAGTTCTTCAAATTAATGAACCATTTAATTTACGTTTTTGTCCTTATTAAAATTAGATAAACGATTTAGATTTCTTATATTTATATATTTTACTGTGCTTTTTTTATTATTTGATACTTTTACTAACAAAGAAGCAATAAGCGTCATATTTTAATTCATGTCCGTGAATGATATGGTTGCACCTACAATTTTTACCAAGATGTTTTCAGATAGGCTTGCTAAGTTATGCAATAACTTTTTTTCAACCTATCTGTTTCATGACTAAACACAAACTTCTGCTATATGTTTATGTTAGACGTTAATTGAGTCTTCATATCGACAATTATTGAACGTAAAGCTATACAAATACATTGTCGTGCTCATAATTTATGTTTGAACGACCAAAATTATTCAACTTTTAATGATCTTACGACGTTGTTCCATAATTTATATTATTTTTATACCGTATTTTAAATTGAATTGTTTGCTGAAAAAATGTTCTGCACATTTCGGTGAAGGTTACAGCTGAAATTTCTGCTGGAAAGTGGAATAAACTTTTTGCACCAGCTTGTATTTCGATAAATTTTCTGGCAGAAATTTCTGCTGGAAATGCAATAAACTTTTTGCACCAGCTTGTATTTCGATAAATTTTCTGGCAGAAATTTCTGCTTGTAAGTTCAAAGCATTTTTTCCACCACAGTTGTTTCGGTAAAATTTCCAGCAGAAATTTCTGCTAGAAATATAAAGATATTGCAAGTTGAACAGATATTACTGCTATGAGAGTGAAATTATATAGAGTCAAGGGTTATTATTAATTTCCACTGTTCCTATATTCATTATTTTGGACCTTTAAGAGATTTTCATCAGAAATTTCTTCGGAAATGATCAACATCCACTGTATTTATAGAGCAAAACGTCGAATATAGACAGCTGTTTGCCTTGAAAAATCGTTCTGTAGCAAAACTGATTTCAAAAGGGAAAAAAAGATTTTCCCTTTTTATTTTGGACTGCAATTAATATTATTCCATCCATGCATTTCACACATAGATACGCAAATTGTGTATAAAGTTCCCGCTTCTAGATTTTCTAGCGTGTAGAGTCTGATGTCGCTGTGTATTGGATGAGATCTAAATCGCCCTACTTGTGTAATATATTCCACAACGGAATCTTTTATAAACCCTGTTAAATTATAATCACTACTAAGTGTCCAATTTATTGTAATCGTCGATGTTGTACTATTCATCCATTTTATGTTAAGTTTGTTTGCAGGTACTTCTATTGTGCTTGTATCCAAAGGTTTGACGTCAATATTGGCACGTATGACGTAAGCACCATTTCTTGGAATATGTACTTTGTATGGCTGATGAGGAGTTCTTTCAGCGTATAGAACTTGTAGAATTGAGCAAAGTGTAACAATCAGCAGTAGTAGTTCATTTAGAGGCAGCGCGAGAATTAGCGAGTAGAGATTCATTTTGTATCAAACCTGAAAAAAAACACAACAATACAATTATTAAACGATTTTGACTTAACACTATTGATCAATATGATAAAATTACTAACTTGAGAGTATAAATTCAGTTAGTTATAATACTAAATATATAATCATGGCCATGTGGTGTATGCAGGATTGATTTGAGTATAGAAAATTTAATCAAGTTAATTTTATACTACTAAATATATAACATATGATCACGTAAGATCACGTAATGTATGCAGGATCTGAAAGGCTATGTCCAGTGTAACATCTACCGAATTAAAACTTAAAACGGAACTTGAAAGAGTGAAATCTGAATATCTGGAATAGCCACACTCAGAAACCACAGCCTCCAAACACGACCAGCAGTGTGAAAAGGCGAGCAGATGTTAATTAAGAGCTTAATTTCAAAAGGCCACAACACATAAATTATAAAGAGAACCTACGGGGTTGGAACGGTCATTGACAAAACAGTTTGTCTCTGGTAGTTGAGACCAGGTTCTAGGGGCAAAAAAACTTAAACTGCTCCCAACGGGTTCTAATATGATCAAACAAGGACAAATTGTCTTGGTGAAATAGCTTCAAGACCTATCACAAAATCACAACACAATTTGTTGCAAAAGTGCACAAATGTACAATACGCTTTTTATTCTATTTCTGAATCGTAAGCGCGTTTATGGTTCGATGGCTAGATAACACTTATATATGACAAGAGCCAGTTTGTGAATGATCAAATTGCCGATAAGATTCTATCTTAACAATTCACGAGCTTCGGATGTGATAATTGTCTACAGTTTCAGTTTCGGTATGTAGAACACGTAGTCTTTACTGATTTGTAAGCGCTCTTTCCTCATTGGCAATATTTGTTTATAAACGATGTAATTATCTAGGAAACTAGTGGTAAGGTAATAAATTATTCTACGATTTTCTTAGTTTTACGAAGACCCACCGTGAAGAATCTGCAAAGTTTCAATTGATATTGCGCTTTAGAATCTTATTACAAACGTTTGCTTGAATAATTGATGCTTGGAGTATATCGACGATCAATGCACTAACTGCTAAATCAGTAAAATGTTAGCACTGCTAGGGTTCCGTGTTTGTTATATCTCAAGACCTGAAATATTAATCACTTGTTTTAAATAGGAACAAATATAGTCCCAGTCTATACGTTAATTTATTATGCATTTATTAGGTAGTGCAGTGTGCAATAACAATAACTCTACCTTGCCTAGTTTTAGAGTTATTCCCCTTTATCATATTTACTTGATAAATTTTGTCCGGAGCATAACTCCAAAACTACTTGAGGGATTTTATTCAAACTTCATACACTGACAGAGCACATTGGTAGGTAATGCAGTGTGCAAGAACAATAACTCTACCTTGCCTATTTTAAGAGTTATTCTTCTTTGTCATATTTACTTGATAAATTTTGTCCGGAGCCTAACTCCAAAACTACTTGAGGGATTTTTTTTTCAAATTTCATACACTGACAGAGCACATTGGTAGGTAGTGCAGTGTACAAGTGCAATTACTCTACCTTGCCTTTTTAGAGTTATTCCCCTTTATACATTTTTTTCCAGAGCATAACTCCAAAACTACTTGAGGGATTTTATTCAAACTTCATACTCTGACAGAGCACATTGGTAGGTAAGTGTGCAAGTTCAATAACTCTAACTTGCCTTTTTTAGAGTTATTCCTCTCTATCAGATTTACTTAATAAATTTTGTCCAGAGCATGACTCCAAAACTACTTGAGCGATTTTTTTTCAAACTTCATACACTGACAGAGCACATTGGTGGGTAGTGCAGTGTGCAGGAACAATAACTATACCTTGCCCATTTTTAGTTATTCCATTTTATCAGAATTACTTGATAAATTTTGTCCATAGCATAACTCAAAAACTACTATTTAAATTTCATATACTGACAGAGCACATTGTTAGGTAGTGCAGTGTACATGTCCAATAATTCTACCTTGCCTATTTTTAGAGTTATTCTCCATTATCAGATTTACTTGATAAATTTTGTCCGTAGCTTAACTCAAAAACTTAAAAGGATTTCATCTCCAGGTAAATAATAAGGAAGTACAACCTTCAGGTAACTTTTTTTGCGGCGGGGGAATTGACTATGTGTAACATGGCTCTTGTTACAGTATACTAACAAGTCCTGATATTAAAAATATATATTATTAAAATATAGCTAATAATCAACTGATCACATGCGATTAAAGTCAAGAATATGTATCATTAACATCTTTAACATTGTTGTTAAATGATGAGATAATGTGGTCTTGATGTTTTTTTTTTAAAAAGATGACACGAAGTTTTCTTCCGTGGCAGTATAAAACTGTTCAGCAATACATGGTGTATTGTGAACATTTTGTTTGATCAGATTTTTATGTTATTACAATTCGGCCTCAATTAGACATTTTATAGCCTGCTTAGCTATTGTATTTAATAGTGTTGCTATTGTAGTGAAAAGTGTAACTGAGGGAGGCATTTATTCTGAACCCCTTAACACTAACCATGTGAATTTTTTATATTTTTTCTTGATAGTGGTTTCACAAGCAAAAACTTTCATCAATTCTTGTCTAAAAGGGCTCAGACATTTACCACTTTCATCAATTCTTGTCTAATAGGGCCAAGACATTTACACATTTCATCACTAATGTTCTAATAGGGCTGATGGTACAAAGCTGGGATTACTTTGCTGTTTATTTGCCTTCCAATAAGCATAAATCTGACAATGATTGAGCTGCGAGACTGGACTGCAGAAATTTTGTTACGATTCTAAAAATGTATGTATTTTGTAAATGTTATCATTTTTACTATAATTTTAGGAATTATAATTTGTATACATGTGAAAATTATATCTTCCTAACCGATTAGGTAGATGATCAGTGCCCAAGGTTATAAAACTGAGCATGGAAACCAGTCTCAAATCTCAAGCATCTGATTGGCTGAAATGGCGACTGGTCGCTATTTCAGCCAATCAGATGCTTGAGATTTGAGACTAGTTTCCAAACTCAGCTTTATAACCTTCAGACCAGGGGTATTTAGAAGGTACCAAACACAACAAGTTGACAATACTGCATGCTCGGTTCGCTTGAGCCTGTTAATGGGATCTAATGAAAATGCATGTTACTAACCAACCAGCCCATAGTTGAGTAAGAAATGAACATTTATAACGTAGCAAAATATTAATAAAATGAAGTGACAGCTAAAAGGCCATGTATACTCGGTGCGTATACTCAGTTGTTAGTTAGAGCATTTTCATACAAAACAAAAAAAAAACTAGAATTATCACTGAAAGTGATTAAATACCCCCACATGTATGCTTGATAATTGAACTGGGAATGCTTCGAATCAATGACATAATGTGCCCCACTTTCAATCCAGTGTCGTCTTCACAGTAGCCACATATTCAGCAAGTTTCATCACAATATCTCATTCCTTCTAAATTTATTGAGCAGAAATGGTTTAAATATGTTAGTAACAGTGGCCTTTATCTAACTTTTATCTAAGAACTGTGTGCCAAACATTGTTTATGAGAAATCATCCAGAAACCATTTTTTTCTATTTTTAGTAACAGTGACCTTGACCCCATCAGGCCCAATTTCAATACCAAGTTTTGTCTTCACAGACACTACCTATATAGCAATTTTCATCACAATATCTCATTCTGAACCATAGTTATTGAGCATACAGTTTATTTTCTATTTTCAGTAACAGTGACATTGACCCCACCGGCCTTGAATCCCAAAAGTCATCTTCACAAAAACCATCAATACACCAAATTGCATTTAAGAATCTCATTCCAAGCTATAGTTGCTGAGTGGAAACGAAGTTTTGAAGTTTAAATAACATTGACCTTGACCCCACAGGGCCCAAAGTCAAACCTAATCTTTATCTTGTTTTGTTACATCTGTGTCCCAAAAAATAATTAAATCTATGAAGTATTTCATGAGTTATAGTCCAGAAACAATTTTTCTTTTTTAAGTTACAGTGACCTTGACACTGACCCCTCAGGCCCCAAAGTCGAACTCGACCCGTATCTTCTGATATTACATATATGTACCAAAAAAGGATTTAATCTGTGAAGTTTTTCATGAGTTATTATCTGGAAACCCTTTTTCTATTTTTAGTAATACTGACCTTGACATTGACCCCACCAGCCCCAAAGTCGAACTTGACCTGTATCTTGTGATGTTACATCTATTTACCAAAGAAGGATTAAATCTGTGAAGTGTTTCATGAGTTATCATCCGGAAACCATTTTTCTATTTTTAGTAACAGTGACCTTGACACTGATCCCACCAGCCCCAAAATCGAACTTGACCTGTATCTTATGACGATATACCTGTGTACCAAAAATTATTTAATTCTGTCAAGCCTTTCATGAGTTATCATCTGGAAACGAAGAATCCGACCGACCGACCGACCGACAGACAGACCGACCGACCGACCGACCGACAAGCTCACTCCTATATACCCCCTCAAACTTCGTTTGTGGGGGTATAATAATCAAAACAAGCGCTTAAACAGGTTTTTAAGTTAGGTACATAGTTAATGAATATACGTGTACCTACAAAAGATAAAATATAACTTTCATTTGTGTTATTTGAGTGAGACTGTTGTGTTATTTTGGTATCAATTCCTCGGTCGAATGCGGAAACACGTCTTAAGGCAATACTGAGACACGCTCTCTGCAAATAGTTGTTTAAGTTGTACATCATGATTTTCCTCATATAGCTTGGAAGCCAAAATAAAAAAAAAACGATTAAGTCTGCCTATGTGTGCATAATATACATGTGTTACATGGACACAAAGTATTAAGCACTTTAAACGTATAAAGCAGTTATACTAAAATCTCCAATGTTCAATAGAGAATTAAATAAATGCGACTATTTAACATATCATTGTTGCAACATCTTACGGGGTCCAAGTTTCAAAAGTGGTTCGTCTCTCTTTGAGATCTTGTAACGACATTAAAGATTTCAAAGAATCTAATCTTTGTGAAACAGATTTCTTCTTCTTCTTCTTGGCGTTCGCTCTACACGACCACTCCAGCATCCGCGATGGAAGTTGTGGTCCACCGTAGGTCGTCAACATCTCCATACAGTTTCTGCTGGATTGTTGCACCTTGTGGCCACGTTGCTTCTCGTTCTTGATCGTGTCGTTTACATCGTTGGAGGATGTGCTCTGCAGTCTGGTCCTCTTCTCCGCAGGGACATATTCGGGGATGGCACCAATTTATACTTCCTACACATGTGTGCATTCAGTCTGTTATGCCCTGAGCGTAACCTCACCATCACCACCTGCTCTGGTCTGTTTAACATGTGGTAGGCATCTGCTTCCTGGCTGGTCTTTGTGAGAGCCTTAATGATGGTGGCTTTCTCCTTGTATGTCACCTGGTTATCTGGTTGCTCTAACTGGGCTCCTAACCTAGCCAGCTTGTCAGCCTCCTTATTTGCGACACTCCACAGTGAGATGGTATCCACTGAAGGGCAACATTACGGGAAGACCCAATCTTGTTCACGGCTTGTGCTAGTTCAGGAACATTGTTGCTTTGCAGAGCCTCCAGAACTGATCTTGCGTCTGTGAGGAAGACTACAGAGGTTACCTCTTCTGCTGAAGCTTCAATCAGAGAAACTGCCTTCATGAGCGCTTCAGTCTCTGCTCTGTCGCTGGTTGCAGGTGTGTTTTACGCAAGCCATTGGGAGCTTTTTTAAGCAATGGGAGCTTATCCAACATTGTCACCCCCGGCGATGACAACCCTTGGAACCCGTGAAACAGATTTACACGATGACCTATTCTATCGGTCCAGGTATGCATATTCAACTTCTGTGTTCATGTTTTACTTAACAAACTGTTCGTTAGTGATGTCTGGCAGCTCAAATTGTTTTACTTATGTTTTACCTTTTATTCGTTTAGTATCAAACTTTGCATACTGATTGTAATGCTGTGCTTATATTTTTTTTAAATAATACTATATATCATATGTAACATGCTAGCTAGTAGAATGCAACCTATATTTAAATTTTAATTTATGTCTTAACTTAATTTATGTCTTATCATGCCTAGTTGTGTTGTTAATGTTATGTTTCTGTTTGTATGTCTTTTTTTCATGTAGTTTCATGTAGATTAGAGACCAGAACATTAGCAGATGCTAAGCTTATTGCTTCTTAGGCCCATTTGGAATACTAGCTTTACATGGTGGAGGAAGACCCCAGGTACCCCTCCGGACAATTTTCAGGCCCGAGCGGGCACCTGGGTAGAACCACCGACGTTCCGCAAGCTAGCTGGCAAGCTTCCTCACATGAAAGATCTTGACCTGGTAGTTCTCGAACTCACAGCGGTGAAGGGCAAGTGATTCTCAGTCGGAAACCTTAACCACTCGGCCACGGACGCCCCTCTGTCGGTCAATAAGTATTCATAGCTAACGTTTGTGCATTGCTATGTAAACACCGACTTAAATAAAATTGTGTATCTTGTATCTTGTCATTGCACGAAACAGTTTCCACAACAACATATAAATATGTCGCTCAGATACATGTATGAGCAATATGAACTTTTGTTAACCTGACCTCCGAGTAAATCAATTTAAAGATGATTGCCTGGGATTCTTGTAAATCACAGAAAATCGGTTGGATTCAATTATTGAAAATGGTTTACACTAGAGATACTCGACCCATTATTTATTGAAATTCACCGTCTAATGGTCTTATGATTTAAAAGATCACTTAATGATGAATTTTCTTACATTATCCCTGACTATGGAATTCGTCACTTAAATAAGGCTTGTATTACCAGTACGTTGACTTATCTCAAACAATAATCTTGAAGAGGAAAAGAACGTGCATTTATGATTAAATCGAACAAAAAAGTTTTTTTTAAAAAACATTCTGACAAAAGTACAATTTAGTTGATTAGTACAACTCTGTCATTTGTAAGAAGGGTGGGTAGGGGGGGGGCGAAGATAAAATATTTTTCCTGAAACAATTTGGTTTCGAAAAAAACATTACTTATACATGTAGATTGTAGAGTTGTACAGTGTAGACAGTATACAACGTACCATTGTTATAGACAAAACTTTCGTTATTCAGAAGAATTCTTGTTGTGGAAATGTTGTTAGTTTTTTCTCAATATAGTTTACGAAAATGAGGTGCTTTCCAAGATAGCGTATCACAATTTAGTGGTTTTCTGGCACAGCGCGAGGATTCACGGGTTGTCAAAGTTAATGGAAACCAACAAAGAGAAAATTGCCATTACGAATTAGACTAGAATACAGAAACAAAGACAGATTGAATTGGAGTGTTGTAATATATGGAGATACTGACCTTATTCAATACAAGCAATGCTGTATATTGAATGCTGCCAGATGTCTTCAGAGAAATGTCACACGATAACCTGCAAAAGAAACACAAACATTGTAAAATATGCCTACATATTCTAGATGCTTTTCTTGCATTCAAATTCAATTTAATAATAGATGAAAAGGGAACTTTGAAAGCCACCGAACACGACAAATATGAAAGTACTGCAGGCTCGGTTTGATTGAGCCTGTTCATGGGCAGTAATGGAAATGCTTATTACTGCCCACGCCGCCTAGCCCCGGGTTGAGCGCAACTCAGTAATTACACCATTAAATAGTACAATTTCGATCCATCCCAAACGATGGTATGCATATGGCGGTGAACATGGAACCTTCAATGAGGTATTTTCAGATTAATACCATTCCATGTTCAGCGGCGTATGGTCCCCAGATAAAATAATGGGTTTGCCCTAAACGAGAAAACAATGGGCGGAACTAAACAGAATAGAATTTTGACAGGGGATCTTAGAATACAAATCCTGCATATCACAGACTACGCCAAAGGCAAAATTTAAAAAGCAGGAAGTATATCCTTGGGGGTGATTGGACAATATCCAAATCAATATTGGCTGGGATATTGAAACCACCTATTTATAAACTGGCCGAAATATTAAAACAAAGGAATTTTAGAAGTACTATAAACATAGTACATAAGTATCGTGCTCAACGACCTTCAAAGGACGTAACTGATAACAGCACTGATTGAATGTACGGGGAGACTTTTTACAGCCGCCACACGGCACAAACAACGCTACTGTGATATTGAAATAGATGAAAAGGGAACTTTGAAAGCCACCGAACACGACAAATATGAAAGTACTGCAGGCTCGGTTTGATTGAGCCTGTTCATGGGCAGTAATGGAAATGCTTATTACTGCCCACGCCGCCTAGCCCCGGGTTGAGCGCAACTCAGTAATTACACCATTAAATAGTACAATTTCGATCCATCCCAAACGATGGTATGCATATGGCGGTGAACATGGAACCTTCAATGAGGTATTTTCAGATTAATACCATTCCATGTTCAGCGGCGTATGGTCCCCAGATAAAATAATGGGTTTGCCCTAAACGAGAAAACAATGGGCGGGACTAAACAGAATAGAATTTTGACAGGGGATCTTAGAATACAAATCCTGCATATCACAGACTACGCCAAAGGCGAAATTTAAAAAGCAGGAAGTATATCCTCGGGGGTGTTTGGACAATATCCAAATCAATATTGGCTGGGATATTGAAACCACCTATTTATAAACTGGCCGAAATATTAAAACAAAGGAATTTTAGAAGTACTATAAACATAGTACATAAGTATCGTGCTCAACGACCTTCAAAGGACGTAACTGATAACAGCACTGATTGAATGTACGGGGTAATAATAAGAGTTTAAATAACTGGGATATATCATACACAAATCACCGGGTTATAAGTGCATATAATATTGTTGACACTCTGTACAAACGTGTACAAGGCTCATAACATTAAGTTTTAAAGCAATATTTACAATAATAGCCGGTTATTTTGTGTTTTACAATCATCGTTTTCACGCGTTGTAAATATGTGTTACGTTACCCATTTATTATCACGAATTTCATCTTAATCATTTGTAATATGAATGTGTGTCTTCTTTTGTAAGTTGGTATTTGTATGTATATGCCATGTAAATCACCTTGTGGAAATAAAAAGAATATGTATACATGAAAGAAACAACTAGATGCCGTTTATGTGTTGCTGTCTTGTTCCAGAAGGTTTGGGCTGAAGGTTATAAACTGAGAACGTAAACATGGTAAACCAGTCTCAAATCTCAAGGATCTGAATGGCTGAATTGGCGACTGGTCGCCATTTAGCCAATCAGATGCTTGAGATTAGAGACTGATTTCCATGTTCAGTTTTATAACCTTGGGCACTGTTTATAATGAGCTAAGAAGAATTATAATAAATAAGCATTACGAATAACATTGATGAAAAGCGGCGACATTGCCGTTAAAGGTGTTCTTCTAGACATCAAGAACATACGCAACAACGCTTAATTCATTTTAGTCATAAATCATTATTCTTGGCACCAGAAGGAGTCCGCAATAATATTGTAACAAGATCTGAAACCATAATTAGGTTTGTCAGATGCGGTCTGTTAAGAAAAGTCGGGT
Organism: Corbicula japonica; assembly: GCA_038501625.1. Classification (NCBI taxonomy): domain Eukaryota; kingdom Metazoa; phylum Mollusca; class Bivalvia; order Venerida; family Cyrenidae; genus Corbicula; species Corbicula japonica. The sequence goes on along the minus strand of JAZAYU010000427.1, from coordinate 178,532 downwards.
AACTTGTTTTGTCTCCGTCATGTGATATAATTATGTTAAACAAAGGATTTGCAAGAATGTCCGTCCTGGCTAAAGGTTTGCGTGTTAAAATGAAAGATTATTCTATCCTTAACATATTGTGATTTCTAGTAACTGTATAAAACACAATAAAAGCAGTCATTTCTTTATACAAAAATATGAAATTTAAACGATGAGCACGACAAATATTGTGTTTTTTAGAAGCAAATAACTGTTCAGGACAATTAACGACTGATTATACAAGGTTCAACATTTTCAAACTAAAGTAGTACATGTATATCACTTAATCATCTTGCAACCTTCAGATCTTCGAAAAAAAGTGAAAAGGGGGCAACACTTACAGAACTATTTCCAATAGAGTTATGGGTCTTGTTAATAATGATTTAGAAACTGATGGCAAACATATATTCTAAGTTTCAAAGTAAAATATCCAGTTGTTTCAAAGTTATGGGACAATTGCATAAGTGAAAAAGGGGCAAAACTTGAAAAATATTGGTAGCAGAGTTATGGGTCTTGTTGAAAATGACGTGGATTTTGATGGTGAATATATATTTTCTTAGTATGAAGGTGACAGCTAAGGTAGTTTTAAAGTGTATATTTTGCTTAATGCAAAAAAAAATATTGTAAGCAGGGTTATGATGTAGATTTATTGGAAAGAGGGTTATGGGTGTCATAGGGTATGATGAAGATTTTGATGGTGAAAGCATATTTCAAGTTTCAAGGCAATATCTGAAGTAGTTGTAAAGTTATGGGCAAAATGCATATTTTGCTTAACAATTAAAAATATAAGAAAAAAGGAAAAAGGGGCATAACTTGAAAAATATTGTTAGCAGAGTTATGGGTGTTGTTGATAATTACCTAGATTTTGATGGTGAATATATTTTCCAGGTTTCAAGGTGATAGTTAAAGTAGTTTTAAAGTTAAGGGCCAAGTGTGTATTTTTCTTAACGCAAAATGTAAGTGAAAAGGGGGCATAATTTGAAAAATATTGGAAGCAGGGTCATCGGTTTGTTGGTTATGATGTAGATTTCGATGGTGAAAATAACTTCAAGTTTCATGGCAATATCTTAAGTAGTTTTAAAGTTATGGGCAAAATGCATATTTTGCTAACACAAAATATAAGAAAAAGGGGCATAACTTGAAATATATTGACATCAGAGTTATGGGTGTTGTTGGTAATGATGTAGAATTTGATGGTGAATATATAGTTAATATCAAAAGTAGTTTTCAAGTTATGGACCAAAGTGCATGTTTTGTTTAACGGACGCCGACGCCGACACCGGGGCGAGTAGTATAACTATTCTTCGATTAGTCGAGCTAAAAACTACCTTCTTTATCTGGTACATGTATTTATGGTGCGCTCTTTCCAATTCGTTTACATACTTATATCTAGCATGCTCTCTTTTCTCTCTCTCTTCCTCTATTCTTTTTCGCTGCGTTTGGGAGGCTGTATTTTGTGAGTGTGGCGATTCCTGATATGCATATTTTACTTTTTACCAAAATATTTGATAATGCAACAGAAACATGCACCATTGAGTGCTATCAAACAAATACTGCTACAATTGTTGCTGTTGCTAATTGAAAAAAATCCTATTCAGAAATTATACATATACGCACATAGAATGACATTCCCTGATTTTGGTGAATTACGTTTCTTTGCCCCCAGCAAGGCAGTAAAAAGCCTCTGTTTTATGCATGAAACATGGCATTTAGGTGATGTTGATATGTTCATACAGCAGCGCTATTTTCCAATAATTCTGTTATTATATATTTCCCATGATTGACACAATACATGAATATTTTACTGTAGTTTTACGTCAAATAAATCCCCAAAACTAATTATAATTGACGTGAAACAAACAAAATGATATGTTTTCTAAACAAATATTGGACATGGTTTGATGTTTCAATGCCACTAATGGAGTCTTTTATCAAAACGTTTAGTTTTGAAATAGTTCTGACGGAAATCGAATAGGCAAGTTAATCTAAAACCACAGTTTGTGCTATCAGTTACAAGCAACTCATATTTGCCCAGAAAACTTTTGAAGATTTGTAATACAGTACGGCTGTAGCTGGACGGTTTGTTTTTCTTTTTTTTAAAGTGGGGCGAATATAGCTATCAATGGTCAACTTTGTCCCAAAAAAAACGGCTCAACTAGCATGACTAGTTTAAATTGAATATTTCCTGGATTTAAAGGAATCAGAATTTGAGAATAGAAGCAGGTCATGCGATCAGCGATATTGTGTTGCTATGTTACGGTATTTGCATTTTTTAAATAAATGTATCAGAATTAAAGAATTACAAAACACAAACAATGTTATTCACATTTTGTTTATTTAGTAATTTGCGCGGCTGCAGAAGTGTGACAGTTGCCGCTTTCAAAGTTATATTTCAAATATTTCCCAGTAATGAATCGTGTTCTTAGATTTATTTATTTTTACAAGGTTTAAGTATTTTGCAGAATTTTTGTTAAATCACGATGTGCTACAGTGTAGTGTACAGAGCGTTTCCAGCCGGTCCTTATTTCCTGTTTACGCTGTAGGTGATATAAACTCATTTATCTTATATATACATACGATCTTGGAAATATTCAAAATGTGTATTGTAATGGCATTCCCCAAATAATATCCAGGAGGCGTTCTATAGAGCACTACTGGTAACTGGACAGTCACGTGACATAGAAAATAATAAAATAAACTATGATTTATTTAGTTTTGCAAATTATAAATTCGGAATGACCATGTTCTCTTAATGAGTATTGGTCACTGGACAATTATTTATTTCGCCCATATCTCCCTTAAGATGATTCTTGTTTTAGCGGCGTTGGCAGTAATACATGTATATATGCATTTCCATTACTGTCCATGAACAGACTCAATCAAACTGGGCCTGCAATATTTTAATATTTGTCGTTCGATGGCTTCCAATGTTCGCTTTTCATCTATTTATATAAACATAGTATCACGTGACTGTCTACTTATCCATAGTTATACGTCAGTGCTTTTACGGATGATTAATTTCGTCCTATATTAACACACATGTGTGGACATGCCTCTAATGTTCAACCGATTTGTAGAGTTTGTGGGTTGCTGTTGTTGGTAGTGTTGGTGTTGTTGCTGTTGTTGGTATTGTTGTTGGTGTTGGTAGTGATGGTGTTGTTGTTGTTGGTGTTGTTGTTGCTGTTGGTGGTGGTGGTGGTGATGGTGTTGTTGGTGATGTTGTTGTTGGTGTTTGTTGGTGTTGTTGATGCTATTGTTGGTGTTGTTGTTGTTGTTGTTGTTGGTGGTGGTGGTGGTGTTCGTGTTGTTGGTGGTGGTGTTGTTGGTGTTGGTGGTGGTGGTGTTCGTGTTGGTGGTGTTGTTTTTTGTGTGCATTGGGATAAATTTATTTCAATAAACGAAATCGATTTCTGCGAAAGTAAAATACTAATATAATGCGGGAACTCTATCAAACCGATTAACAGTCACTAGCAGTGATTATCCAGCAGATGTATAAACTCGCAAAGAAAGCTATAAATATATTGCGTTTAAAAATATTATCTTTATGCAAGAAATAAATTTTAACTTACAGCAAGAACAATGGAAAACAGGTTTTTGTGCTAAACATCTTTAAAAAAATCGTGTGACCTATTAACCAATGTGTGTTTTGACGTGCTCAGAATATTTTGGCAAAATAATTACCAATTTATTAAATTACTGGAAATGTATCTGAGAAATTTTATGGCATTACACTAAACTATTTCAATTTAGGCAGTCATTGACCACTGACGTAAAAAGCTTGGTAAACAAATAGCCAAATTGAATATTGTATTGCAGAAATTCTCGGTTAACTAGGTTGTGGAGTACAGTCTGATAAATTTGCAGCAAAACCAGGTCCGCTGTGATGGCAACATACGACGAAATTGTATTTAAGATAACCGACATTCTATAAAATAATGCTAGATATACAATGCCTCGTATACAACCGTTGCTTCCATTTCACGATTACATGTTAATTCATTTTATTCGAAAAAGAAATGTTGAAAGTTAGGAAGGTTTTCATTTTGTTCCATAAACGACCAGAAAAATTTAGGCGTTAAAAATACCATCAAGTTGCTCAGAGCTTCCCGAAATATGACAAAAAGCTTTTTGTAAATGTAGTCAACTGTCATTATTTTGAACCGAAAAGAGAAGGGCTGAGAACAAATATCGGGCTTCCAAACATTGTGAAAAGCCAATAATTGCAAAATGCAGTTTTAGCTCACGCTCACAGAAGTTTATATTTTGCAATATTCTCTTGCAGACACAACATCCGAGATACCAGTGTAAGGGGGAGAAGCGTAACTGAAGGGTAATGCGATAGTGTGTAATGGGGAGAAGCGTAACTGAAGGGTAATGCGATAGTGTGTAAGGGGGAGAAGCGTAACTGAAGGGTAATGCGATAGTGTGTAATGGGGAGAAGCGTAACTGAAGGGTAATGCGATAGTGTGTAAGGGGGAGAAGCGTAACTGAAGGGTAATGCGATAGTGTGTAAGGGAGAGAAGCGTAACTGAAGGGTAATGCGATAGTGTGTAAGGGGGAGAAGTGTAACTGAAGGGTAATGCGATAGTGTGTAAGGGGGAGAAGCGTAACTGAAGGGTAATGCGATAGTCTTCTAAAAATATTACTATGAGAAATATCGCGCAATAACAGGCTTTGAACGTTTAAGGTTGTAATATGACAAAGTTCTAGTGCAGCCCAAATTACATTAAGGCGGAGGAAGTTACTGTGCTACCTCATTCTCTACTCCAGACCTGGCTCAATGCAACTTATATCTCCTTTTTTAAATTCGAAAAAAACTTGATTTCTAGTCGTATATACCGGTCAGGGAAAACCTCTCGGTTCTGATTTACATCAATCTTGACACATTACAATATCGACAAACTAATTTAAAAAAAATGTATGTCCCAGACATAAGGTATGGAAGCATATTTGCGCCACAACTTAACCATATAAAATAACGTGAACAAATGGAGGATTTCGCAAAAAAAGTTGGATTTTTTTTCGCGAAAATAGATAAATTACACACGAAAGAAATTAACACGAATTTATTCCTGATAATGCTCTACATTGCCTCAACATATATTATCAATGAAAATAATGGAGGATTTTACGAAAACATTTTTTCTAGAAAACAGATAACTTTTTTTGCGAAAACATCCATTATTTTCACGTTATTTTATGTGGTTAAGTTGTGGCACAAAATTAATATGCTTCCACAATTTTTAGATAATTATCTCGAATGGTAAATGAATTTTCGCAAACAGAACCGACAATTTTGTGACTTTTGTTTTTATCCATACCATTATTAAATATCTGTGGATTCCTAACGCATTTATGGAATTTTATGTTTATTTCATCATGATGTATTAAATTATATTTAAGGATTGAATTGATAGTACTACTTTCTAATTCTCTGTTAAATCTCCGAAATATTACAATATTGTATCATGCCACGTGATAAAGAATATGTATTTTGAGAAAAAAAAATTGTACACTCGTACATCATATTTGTATGATCTGAGTGAAATAAAGTTCTGTTCTGTTCTGTTCTGTTCTATTCTGTTCTGTTCGATGGTTGATGGTTTCCATTTGGGTTTGGAAAACAGTTGGGTTGTTTAAAGTGTGTGAAGCCCAAAGGGTTTCACGCGTCCCTTAAACAATTCAACTGTTTTTCATACCCAAATGGAAACTATCAAATATTAATTCAATCCTTATATTTACACTGAGTCTCATAAATAATCTCATTGATACAGAAATAACTAGAAGAATTCGTGATATTACGGCTTTTTCGAATGGCTGTTGGAACAGCTAGGTTGACGACAAAGTGAATGACGGCACGCTTTTTCGCAGCAACTCGTGACAAAACGTGCGTGCACTGCGCCGTCACACTTCAAAACATCGTGCAACGTCCAATAGATTGTGAACGGCTCTAGTGTAGCCACGCCTTCTTAGCTTCTTATGTTTTATATGTTTGTGTGCTTTTTCATGCAACATTGTTAAGCAGATAAGTGGGTTGGACTCTTTTCACCAAGACAACTTGTACTTGTTTTGTGATATGAGAAACTGTTGGGGCTAGTGTGAGGTTGGTGCACCCTAGAACCTGGTTTAAACCCCCGGTGGCAATTTGATTTGCCACTGACCGTTCCAAGGCGGTAACCCCTCGGGTTCTCATTTTTGTTTATTGTTAGTGGTGTCTTTTTTGAAACTGATTATTTTATTAACCATGCTCTCTCCCTCTCTCTTCTTCTTGACTGTGTGGGGAGGCTGTTTTTTTTCTGAATGTGGCGATTCCTGATATGCATATTACACCTTTTTTAAAAGTAATACGTCACACTGTTTACCATTAGATATTATGATTCTTTAGAAGAATAAGACTTCATCGTAGAGGATGAAGTTGAAGTATAAATATTATTTCATAAAGATGTATTAAATTATATTTCAAGTTTAAAGACTATACTTCCAATCTACGCTGAGAAATTGGATCGGTGTAGTTAGAACATTGGTTAAAGTGTAGAACCAATCCACACATTTCCCAAAAGAACACATTTGTATCATATGAATGACTTACTTGAAATTTAAATTAAACGTAGATTTAAGCTTTGCAGTTCGACAACGATACGTTACTGTACAGTAGCCTGCCTCGCTAGTATTTATTAGTATATAAAACGGCGAACACCAAGTAAATGTTTTTACACTATTGACGAAAATGAAAACTGTTATAGCCTTAGCTATAATTTGTTTCCATGGTTTTTACCGATTCTGTCGAATAAATTACTTCCCTTTTAAACAATTAAATAACTGTTTGATTTTATTTTCCTGTATACTTTACTAAAGTGCATTGTAATTATAAAAAAGGATGTTAGAAATATTTATAAAAAACATATGTTCTAAAGTTACATTAAAATCTTATTTCTAAAGCGTACCTAATGGAAGAACGTTTTATACAAAATATATTTTCAAATTTGTTTTGTGGTAAGGTTACAGACAAATCTTGATCACAATTAGTTTATTCGCTCACCTGAATTACTATTTAACAAGAAGTTTAGAGACTCATTTCAAATCGGAAGGGTAAAGCGAAGTAAGCATTTAAAACTGTCCTTTTAAAAACATTATTCGTGCAAATCTTGTCCGTCCGTCCGTCCGACCAATGCACGACCGTCCGTCTGTCAGTTTTAAAGCTGCAACATGTGCAAACTGTGGCGAGTCACAAATTGACTAGCCAACTTCTTCTTAAGCTTACAAGGGGAAGTAATCCAAAATAATATCGTGATTTAGCAACTCATTGGTAATGTACCCTTGTACATAACATGTAACACTTTGCCATTTTATTTTTTAATAACCTTTTTACATGTAACTGTTAATTCTATTTTTATACATGTGTCTGCTTCGTTGCAACAAAATTTGGTTGCAAAATAGCAAAATTCGGTATTATATCTGTCGTTTGTTGAACGGTTTTGTTGAAAGTTGTTGTTCTTGTTTTTTTCCGAAAAGATAGTAATTAAGAAATTGTACAAGGAGTATTTCTGATTTTTGCGATACTTAGTCTGTTACAAACGTTTAATACAATTTATGTCAATATTTAAAACATAATTTGATGCTATGTCTGTTGTCTTAATAGGTGAATTTGATATTCCGGTGTATGTTTTCAATAATGACTGTCTGGAACTCAAATTTTCCAATGTATTTTGTTGACTAGATAAGACAAAATTTGTTTCGACAATTTTCTTATTCACGTATGTGCTTTGTCAACTCTTTATGGTCACATCAAAGCATACTTCTGATTTAAATCGTTTACGTGAGTTTTATTTTCAATGGATCTCTTTTCAAAGTTCACCTGTGACTAAAGACCAAATGTTTTGTCTCACTGACTGATTAAAAAAGAACAAGTTCACAGCGAACAAAACACGCAATCAAAGACCACCTGCATCAAAGACCAGATTTAGGAGATTCCCTATGTGGTCTCTGAAGACAAGTGTGCCTGTATTGCAGCTTTATTTAATTGAGCCGCAATTATTCGATCCAATTCAATGAGGATGGTTGTCAGTTGTATCGTCAGTCCAGTCAATTATACGTGAACGTTATTATTTTTAGGTTCGTATGAAAAATTAAACGTTCATGCCATGCGCAGACAGACATTCTTTAAGTATTTTCGGAATATTCCTATCATTAAATCTCAGAATGCTGCGAGAATGAATTTGCTTTTTTCAAAGGTCGAACATTAAAAAATGGTGAACGCCGCATATTGTTTTTTGACAATTTTCAGACAAGCAACGTCATGATATGTTATGTTCGAAAAGCGTAAGAAATACTACATTGTCGTTTGCTCAAAACAAATTAACCATAATCAATTTATACATGTGTCAGACGGCATCGTTTTGTACGTAAATATAGTCAAACACTTAAGAAAGGGTCGCTATTCTTAAGTGTACATTTGAATATACTAAACAATTCGATCACTTTTATTCTTTATTATAGGCCATCAATACACACACAAACATAGACTGATTCGGTGAAGGTTCAATATTGAACACTGATTATTTTAACTATCGCAACATTTTATATAAACGAGTAATATTTGAAAACAAATACACTTCTCAAAAGTTCTTTCAATTTTGGATATTTTGAAGTAAAATTATCCTTAGGCTACTCACAAGAAAGATTAACATTATGTTAAATATAATCAAACAATAATAACTATTTGATAAAATAGAGGAGTGTAAGGGCTCCTCGTGCCCAGCAGACCATTGCTGAGGTACAGGAAGCTATTTCAGTGCAATGAATTGACAAACGACAAGATTTCCTTTAGATTGGAAACGTACTTTAAGGGCTTACCACACCCCTCACAATCACGTTCATCGATAAAAATAAAATTATCAAAATCGCAATAATGGCAAAATGTTGTTCAATGAAACTTTGTACAAATGAATGTTACTAATGTATATTTATTTTGCATACAGTAAGACACGTTAGAAAAGTAAAAGAAAAGCAAAACCTAAAAATTCTTAAAATGCTATTTACATAAATTCACAAAAAGAGATACGAAACTTTATTCTAAATTAACACGTGAGTGCAATTATACTGGCAAGAAAATGTTGTGTACTTTGTAAAACACTTTCAACTACTAAAAGAGAAATCAGTAATTGTCATCCGTTTACGCGACCAAGAAGCGACCAGAAAATTGAAGGTCAAACACGCTTTTACTAATATCTCGGAAAGTTTACATATGTAAGTCATGAGGAAACAATACATTATTTTCAGTATCATATTAGTCATGCTGGCAATTAAAATGGTGTTTTATGTTGTTTAGTGTTTGTAAATTTATGTAAATAGAAGTTGAGGGAATTTTTATATCACGTTATTTTTCATTCCTGTTCTAGCGTGTCTTACATGTACCATCTGCAAAATACATTTGTGCGAAAGTTCATTGAACGGCATTTTGCCGTTATTGAGCTTTTGATATTTTCTTTTAATGGATGAACGTAAAAGGGCGGAGTGTGGTAAACCCTTAATGATATAAAGATAGATGATAAAATGATTGTAACTCTAACGGATGCAATGGTTATTTACTTGAAAATTACTTTCTGTGTACATGTGAGCTAAAATGTTATTATTTTTTATCGCGTTAAGCAGATTGAAATGTGTTTGTGTGCGTTAAAAAATATATAGATATTTCTTCGACGTAATTGACAATATTTTAAATAGATGAAAAGGGAACTTTGAAAGCCACCGAACACGACAAATATGAAAATACTGCAGACTCGGTTTGATTGAGCCTGTTCATGGGCAGTAATGGGAATGCTTATTACTGCCCACGCCGCCTAGCCCCGGGTTGAGCGCAACTCAGTAATTACACCATTAAATAGTACAATTTCGATCCATCCCAAACGATGGTATGCATATGGCGGTGAACATGGAACCTTCAATGAGGTATTTTCAGATTAATACCATTCCATGTTCAGCGGCGTATGGTCCCCAGATAAAAGAATGGGTTTGCCCTAAACGAGAAAACAATGGGCGGAACTAAACAGAATAGAATTTTGACAGGGGATCTTAGAATATAAATGATTCAATCAAATAGTATGGAAAATCAACATTTATCAAGTGTGCACTTCGAACTTTTGAGTAATGTTCATTGTCAAACTTTAAAAAAGTGCCACTTAAACAGCAATTTAGAAAGATTTAAAAAAATTATATTCCACAAGAGAATGTGTATAAGGAATTGTAAATTTGTTAATGTATTAATCATGCAAACATAGCATCATAACATCAATACTTATACATTATGCATACAAAGCATAAATACTTATACATCATTCATGCATAGCATAAATACTTATACATCATGTGTACATGGCATAAATACTTAATAAACATCATGTATACATTGCATAAATACTTATAAATAATGCATACATAGCATAAATACCTAATATACACCATGCATACATAGCATAAATACCTATACATCATGCATTCATAGTATAACTACTTATACATCATGCATACATTACATAAATACTTACAAATACAGCATGCATACATAGCATAAATAATTATACATCATGCATTCATAGCATAAATACTTATTACTAATGCATGCATAGCATAAATACCTTTACATCATGCATTTATAGCATAACTACTTATACATCATGCATACATAGCATAAATACTTATACTTCATACATTCATAGCAAAAATACTTATACATCAAGCATGCATAATATAAATGCTTATACACCTTGCATTCATAGTTTAAATACTTATACATCATGCATGGATAGCATATATATGTATACCCCAATCACAAATTGCTACACAAGTACACAATATATCGCCATACTACGTCACGTGATGAGCAATTACTTTTTTTGTTAGAATAAGCTTACAATAATCGTGTACATAGCTCATTTTATATACATGCACTAGTCGTTATACATTTACCAAACGCTCTTACAAGCGTGATGAACAATTACTTTTTTGTTAGAATAAGCATACAATAATCGTGTACATAGCTCATTTTATATACATGCACAAGTCGTTATACATTTACCAAACGTTCTTTCAAGAGCTTGCAACGATGTGAATGATTTCAATGAACGTAATCTTTGCATTACAGAAAAACTCTTAAAACAAGGTTATCGGTATCACAAATTAAGGAAAACCTTTTGCAAGTTTTATCGCCGATATCCAGATCTAATTCATAAATACAGCTGCAGTTTAAAATCACTATTGCAACAAGGAATTTCACAGCCAGTTTTTTATGGAGATTTAATTTATCAACTTAAGAAGATAAAAGGCGATGTTAATTTCTCCCGGTTATTCGTAAAAACCATCTGTAAATTTAAAAAGAAAGGTTACCAACATGATATTTTACAGCGATCTGCAGGCCTGGTGATTAACCCATCTACAGTTGATCATTATGCTTACCTCTTTGGTTGCACGACGGTGGCAGGGGTGTAAGAGTTTATGAAAGTTTATGGGGAAATCTTTTCTTAAAAGAACCTAAAAGCTCGATTTGTTTCTTTTATCCCTGTCATCGTGTTCTTGCTGATTTTACTCCAGGTGCTCTGGTCTCGGAAAGATCATTGAGTACCCGCCCTTTGGCTTTGCAATGCTATTAAATTCTTATGTTTATATGTTTGTATGCTTTTGCATGCAACATTATTGAGCTGATGGGTGGGTTGGAGTTATTTCACCAAGACAATTTGTACTTGTTTTGTAATACGAGAACCTGTTGGGGCAAGTGTGAGGTTGGTGCACCCTAGAACCTGGTTTAAACCCCCAGTGGCAATTTGTTTTGCCACTGACCGTTCCAAGGCGGTATCCCCAAAGGTTCTCTTGTTTATTAATTGTTTGTGGCGTCCTATTTGAATTGACATACATATATAAAACATGCGCTCTCTCTATCTTCCTCTCTTCTTTTTCGCTGCGTGGGGAGGCTGTGTTTTTTTAGTGTGGCGATTCCTGATATGCATATGTTGCTTTTTTACACTAATTGAACAATTTTCAGAGCTATCACATTTTAGCCAATAAAAAAGGTACAGACCAAATTTTTCATGTGAACAATTAAATCAATAAAATATATAAAACAAACACACTCATGTTCATGGAACTGTTCTTTGACAAATAGAAAAATAGAAAAAAATATTTCTAAAAATGGATTAACCTTCTTCCTATTTATTTTCATTGATTTAAACTAAATATCGTAACTTAAATCACATTATTTCAAGAATTGACAGTTCGTGGTACCATTATCTACTGTTGAAAAATGTTTTATGTTCTACAGTCATGTAGTTTATTTAATGACGATATGGGACCGGACACCGGATATAACAAGATTGTATAAAATGTTATCAGAGGTAAGAACAATTCAATGTCTTAGCTCGTATGACAGTAATCTTACCTGTGTTTGTTTAGGTTTATCTTAATAACGGCAAGATATCGTGTAAGTATAAGTATCAACCAAAAACATCATGATTTCATCAACTTTCTGTAAACATTCCCCGGTGCTCACGGGAGAAATTGTTGCTAAAGTACCAAAAAAATCTAGATTCATTATTAGTTTGGTCTAAAAATAAATACTCTGAATCGGCAGGTTTTTATACTCCTCTTCATGTACTCGCATTCAAATTTTTAGCAAGATATACACAATACTAACTTCTACAGCGAAAAATTGACTTCTACAGCGACACAATGTGCACGCGTCTAATGTACTGGGTATATAATGCAATCAATATAATAACAATATAAACAACACACAACAGGAAGTTAGTGATCAAAATTGGATAAAAATCAATATGCAGCTTGTGTCATGTTTCAACAATTACATTTTGCATAATTCGACAACAAAAAAGCAATTAACGATGGTATATCAAACAACATGCGCAACGAAGATTTAAATTTAAAAGAGATCAGCTCAAATCAAATAAAAAAACACATTGTATGGAAATATTTGATTATCTGAGGATAACAAATGATCTAGAATCATAAGAAAACACCAGTAAGTATAATCATTAATATCTGCTTGATATTATCATATCAAGTGCTATTTGAAGTTTGGGACTCTCAAGAAAGATAATGACACCCCGCCACCCCAAAGACAAAAATACAGCCAAACACTTTTACAGCTAGGAAACACAACCAAAAATATTTGTTAAAATAATTAAAAAACAACACAAACTAATCCGAAATATACAAAATAGAGCATAAAATCTGCATTCAAAATCAAACACAAAATCTGAATTCAAAATCAAACAAGTAATTGCATGACAATCCAACATGACAATCCAACAACAACACAGGGAATTTGATCACATGTTGGTGCACTATGATCACGGCACCAATGATACCTCAGCGATCACACCAATGACATAAATAAATCGTAACAAAACTGAACTACCTTGTACAAGTAAGTGTATTGAAATTCTTTATTGCTGAAACGTTATTTAAAATCGGCCGTTGCTACAAATTGGACAAAATTCTCGCATGTCGGTGGCAGGGGTTTAAGAGTTTATAAAAAGGTTTATTGGGAATTTTTTTCTTAAAAGAACCTAGAAGCTCGATTTGTTTGTTTATCCCCGTCATCCTGTTCTTACAGATTGCAGATTTTACTCCAGGAGATTTGGTCTCGGTAAGATCATTGAGTACCCGCCCTTTGGCTTTGCAATGCAATACTATAAGCTTCTCATGTTTTATGTGTTTGTGTGCTTTTGCATGGATCATTGTTGGACCGATGGGTGGGTTGGAGATGTTTCACCACGACTTGTCTATTAACCATGCTCTCTCTCTCTCTCTCTCTCTCTCTCTCTCTCTCTCTCTCTCTCTCTCTCTCTCTCTTTCTCTCTCTCTCTCTCTCTCTCTTTCTCTCTCTCTCTCTCTCTCTCTCTTTCTCTCTCTCTATATCTCTCTCTCTCTCTCTCTCTTCTTGACTGTGTGGGGAGGCTGTTTTTTCTGATTGTGGCAATTCCTGATATTCATATTTCACCTTTTTAAAGCCTGATCTGCGTCTTGTCTCAAATTTTGATTCCTTAAAATTTAGCTACCTATAAAACAGGTTGAGTCTTTTTTTATTGTATGTGACCAATTTTGTAGCTAATTTGTCATTTTAAAAAAGTATTTTAGACATGACAACAACAAATGTGTACTTACAGCAAGTTGGTTTGCAAATTTTATGAATAATTTGTTTTTAGCCATAATTTCAGCTTTCCATAGTTAAACCAACCACATAGTCAAGAGTGGCTTGTTCATTAATGATAGATTGATAATACATACTATTTCCAATCGATCATTATTGCACAGGCCACTATATATTTGTATGGACATCGATTTTGGCAAATATTTCGATTCGTAATTAGGCAAGGAAAAACTTCTTAAACGTTTCTGGATAAACGTTTGCCTTGAAAGAGATAAAAACATCTTGCAGTCGATACAACGGGTTTGTGTTGCGAGCACATATACATTGTCCCAAAGAACATAACTTGTGCAATGCAGCAACAAATTGGGATGGTAGAGCGTCAAGTGCATTTATTTTCAATGACACTTCAACGGTTAGACAACCATTTGACAAAACAATCAACACGTCTAATATAATTCTATGTTATTATTTTTTATCCATACTGACCTGTCTCTCTTCCATATTATCATCAAATTGGTAAACTCTGGAAACTAAGACGAAAGAAATATTTATCACCAGTTGTATAGAGGTCGAAGGTGAGAAGCCCGCAAAAGCGCAGTTGGTAAAAATGTTTCATTACGAGCATAAGAAGTAAAAACTTTCAGGTTCAAATAAGGATCGTGCTAAATACCGCTGAAAGGTCGTTAATATTATTAATAAACACATTTCGTTCAATAAATCATGATAGAGTTCAACCTTGTCTCATACAAATCGCATGTTCGTATCTAATCGTATGTTTTAAACAAAAACTCTTCTTTTGTGTCATCATCCTGCAGAACACTGAAATGATCTGATTCTCTCATTTTGGATTTCCAGATTTCAAAGTCTGCTTTTGGTTGAACATCACATTGTGAGAGACTAACTTTGACAGTGTGAGTAACATGCTCCAGTTTTTCTATCAGCTGATCTAGAAGCTCGCATCTGAGAACAATATTCATCAAATAAATGTTTTCAACGTGCTGTAAATAATCACACTGGTGCAATGCATTTTCTTCGAGGGACAAATTTATCAACCAAATGTGTTGCAGATTGTGAAGTTCTGCAACAGTTTGTAACATGCTTTCTGTGTCACATCTACGCTGAAGAAATCCACAACAAAATACATGAAGCTTTGGCGCTTGTTTAAGACTGCTAAAAATTGACTTCAAAATAGATTCCTTGGAGAAATTGCCAACGTAGCAAACTTCCAGATCGCCTGTGCTTAGCTGAATTGTATTGAACGGAACTTCACCAAGTTCTATCATTTTTAGGCATGTGTGATTTGACAGATTTAAATTCACACCAGAGCAAGATTCATTGTGTGTTGAACACTTGATAAAACCAAGGCCAACATGTTCGATCGTTGTTCGCTGTGAAAGACTATTCGCAAGCGTTTCTAGTTGCCCATGTGTCATGTCAATATTTCGTAAATAAAGGCCTTGTAAGTGTTGCATTTTCCAAACAATTTGGTGACATTTGTTGGTGATCTTTATATTTGTGTTATTGACCCATTTGTTTCCGAACCAGCGTCCACCCTTTACGACAAAACATTTAAATGTAGATTCGGCTGCTTCTAATACATTCTCAAGACTTGTGTCATCTATTTCGCATTTCAGGTCTATCTTTTCAATTCTGTTTATGTTACCCGCAATCTGTGACAATATTTTCTGAAATTGATCTTTACTTTTCACGTCTCTTAATTTTATTGACTTTATTCTTGCTTTGTTGTTTTCCATTATTTTCCACAAAACATCAGCATATTGTTTGTCTTGGATGTCAATGTCTATGATGAAATCCTCCAAACGGAATGGAACAAGAGAATGTCCGTTATTTAAACATTCTATATTGCATAACACGAACATTGATTGTAACTTCTTGATTTTATCGTTGTAGCCCACAAAATAGTTCCACGATCCTGTATCTTTCCTGAAGTTCTTTGTAATATTTGAGCATGAAATAGCATTGCCGATGCTTTCTGCAAGTGATTGTGCTCTGTCTGATGAGAGTCCAGAAAGGAAAGTGAAGAAGTCTGAGCATGAAAGAATATTTGAAACTTCATTACACACTTTTAAAACCACGTTTCGTATCACCGAATCATCTGGAACTTGGCTGAAATACAGAGCAGCGAAAAATTCATGAAATGTTTTGTGTGCGAAAGAAAGTTTTACATTTTCACGACCTACGAGTGACCTTTCGCTAGTTTCACTTAATAACCCTGCATCAAAACAAAACTTCAAATCAATGCCAGAGTATTTATCCACCTCGGTTTTATGAAATACAAGAGAGCTTTGGTTGCAATAAAGTGTCAAAGGCAAGATTCCCGATTTCAGTTAGCACGTCATTGTACTCGAGGCAAACAGAATTGTTAGCTATTGCTTTAGGAATGTCGTGTCTAACGTTGATCTTCCTGTTTGAAAGAAATTTCTGTTTATCTGTATTTGTTCGACGCTCTGCTCGTTGCAAAAGAAGACCAATTATGTTGCTGTAAACGGCACAAACCGAGTTGCCTATAGACTTTCCTTCTTTCCAAAGGCATGTAAGAAACATCAAAATCATTGGTATCGCTCTGAGTCTACCAATATTGCAATTTCTGAATTTCTCTTGAAAATTAGCATGGCTTTTCTTCGCGACCGTACTTTCTGTTGGATCTAACGCCGCAATCGCATTCTGAACCAATTGTTTTGAAGATTGTTCATTGAGCTCGGAAATCTGGGCATGCAAATGAATTTGATTTGTGCTCAAATTTAACATGCAGAATTTCCATGTCCTTATCGTCGACACTATGGTACAGTTTTGTCGCGCTTTCCTATGCGGTATATCATTGATGGTTTTGCAGTCGCCTTTCGACGGTGGATGTGTCCATTCGTCAATACCATCAATCACTATCAAACAACTTTCGCTTGTTAGAATATCTTGCATAAAACTATCATCGTACTTTTTCTCCCTTCCAAGATTTCTAATCACTTGGTGCTGTACCATATCATCTATAACGCACTGAGACGACAGAACATCCCTCAGCTTTACGAAGAAGAGAAACTCAAAACTTTTCATAGCATCAACATCCTCGAGAAATCCGTCATAGTATTTTTCTATTTTTTCTGTTTTTCCCCACGCATGACACCAAGCAACCACCATGCGTTTGCAGAAAGCTGTTTTTCCCAGGCCAGCTTCGGAAGTCACATATATTTCTCCACTTCGTTTTGCCTTGAATAAATCCTTCAAGGACGAGATCGGTGTTGTAAAATCAGCCTTGCGACTTTTGCTCATTGGAAAGTCAACAGCCTTTATTGGAGGTGGAACGTAGAAACCGAGCAGAGGGGTGTCTGTCTTTTCATACAATGGCGACAGAGGTAATGTGGAATGATGTTTCTGGTTGAAGCTTAAAAGATCTTCTTTAAGATCTGCAAGAATTGAGAATATCTCTCCAATAAATAGTAGTTTACGGTTCACATCAAAGAGAATTAAAACAGCTATTAACAAGACCACTAGTTATAATTTCCTCTTTATATCATCCGACTTATATGTTTTGTACGTGCATATTGTTTCGGCACTGACTTAAGTCAAAGGGACAAAAGGTTGCATTAGTTTCCTCAACTATTACAACTCAGGTTATACAAAATACCAAATGCGATGACATATAGGAAACAAGGTAACAAACTGACCAGTCTTCTTCTATATTGATTTTTAAATTTTAATGTCAAAACATTTACAAAATGGAAAAATTCACTTCAAAATACCGTTTTTACTTACTTTATCAAGTTGTCCTTGTGGCTTAAAGTAACACTTAGCTTCAAAAAATGACACTAAATCTAAGCATGGATGAAAATTTTCTAATTGTTACGAGAGGGATACATGTATTCTGAATCAAGTTGAACAATCTGCGATATCAGATTAAAAAAAAATAAGTTTTTCTATAATATTGTATAATGTTGAAATTATTTATAAGACAATAATATACAAAACCGCTACTCAAGATTTTTAGCGACGTTTAATTTTAACCCAAACTTTAATACATTTCTTTTTTTTCGTAGGTCATAATAATTTGACTGACAAGTTAGACAAGCTATTTGATATCTAAGATTCCGAATAAGATGACTATGGGTCACTATGTCAAATCCATAACATTTTAACATATTCAACAATTGCTACAATTATCCTCGTATCCTCATAAAACTCCGATAAAATATGAAGATAAATGATCTCTACTGAAATATTTATATCAAAACCTTTTTTTCTCACAGAGATCAACCAGATTTTAACACGGACGTTTTACCATCTTAAAAATTCATTCTTTTCTGAAACGATGGTTTTTAACCTCATACGAGTATTATAATTTCTCAAAAAAAAAATTAAATTATGGTGCAAATGATGGGAACAGACGACAATGGAGCATTGAACGCCAATGAACACGGGAACCAATAAAATATTGCATGTTTGCTTAAATTGATACTGTTCATGGCCTCGCCGCCTAGACCCGGGTCAATCGCAACTCGATATTTACACAAATATATGTAGATATATGTTTGGTAATTGACATCAGCACTTGATGCATGGAGAGACATTTAACAGCCATCACACGATCTAGGATATTACACAGAATCGCTCCAGCTCTGTGACGGAAACAAGAATTAATCGAAAAAAGCTCTGAGCTTTCCTAAGCGAAACTTACAGGGATAAAATCCCATGCTAAACAGCAAAAACTGTGTCACATAAACAAATAAATACGCCGAAAGCCAAACATTAAATTGTGTTTTAGATCAGTGTAGGAATCAACTTACATTGTCGTTTTCGTTGGTACTCAACATCTTGGTTGTGTTCTCCGTTTTGCATTTTCTGTATTTTCTTAGAGATGTTATCAATAATAGTCTTTAGATTCATGTCAGCATGTGTCAAAACTTGGACAAGCTGATGCAAGGTGTCTCTCGTCTTTCCAGGTAAAACGTCATGCGATTGTAGAAGCAAAATCATTTCCGTGTCTTCAAATATGGATTGTGACTTTAGCTGCAAATTTTAATATTTGTTTTCACAAGTGTGTTGTGTTTAAATGTAAATGTACTTATCACTATAGTAACGTTTCAAAGGATGAAACCGAAACAACATGTTCAATATGAGAAAGATTTCATAATAATACAAACCGTTTCGTAGACATTTAGTATTTTATACTGAGCCAAAACGAAAATAAAAAAAATAACATGGATAACTACTATTCCATTAATGATGCCAGTGAATGTTTATATGTAGAGGAAACAAATTGACCACCATTATGCTCATCTTAGAAGTTGTTGAATCAGTATCTTTCAGTTTAAAAAAGAAAAACTATGTGTGGTTTCCGGAAATTAAACGTTGGATTTTGTTCTTCCTTTAATAACAAGAGCTGTCGCTTGAAATTGACATATGCCCCCGAAATGCAGCTTTGAAATCGAATTGGTATACATATGTAGTAAAAATATGCATGTGGAAGTGAAATAGTAAAGAGTAAGGGCATATTACTCATGCAACAAGAGGGTCTATAGGGTGGCTCACCTGTCAACAACTGCTCAATGGTGTATTGTACTCAGCACACCGCCTTGTCATTTTGAACAGTTGTGCCAAGTTATTTTGAAATCCAATAAGAAATAACAAATTTACAGCCAAGACAAGATAATAATATTTTTAGTAACAGTTACCTAGTTTTTGGACCCAGATGACTCATATTCGAAATCGACCAAGAAATTACAAGGGCAGACATCCTTACCACGTTCATGACAATCGGTGCAAAAATGTGACCGCTAGAGTGTTAACAAGAAAATTTTTATTTTTAGTAATAGTGACCTTGACCTTGGACCAACCGACATGGGTTTTGTATTCAACACATCGCCTTGTCATGGTGAACATTTGTGCCAAGTTATTTTGAAATCCAATGAGACATAACAAATTTACAGCCAAGACAAGCTTATTCTATTTTTAGTAACAGTGACCTTGTTTTGGACCCAGATGACCCATATAAATAATACGTCCAAGAAATAACTGGGAGAGACATCCTGACCAAGTTTCATGACAATTGGAGCAAAACTGTGACCGCTAGAGTGTTAACAAGAAAATTCTACTTTTAGTTACAGTGACCTAATTTTTGGACCCAGATGACCCATATTTGAATTTGTCCGAGAAATTATTGGGACAACCATCGTGACCAAGTTTCAAAACAATCGAGGCAAAAATTTGACCGCTAGAGTGTAAAGAATGCATGACGTACTGACGGACTGTCCGAAAACTTGGCGACTATAATATGCTCCCCCGAATTTCTTCGGGGAGCATAAAAAAGTGTGGCCTTAACTTGCCAGTTTGTGTACATACACTGTATACATGTAAGACTTTCTTAAATGAAGTCTTCATATTTTGAGAATGTGCTTCAAATTTGATGTTGTTGTTCTTGTTGTTTTACTTGCAAACAGTGAATAACATATTCAGAAAAGCATGATTTTCAATGTGCTATAAAGTAAGAAAGTTTATTTGGTCACTATCCATAGAAAATGACAAAATTTACCCTATAAAATCTTCCAGAGCAAAGTTCTTAATATTGCATCTTTGCAGAAAAGTTCATCAGGTCATTGTCACGCAACTAGACCAGTGAACTGGTTAACATCATATATAGCTGAAGACAGTCAGAAATATTGGATTTTGACACTTGAAATGTTCACTCTGCTACTAAAATCTTTGTTTCAAATTTTATCACTGAACAACCAGTGAATGAATTGTTCAGGAAAGATTGAATAATAAGCTGGTATAAAGCTTGTGTCAAAATTTGGTTGATAACTGTAGAAAATCAAAGGTTAAAAACAGATTTTGAAAGAAATAAATTAAATCCCTAGGGCGGGGCCCCTGGTCAATAAAACAACATGATTTTTATCATTTGTGTAGAAATCATCAATATCAATATTCATTTCAAATTTCATGACAATCCGAAAAAAAAGTAACCTCTATTGCGTTAACAAAATTTATCTTAGGGTTAGAGTTACGTAAAAAGACCCATAACTCTGTAAAAATAATCCGATCAGAAATTCCTTAGGATATGCACAACAAGGCTTGGTGACAAACACTCCTGTGAAGATTCAATGAAATCCCTCAAGCGGTTTCGGAGAAACTTAGGGTTAGGGTTAGGGTTAGGATTCTGTACAAAGGCCCATTACTCCTTCAAAAATAATCCGATCGGAAATTCCTTAAGATATGCACAACTAGGCTTGTGCTAAACAGTCCTGTGAATTTTCAATGAAATCCCTCAAGCGGCTTCCGAGTAGAAGCGAGGACAAGATTTTGCTAAAAAAGGGCCATAACTCAGCTAAAAATAATTCGGTTACAGGGCCTAATCCGAGGAGGCTATCGACTGAACAAGCTTTGACATTTTACCCCCACCACTGCGCAGATAACAATCTCCAGATTATAATCATTATAGATTTATACTGATAACAGAACTAACTGATTTGCACAAGGAAACTTCCTTCCACATATTTACAATTTTATTGTGTTTTCATTTTAATTTTTTATCTAAACACACGTAGTTAAAATACCTTTTCTATCCTTTCCTTCGCAGCTCTAGCGTTGTCATGCTGAATGCTGCTTAAAAACTTTACGAGTATATCAAACAGATTATCTATCTCATTGTTGGTTAAAGACAAATTCCCAGAATGCCTTACTCTGTTGACTTCCTTTCTTGCCTGAAATTCAAAAATGTGTAAGTATGAATGAACAAGTACATTCAATGATGTTGTAGATATTGGTGAAACAACTAAACGGTAGGAGAAATACAAATACATGATATATCTTTTTTTTAAAGGATAAGCATCAATGTTACAATTATCCTGTTTATTTGCTACCTATTTTGAACATATTTAAAAATGCTCGACTCTGTAATCAAACACATTTTACCTGCCCACATAGGTTTTGGTCACAAGATTTCGCCAAACTTTTGTGGTTGTGGATGACGCTCAACAAACCGTTT
The DNA here is from genome assembly GCA_038501625.1 of Corbicula japonica. Classification (NCBI taxonomy): domain Eukaryota; kingdom Metazoa; phylum Mollusca; class Bivalvia; order Venerida; family Cyrenidae; genus Corbicula; species Corbicula japonica. The sequence continues at coordinate 156,363 of JAZAYU010000427.1, read as the reverse complement.
AAATCGGTTTCGTTCGCCGAATTAGCATCAGTATAACCTTCTCTCTGCATGAAGCATTTTGCGATTTCCCAGGGATGGTCGCACCATTTTCTTGAATCTGTATTTCTCCAAGACGGTTTTTTGTACTTATGATCCATCCAGATCATTGTCGAAAACCGATGGCATATGTTTTTTAGACATGGTTTGTACTGTAAATCTGAACTACAATGAAATGTGCAACTTCCGTCTCTAGTTTCGCAAATTCCATTTGTTCTACAGTTAAGAACATTCTGCAAGTAGCAGTCATTACATTTTTCGCGTTTTGTGATTTGATCTACTGTAAGAAGTACACGCAGATATTTTTCATGTTCTTCGACTATTGCTTGATGCACATCGTCCTCTATTCCCTTCTTGGTGATTTTGAGAGCCAAGGCAGCCTTTAGCCAATTTTGAAACCCCTCTTCTAAGTTTTTCTCTGTCATTCTTTATCTTCACATTATCTCTGTAAGGAAACTTTCTGCAAAACATTATTCATTTATAAAACAACATAAAGTTCAATACAAAGCCAAAACATTGAGTCAAAATAATTAATACTGGTATTTGCTAGTTCAACTGCAGATACCGTGAATAGGTAGAAAAATTCCATTGTAGATAGAACATTTTTCCGTGAGGTTATTTCCCAGTCAGATTTGTAAATATATTCACTTTATCAATTGGAAAAAGTGCATAAATGATAAATCTCCATGTGTTTGCAACAAATCTCTGCTTGCGCGGTGCTTCATATCACTACTGTTAATCGGTTTGCTAGGGGCATCAAATTCTTTACTTTCGGGTGTATAAAAATTCATCTCGGGATTCTAGAGATTCAGTGTTCTGGTGAAGAGCATCATCCATCCGCTGTCAGATATGTCGAAATAAATTATAGACTGACTGCATGTTTGATACAGGTTTTCTTAAGAGAACTGAAGGAGCAAATCGTCGCCTTGGTGCAATAACGGTATATCTTCTTCATATTTCAATGGTGAATTATAATGTTCTTGCACTAAGGTGAGGAAGTTTGAGATTTGTATACAACAAGTCTCTCTTAACCCCGTCAGTGGCAAACACTGCTGCCACTGTCCGTTCGGTGCCGCTTTTTCTCTATTTTATGAATAGATTGTAGTGTCCTACCTTTTTCAAACATGCCTTAATGTTAATGATGCACTCTCTCTTTACATTTGGTTGATGTATTAGGGTATAGTATTTTCTATTTTTTTCTTCTCCTCATACCGTTTTTCAATTGTTTTCTTGGCATTATAATAAGTACAAAAAGTTTTCATATGGAAACCAGTGTGTACTTAAATGCCCGTGAATGAAAGTACTTAACAAGTTTGAGGAAAGTTAGAAAAAAATCTAAGAATAAGCAGATTGTACGATCACTGAATGCCGATGATATTCGAAATAAACTTAGCAAAAACTATTGTAGTATATAAGACCATTGCTTAAGGATGGCTATTGCTTATACACGGTATTAAATCTGTATCATAAATTACTTAGTAATGCATCTCCGAGGACTCTATTGACTGAACTAGCTGATACAACCTAGAAAAGGGTGAGCGGCAATCTCTGAAAAAATATTTCTGAAAGTTTTAACGCATTATTAATTTTCAATACAGTAGGCCACGGCATACTGCTGTGACACGATCAACGATTAACAATGTTATACAAACACCAAAAACTAAATTGAGGAAGTTTGAGGTTTGTATACACCAGGTTCTGCTTAACCCCGTCAGTGGCAAACATTGCTGCCACTGCCCATTCGGTGCCGCTTTTTCACTATTTCATGAATAGATTGTAGTGGCCTACCTTTTTCAAACATGCCTTAATGTTAATGATGCACTCTCTCTATACATTTGGTTAATGTATGAGGATATTGTATTTTCTAAATTTGTCTTCTTCTTATACCGTTTTTTAATTGTTTTCTGAGCATGATATGATGGAAAACGAACAAAACTTGTTCATATGTAAACCAGTGGGCATGTAAATGCCCCTGAATGAAAGTACTTAACAAGTTTGAGGGAAATTAGAAAAAAAATCTTTGAATAAGCAGATTGTAGGATCGTTGATTGTGTTCGAAATAAACTTAGCAAAAAATATTCTAGACGTATATAAGACAATTGCTTATGGATGGCTATTGCTTATACACGGTATTAAATCATAAAGCACTTAGTAATGCATCTCCGAGGACTCTATTGACTGAGCTAGCTGATTCAACCTAGAAAAGGGTGTGCGGCAAACCCTGAAAAACTTAATCATCAGTACATGTACATGTCAGTGGTATTCGATTGTTTACTGACAGCAGTACTGAATATGCGTCGGAGATACTTTCTACGAGCACCAGTGCGGCATCACTGCACAAAAAGCGATTCTGTTAATTTCGTATATTGCTATGTCAGAAATCGAACCCGTATCATAGGCGAGAGATTTCTGAAAGTTTAAACGCAATATTCACTTACAATGCAGTAGGCTACGGCATACTGCTGTGACGCGGTCAACAAATAACAATGTTATACAAACACCTAAAATCCTTATTATGTCTGTTGTATTAACTTTTGATGAATTTGAATTCAAAACAATTTACGCTGTTTAGCAGTTTTTTTGAACAAATAACTGAAAAGTTTCAAGTCAAAAAGTATATCACATATCCTTTATGAAACTAATGAACCAATTCATTTCTGTGTTACTTGATACTTAGTATCGGTTAAAAATCAAGAAATGTAAACCAACGCACTAACAATATGTATAACTGCACAATACATAAAAATAAAATCAAGTGCATATTTTTCGGTTATTGAATAATTTAACTGGTTTAAACGCTTTATGTTTATGAAAGGTGTAATTTGCTATAACAAATAAAATCCCTTTTTTCGTGAGTGTATTATCGCTGTGTAAGTCGATTACCTTCCCCAAAACTAACTGTTACAAATGTATATCATTTGAAAACAAATTTACAAATGAATGATCCAGACTTCAGTTAAAAAGTAGTTTATGATAGTCCGAAATAATGAGATTGCACTTAAGTTTTCAACATCTGCCTAATCGTTCAAGGTGACTCAAAGGTTGGTAATATGGGACATTCAACAACAAATGCTGTACTTATGACATACTGGTTAATGAAACGACTTGATTAAAATACTCATACATGTATTATTTGCTTTATTTCACTTAAAATGATATTCAAGACTTGTATGAATAATTCTTCAAGGAGCATGCACGGTTATTCTACTCACTTTTTTCTTTAGCATCGGCATCACTGTCATGAATTTGATTCATGGTTGAATGCAACCTCATTATATAAAATACTAAAACAAATAGCTTTCAAACTTGGTACACTTAATCACCAGTTAATTCCGGGTAAGTAGGCCAAGAACCATAACTTAACTTTAATCGGGTAATTACCTGTTTTCAACTTAGAGTTGAAATGTTGAAATTCGCTAGCTAGCTCTTGTACATACTCAAACGTTCATACATCTTTACCGATTTGAAACTTTGTACACGTGTTCACCATCATAACCTGGGTTGCAGTACCACATGTTTAATCAAATTATGTTCCTTTTTGACATGTGAATGGTTGAAGTTTGCAAGATACACAAACATGTACTATCTTACAAAATACTAAATTTAAACTATCTATTAGGTTAACATATAAACCACGAAACTTAGCGTTATTAAGCGTGTATCGATCGTGAGAACCTCTCCAACCATATCTTCATAGCCTCTTAAATGATTTAAAGACAAACATAAAACAAAAGTAAAACAAATTTTGGGATTTATCCTCCACCCAATGCTTACGCATCTGAGTAAATTTTTCTGTATTAATATTGCAATAAACATAAACCAAAAACATATGTTTGTTTTTCTTTACTTGTGAACAAATAGGAAAAAAGAAGCATAATGCTTACTCACATTTTCTCAGTTTTTAAATATTGGAATTTCGTTTTATCTTCCAATATAACTTAACCCACCCCAAAAACCAATAAATGTTCTATAGACATACCGCTACAAAAAGTAAAAACTGATTGTTTCCATTTCATATTAAATTTTAGACAAACAAACAAACAAACAAAACCCAAAAAAACAAATAATAAATCTCTACAACCGTTTTCACCTCTCACGAGAATTTTTTTTTATTTATTTAGGTTTTTTCTTTGGTATCATATTGGTCAATACCCACCCTAAGTAAAAATTTACCTAGTTCTGTCAAGAACGATAACTTACCTTTATTGAAGAAAATCCAATTGTAATGATTTTCCTTTGTGCATTTTTTCGTGCAAATATCGCTTTATATTAATGTCCACCTTTAGAAAAAATTTTGTGTGTACATAAACAATTTTAGCACAGGCTTATTTGTATAAAATTAATACTTTACATATTGAATTTGGGTTTTACTTTCTGTTTCGAATTAATTAATTTACTGATAACAGTACTGACTAAATGTACGGGGAGACTTTTTACGGCCGCCACACTGCACAAATAGCGCTACTGTGAATTTCAAATGATAGTGTCTCTAGCTGGGAGCGAACCCGCACAATTACAATTTAAAAATGGTTTGGTGAGGAGTGATTGCAAAAAATGTTGTTGTTGTGTTTTGTTTTGTCGGTTATAATTTATCACTATAGTTCGATTTTGACCCGTGAGCTGTGACCTTTCGGACGAGTCCACTGTTATTATCCTAAATAGGTAAATTGCGTAAATTTACAGTTACCGTTAAGCTATTTAACTTACACGACATTAACACCTGTTCAAAGCAGCAGATATTCAGTCACGGCGCAATAGCTCAGTGGGTAAGGATCTCGGGCTACGATGTTTAACATTGCAAGTTCGAACCCAATAGCAGTAACTTTTTTATATTTGTCTTTCATTGGGTTTTTATATATTTTTAATTTAGTTCACAAGATATAATTTTATTTTTTAGTTGGTTTATCTTTAACTTTTCAGTTGCCATTTAATTTTGTTCATGTTAATTGAACTTTCGAACAATATATATTTTGTTGAGCAGCTTGCAGCGACCCCTTAAATCTCTGCACCGAAAGGGAGTGGACAACTGTCAACCCTGACGTTTTGCAAAGAATTGTATTTCATTCATTTACAAAATTCAAAACCATTTTACATCATTTTTTGACGTCGTCCGAAAACTTTATTTGAGGAAGCTTGGATCTTATCAACCTGCTTGATAAAAGCTTACTTGAATTTTGCACGGTGTAATGGTAGTTTTGTCGGTGTATACAGGAATGTATTAAAAAACGGCATCAAAACACTGAAAAAAAAAGAAATCCCGGCATGGTATTCGAACACACAACCTTAACCTCCATTATTAGAAATCAGGTGCGTTACTGTCACGGCCATGAAACCTTTTGGTTCGGGAGCGTACAACTTTTACATTACGAGCTATGAATTAGAAATGTCTAACTTCCCTATTTTGTGGAATATTCCAAAAAATCTATTAATACAAAAGTACATTCACGGTTCAATGCGTAAAATCAGACTATAGTTACAACCTCTTCCATGCGAACATTAAATATACATCAAAGCAATCCGTGATTTCAGGACTCTTCGTCTGTTGGTGGATAGGACTTAACTTATGTCCTTGTCGGGCTGATGACATTTATTTTGTGTTTCGCATTAAGACGGACTGCGAAAGAAGAATATTCAGAATGTAATTAATATAGAATGACGTAGTCTGTCAGTCTGTTTGCCTTTAAACAAAATGTCAGCACGTCTTTATAACTGAAACACTTCTTCTGTTGTTAACTTCACACTTCACTCGGCAACATTTGCTTAAGAACTGTACAATGTATCATTATGCGAACTGTATGCTACATTGGTACTGATTTCGTTGATTATTGTCAGAACATTTCATCTTTGCATACATTGCTCACTCAAGTCAGAGTGTGCAACTGATCATTCTACGCCGTCAGCATACGTATGGACGTAATAAACAGCTGTCAAATCTTGCAGTCAAAACTCTGTGGTAGATGTCCCACAATTTTTGTTCGGAACTGATTGAATTTTTAACCAGATGTGTTTAAAATTTGCTTATACATTATTGTTTCTTTTATGAAAGCAAACACATGTTGAGATTAAAATAATTGAACATTTTTGGTAATTATCATAAATATCAGATAATTGCTTTCAATATATTTTTCCAGCACGGATTAAAAACATACCGTAACTGGTTGAAAAACTGTATTTGCCCCTACATGTACTTAATAAATTTGACCTTTAAACATCTCTTAAATGATTGTCAGGTTTGTTTGTAATATTTGTTCCGCCAGAAAATAAACGGTAATGTTTGAAGTAAAATTAAATAAACAATTTTAAGACTTAATCCGGATCTCAATTAATTTACGATTTCCATATTAAGGTATTTTATCTCAGTCAGTGTTTACTAGTGTGAAATTTTAATACTAACATACTGGTCAGCTTACGTTGTCTACGTTCTTAAAAACTCGTTTACAAATTACATGTAAAACATTAAAGTAAAATCGCAACTGTTTAGAAAATAAGCAGTATCAAACCTTGCAAAATATTCACAGCCAACGCAGATGCGTACCTTCAAACACGCTGAAATTAATTATTACCCTTAACATTCACATTGTTATCTCTTAACCTTGAAATAAATACATTTAGAACGCTAAAGCTTAAATAAGTTTATTCTAGATTAGATATATGAAGACTATATGAAATTAATGTCAGCCCTGATATCAGTTACGTCCTTTGAAGGTCGATGAACACGATAATTTTGTTGATAAATACTGCTCCTTAATACTCTTCCTCCCATTTTTTTATGTGAGTAGCTTTAATGTCCTATATTGTATAGCTTGCATTCGATAACGTACAGCCATAGGGAAGGCATTTCTCCTACTGTTTAATTTTTGCCTTTGACGTTTATTGTAAAATGCAAGATTTATATTCTTAGATCCCCAGTCAATATTCTATTCTGGTAAGTTCCGCCTATTGTTCTGAGGTTTATTGCAAACCAAGTTTTTATCAGGGGACCACTCAGGAACGGTTTTAATTTAAATTATGCTGCATGGTTTTATGTCATTAATAGGGATATAGGTAACCTAGAACCAGAAATAACTTCCTTGCTTATACAAAGATTTTATGTTTATACAAAGATTAATTGACCATGCATGCCATGTCTAATGTGCATTATAAGAAAACAACTCCAGTAAGAGTTGCCTCACTTGTCAATAGAGAAACAAATCATCGGTTGAAACTGATATGCTTTGAATACCTAAGCCTTGAAATGTCAAACGGTGTCACCGAACTTCAAGATTATACCACAAAACATTCCATTTTTGTCGCTAGGCACTATGATCGGAGCTTACCATTTGAACCTCTTAAATTGTATTTGTAATTAAGAGATGTTTTTACAAATTTTGTTTTTTAATTATTATAATTAGGTTTGTTAAATGGGGCAACCAAATCCCAGTGAAGCATGGGACAGTATAATCATTCGGAAATTTACGTTTAGAGCCGTATAAAGAATTACATAAATTTGCCAGAAATTAGTTGGTTATTATTAATATCATAAATGCATTATTCTGTATTTTATATTTCCAGAAACAATCTGCACCATCTACAATAGAAGAGACATTCGATCATTAAATTAATACTCAAGGCAACGACTTGTATCCGAGATAAAAAAACTAAGTAAGATGACATTTTCCATCGATTTTCGACATGAGATACCGGTTTGTATGTTTTCCAAGACATTACTGGTTGTAAGGTTTTACCAACTGAAATAAGATATAAAGAAATTTAAGAAAAGCGATTCTAAAGGAATGTTGACATATGACAGAAGCAATACGTTCCTATCGAATTAATATAGCAAAAAGCAAGAATAATATTTTAATGGTAGCGATAATATACATAAATAGCAATATTTATTGAGATGTCTGTGTTGTTATTTTGCTTGTTTACGGAAACGAATGTCGGCCAAAATGCGATTCAACCGAGTTTTCCTATACGATCTTTTGGTGGAGACGGTTAAAATGATGACAATAACGACGACAACGATGATGATTGTAATCATATGATCAAAAAAGTTGATGACAACAATTGATATCTGTTGGCTTTCAAGCGAGCAAAAAAAACCGACCGGTAAGACAGTCCTTTTCTTAATGGGTGATGATAACAATGATGATGATAATGATGTTGATGTTATAGTTGTCGTGGTGATGACAACAACAAACACGTTTTCTAAACAAAGCATATGTGCTGTATCCTTTACTTAACCAATTTAGAAATTATTTTTATCGGTAATAACTGACTTATTCATGTTTCAAAATACTATTTTACAAAAAAGCACCGCATGATCTAGTGAACTATGCTATTATAAGGCTATAAATAGATTACGATTTGTTAATGCTCACTTGTGGGCTACATGTGTTTGGAGACTTTGATGTTTAAAATTACCTGTTTTGTTTTCATCCAGGTTCTTCCGCCGACTTACATGTAACAGTGAAAGTACTGGTTATTTATTCAAAAATGAAGCTACCAGAGAAAACGTTAGATAAATAGGCCAGCAAACACATTGAAGTTAATCGAAAAAGCTCGGTCTCAAATTTCAAGTTCATTCGTGAATACCAAAACTTAAACTTCATCGTTATGGATCAAAATTGTATTGTTTATTGGTGTAAATATTGAGTTTCGCTCAATCCGAGCTCAATAATTCGACTGCAAGCACAGACCCATTATCATAGGGACGTTTTCGTTATCTGTCCTTTACGTCTGGAGCAGTTACGATCAAAACTGTGGTGGAAATCGACCCGATTTAAATTCTTTTTATTTTCACTCCCACATGAAAACTTCAACACTGGTATGTCAAATATCGTTATAAAACAAACCTACCACAGCTTATGTCGTTTACCCGGTGAAAATTATCGATAAACGCTTGTCAGATAAACTTTATGCGGTGTAATCGACATGGGTGGAGGTTTTTAACAGTTTTTGCATAAACAACGAAAATGTTTCTTATAAAGGTTTACATATATTGATTCTACTTGAATGTGGCTTCTCAGGTATGTAATTCTTTTTAAATAAATATGGTTCAAAATGCTTTATGAAGCCGGCAAAAGTTGCGATTCATTTTCCGATCGGCGGCATAGAGAAATAGAAGGAAAATTTTCCGCATTGATTTGAATAGTAACTGGGTTGTGCGCGAAGAGCGACCATCGTATATATAGAAAAAGCTCTTGTTGCGCACAAATAGTTGGGCTAGGCGGCGTGGGCAGCAATATGCATTTCCATTACTGCCCATGAACAGGCTCAATCAAACTGAGCCGGCAATATATTTTTATTTGTAGTGTTCGGTGGATTTCAAAGTTCCATTTTTATCTATTAAATTCTTTTTATTCCCTAGTCACGAGAATGTGATACGTACTTTTCAGATTTCATTCGGTTCACGTATGTCTTCCATAGATGATCGAACTTTGTAATGTTCCATCGGAGGACAGTCTAAAACCAGATCTGCCTCAGACTTCGCTGCACTGTTTAACAGTTTTGCTTGCCAAAATTTTGCATCAAGTTACTGCGTAGAGATTTTAAATACTCTGCATTTAAGTGCTTTGTGAATTCTTAAATAGAACGACCTTTAAATTTCTAAGTACATTTACCATACACGTTGATTATACTCCAGTGTCATCCAAAAATGATTGCTATTTATTTTCATGACATTCGCCCACTAATGTTGACTTTATCTTGAAGTTATCAAATAACGTATAACAGACAGTGTGATGTCCGTCCAGTCTGATATACAGAATTATATATCGTGAGCGATCTTTTAGTCTGAATTTCAAGGACAATATACTAAAACAACCCACACCTAAACTAAGCGTATGCTAATCTAGAATAAAACTGATCTGGGTATAACAAATCCCAAAATATAACGACAATCTGTTGCAGTCTGTCAGTTAGAGAATCAACAAGATTACAATCATTCTTTATACGCTAAGTGTTGTGCTGTGTGGTGGCTGTAAAAGTCTCCACGTACTTCACACTTCAGTTCAGTTTTAGGTTTCAATTACCTCCCTTTATTGTACAAATGTAATATGATAATGTAAAACCATTTAGATTGTCAGGCTTGTGATTGGCAGTATAAAGGCATACTTGAACTAGTTATTATCGATCCTCTTTTTGGCCGGGAGGGGCGGATTGGAGGCTGTAATACGGAAGATATGTACAATGTCTGACCATTTCATATTTGGCTAGGCGCTGTCGCCGCGTAAGCATGACCTTGTACATTCAAGAACAAAACGACGTAGAAGTGCATATGAGTGAATTATTGTAGTAGTTATTATGCACGAAATCAATTATTTACTACAAATATACATGCAACTGAAAAACGGTATTTCAAATAGTTCACTAAATAATCTATTTATAATTTGATAGTAAGCCGAAAAAGTGAGTCAAACACCGAATTAAATGTATGGTGTCTCTTTGATAACAAAGCACATACAAGTACACGGTATGTACATTACTAAAAAGCTAATACACATAATGATGAAAAGGTCAGTTTGGTCATTATTCATACAATTTTAAATGTAGCCTGCTATTATCTTCACTGAAGCCAGCGATTATCCATCTCGCTTTCACATCTTCAGAAAAGGTAAGATTTAGAATCATTTTTAATGAACTGTGTTACAATGTTAAGATTGATTAGTACCAGAAAGAGAATCAATGATCAAATAGTTATGTTTTCTTCACTCAACTACCTAAATACAGATGGAATGTAGGGACTGTCTGCAAAAACCATTACAGTTTTGTTTAGCTTATGTTGGTCTAGAACAATTGCAATCACTAACGAGATCTAAATCGTCTTATTTAAGTAAAAGATAAATGTAAAAATACTAACGCTTTTCTCAATGCCATCGTTCTTATCATCGAGACTGACGTTGTCATCCGAGCGCTGATTATAGGGATACATACCGTGAAGTACGAGTCCTATAAAATCCGTAATTCAGAAACGTAACACAGTGACATATTTCTTATCACACCTCCTACTAGTATTTCACCTGATCATGTGCGCAGGTTATTAATGAAATCACATATATGGTTTCATTATTTTAGAGTGAATGGCCAGACCGTAAAAAACCGTTTCCAAGAGTGGCGTTCCACAGTGTCACAATCTAGAATCACAAATATTTATAACGCATCATCAACAGCAAACAAAATGACATACGACAAAGCTTCAATAACAGTTTATGTCTGCTATGCATTCTGTTTCTGGGTGCCATCCCCCTGCTTTCCTTCTTCAAGCTGGAGAGCAGTTCTTAGTTCGAATCCGCAGACTCGGATATTGGTGATAAAATCCGCCAAGTCCGGCACGTGGACCAGCTTTGGTTCAAAAGTAAAACAAAATAGCAACACAACTGTTGATTTGTTGCTTTTTGAAACATATGACCTATGATATTCGTCACTTTCAGTTCGTCGATTCCGTAAGAGGCAGCGCCTTTGTTCATATTATTTTGAAAAAAAAAAAACGTTGCTAGTTAGAAACTACGTGGTTAATAATAACGATAACATCCAGCATCTTACAAGGTAGGTAATCTAAAAAAATATTTTAGTTAGCTACTCGTGGATTGTGTACCCTTGTACGTATCATATAACATTCGTAAACTGTAAATTCCATTTTTTCTTATATACCGTGTATGTCCTGAAAAAAGCTATCCAATTTTACTTTTTTCACAAAATAGTAGAATTTGTTATTATATTTTAAAACTGTTTTATCGGCTGACGTACGACAGATGTGAATTTAAAATTTTAAACACTGTTGCGGCAGTAAAAAGTATCCCTGTGAAAAAGTCAGTACATGTAGAAATCAGTAACCGCTGTCAAATAATGATGAAAACGTCTATTTTTAACTAACTATCTCATAAACTAGCAATTTACGAATTTGCAGAGCAATTCTCATATTGGTCCAGTTTAGGTTAGACTACAGTAATTCATTTCCCATAGACTCCAAGTATAGCTTCATCTCCTATTCTGAATTAGCTATTGGGTCAAGGCCTTAAAACCTTACTTTTGCAAATAAAACTAAACTAGAGACATCTTTAAAACACAACAAAAATAAAGCATAACCGGTAAATTTTTTCGCGATATGCACTGGAAAACCACCATCCTCAGATTTGCGCCACTTTCAGTTTCACTTTGTCCAAAATAATACCCATTTTTAAAGATAAAAAATTTCACTCAAAATAAAAATGCAAATATTTTGTTTCAACTTCTCCTATACACTGTGCATTTTCACATAACTATTTAATATTTTTTATTCTGCTTTTGCATTTTCAACCAATCACATAATTACTTTATCTAGTGGTCCGCACAAACCCTAGACAAAATTGACTGGTTCTCGAGCCACCTGAATTACTGTAGTGTAACCTAAAGTATTCATATGAATTTGATGTTTCTATAGACTGTTAATTTATAAAATTGTTTTCAATCAAGTGAATTCACCTGAGACATGTTAGTCGGCCTCTGACAGTCATGTTAGACCTCGGCCTTCCGCCAATATGACTATCCTTGACACAAAAACCCAAAGCCAATATGATTTTAATTGATAAATAACATATTATCAGCGTTTCTGGAGCCTTTGATGGAGAAAGTTGGACAGTTCGGTTAGAGAGTTAACAGTTAATCGTATAGATAGACGTACATTTTGTAGCTGGTTACATGTAGCGTGCTTCATTTTGTGAGACTGCGATGTGGCGATGTTGTCCGAGTTGTGTCATTCATAATTTACAATATATTGCTTTCTGTGCAGTCATGGGGCTTTTCAAAGTATTATGCAAAGGAGTAAAACTATTTTCATCAGAATAAATCGGTGCCATTTAATGATGAAAACGTTGGGGACTTGGTAGCGTACTGTAGAATTATTAAATTTCGCCGGGCCTATTTTCGCGAAAAAGACGCAAGAAAAAAAATTACGGGATGCAAGAATTCGCGCAACTGTTATTCTACTATGACGCACTGATAAATGGTTGAAATTTGCTTAGTTTGAATTTCGCGCAATTACCGTTTGATTGCTCGAATCCCAATTTGAACCCATACTTTTATATGATCGCAATTGAATTGAGACAATCTTTGCCCGGACTTTGTTTTAAAATAATTAAATTCAGTTGTGTTGGTAGTGTTCTTTTTTTTTCAGAAATATAAAGGATCAACCAAAATTCAGTTTTTGAGCATGGCCCAGGAACATAACATTTTTTTTATAATCCGAGAAAGGTTCGCTCTCTGAGTAGTGCTTAAAATTGCAAAACCTTGTCAGAAGATTTATGGTTAATAATATCGTGAATGTTGTTAATATTTCCAGAAGAAATCAATCCAAACATCTGCACTTATAGAACGGCAAACGTTCATTAAAATAAAGACTCATGGCAACGACTGAGTAATAAACCTCAGGCATCGCGACGTGCTTCCATAAATACGAGATAAATACAAAATAATCTAAGATAATATTCATCGATCTATGAAAAGAGATACTGGCTCGTATGTTTCCTAAGACATTCAACGATTGTAAGGTTTTTGTAAAAATTGAAATAAGATATATAAGAGATCTTTATGAGAGTAGAACACACGTCTTCTTTTAACATTTCTAAGGAAATGCTGACAGATGAAAGAACCAACACCTACCGAATTAAAAGCAAAACGCTAGAATATTATCTTACTTCTAGCGATAATATACATAAATAACATTATTTGTTCTGATATCTTTGTCGATATATTGCTTGTTTACAGACACAAATTTCGACCGAAATGCGATTCAACCGATTTTTACTAAACATCGAGCATTTATTTGTAAACAATCCGAGACATTATCAGAAATGTCCTGGAAAGAAGACGCTGTTGAAATCAAAACAACAAATGAAAGTGATAATGATGATAATGATGATTATGATGATGACGATATTAATGACGACGACGACTACGATGATGATGATGATGATGATGATGATGATGATGATGACGATGATGATGATGATGATGATGATGATGATGATGATGATGATGATGATGATAATTATCTGGGTGATATCAATTGATTTTTTTTTCAAGCAAGAAAAAAAGTGTGACAATTTAAAAAAAAAAATGATGCTTATAATGATGATGACTATGTTGTTGTTGTCCTGTTGATGATGATGACAGACACGTTCTATAAACATAGCATACGTGTTGTATTATTACCTACCTACCGCCGTCGATTTACTTATTTATTTTCAAACAATCTTAGCAAAAATCAAAGCGCCTTAAGATCAAGTTAACAATCCTATTTTATGGCTATAAATAGATTAAGATTGGTGAATGCTCAACTGTGAGTTAAGTGCTTGGAAACGCTTTGTGGCTTAAAATTATCAGTTTTTTTCATACAAGTTCGTTCGCCGAATAAACATTGAAAGCACTTACTATTCCGAAACTATAATTGGCGTGCGACCACAACGTAGTCCTTAGTCATTTTTAATCGACATCACTTCAATATGGCGGACGTATTCTCGGAAAAAAAAGAGAAAAAATCGGTCCGAAGTTCTCAGTACACCGGGGAATACCTGTATTCACTTGTCGAGAGAATGTTGCGTAATTTTGCAAAAAGGATGAAAACTTAGTTTAGTTAGCTTACAGACTTCAGTGTTTAAATTCAGTTATTCAGTAATTACATGTGGAAGTCGTGGATGGAATGTGCCAGAAAGTAAACTTATTTTGGATATATCTGGATAAAAACTAAATTCAGACCGATTGAACAAGAGACCTTGCTGCCACAGCGTGTAGTAATGTACAGGCTGTTTTTTTATTCAAAACAAAACAACCTTCATATCTGCATCTCCATGGTAGCTTATACCAGCCAGGTCACTAGCGTAGATTGAAGATTGAACGTAAATGTTCAAAATCAGAGCTTACACGTCATCTCATCAGACCGGTAAATTAATAATTTTAAAATCTAGAACCATGGTTATTTTATTAATAAAATTGTCATAAATCAAGTGAATTCATATTGGCAATGTTATTGGTCCTCGGGCAGTCATATTAGCACTCGGCGTACGGCCTCGGGTCAATATGACTACCCTTGGCCAACAACGCCAATCTGAATTCACTTGATTTATAACATTATAGTATTGTTTTTGTGGTTCAGTTAGCGTTGTTAAAATAATTTATCTTAGTTGTTATTATTATAAATCCAATTCAGATTCCATGTTGTTCGGTTCATGTTCCGTCTGAGAGAGATCGAATTGTATGATGTCTATTTCACAAGAGTCTGAAACTAGATTAGACATCGCTACAGTGTTACACAAATTTCGCTTGCCACAATTATGCATCTAGTCAGTGCGCTAAGATTTGAAATAATCAGGGCCCAAGATCATAAAACTGAGATTGTGATCAGTCTCAAATCTCATGCATGTAATTGGATGAATAAGGGACAAATCTCCACTTCAGCCAATCAGATATTTGAGCTGTATGATTGGTCTCCAGTTTTAGTTGTAGTTTTATTATCTTGGGCCCTGCATCTCTTAGACTACCATCAATAGGTGTTTTGTGAATAATTCAAAAGTCCAACCTTTTAAGTTTCAAGTACATGTACATATATCCTACATGTTGATTATACTCCAATTCCATCCAATAATATTTGTTATATATCTTCATGACATTGTCGCACTAATGTTTACTCTATCACGAAGTTATCACATAACACCTAACAGACAATGTGATGTATGTCCAGACTAATATATATATACGGGATTATGTATTGTTCATGATCGTTTACTCTGAAATTCAAGGACAATACACCAAAACAACCCATACCTAAACTAAGTGTATGCTATTCTAGAATAAAACTGATATGGATAACAAATCTCAAAAAATGAAAATCTTATACATGCACATGTACCATCTGTCATTAAGAGTAATATCAAGAAAACCTTAAGAGTAATATCAAGATAACTTTAGGTATTCTGTGATTTGGCTGTAAAATGTCTCCCCGTACTTTACTTCAGTCAAGTTTGAGGTTTCAGTTACCGCCGTTAATGGTAATATGCTTATATCAAGCCATTTAGGATGTCAATCATTGTGTTTGCCATACTTATATAGGCATACAAATAATTGATCTGTCTTTTTATTGGGGGTGGTGGGGCTGGAATGCAGATGGTTTAAACCCCCAGTGGCAATTTGATTTGCCACTAACCGTTCCAAGGCTGTAACCCCTCGGGTTCTCATTTTTGTTTATTGTTAGAGGTGTCTTTTTTGAAACTGATCATTTTATTAACCATGCTCTCTCCCCTCTTTTCTTCCTGACTGTGTGGGGAGGCTGTTTTTCCTGAATGTGGCGATTCCTGATATACATATTTCACCTTTTTATAAATAAAAAAAGGTATTTTGAAAATTTAAATACATGACAATTTGTTTACTTTGATAGTAAACAAAATACGAGGGTGAGTATTAAACCGAATTAAAATACATGGTGTCTATGAATACAAAGCATATACAAGTATACTTGCACTGAATCGGGAACAATGTTGAGCGACAAAGAATCCTACAAAATCCATAATTCAAAGAACTAAGACAGTGATATATTTCTAATCACACTTTTTTTTTCACCTTCTGATAATGACAGTTGTTTGAATTATAAAATCACATATATGGTTTTATTATTCTAGAACATTATTTCTACATGATACAGAGATGTTACGGTACGTGATTGTTTAATGTACTCCACGTGATTTTGAAATGCAATTATGAAGAATGGTGCTAAATATCATATTTACCCAGTTATTTAGTTAAGACAAAATCTATAAAGCAGAAAACGACACATTATTGACAAAGGCAAGATACTAACAATTCGCCTTCAAGAAAAGCAATTTAATCACAAAATATTAACGGAAATGTAATTATAACCGACCACCGAGACAAACTTCATTACGGGAAAAGACAAATGTACTGCGGGACATTGTTTCGTCAATAAACCACCAAAGGCTTTTGAATTTCTATCAAGCTCAAAAGGAGGATATTTTCTTCTTATACTCGGTACTGTTGAAAGAAAAATATAATGAGATTTCAAAATCAACAATATTTGTACAGCAGTATTAACATTGAAGAAAATTATGCGGGGACTCGCTATAAATGTACGTCAAAATAATGTTAGGGGTTTCAAGAAATTCAAGGAAATCTTACTTCCTGGTTCAAAGTGAAAGTAGAAAGTGAAAGTAGGAAGTAAGTTTTCCTTGAATTTCTTGAAAACCCTAACATTATTTTGACGAATTGGCACATAACATTGTAGACCAGCATTATACTTATTTCAGGTATGAGTTGCTTTGGTATATTGTTCATGAATTTCAGAGTTCTCATGCAAATGGTTTTTCTTTTGTTTTTGTATGTGCTCGGTAATTAGAATATGAATTAGACTAAACTGAGCTTGCAAACATTTACTATATCCATAGCTAAATCCATTTATTTACTAAAATCTAGGTGGCAATAAGTATTTCCCCAAAAAATTCATTTTTTGAAATTTTAACCTGTCTTGCCATTTGCAATGTTTGCGATACCTTAAGAAAATAAAAGGCAGTGTAAATATTTTCCAATTATTTGTAAAAAAACATCTGTAAATGTAAAAGGAAAGGTTAAGAAAATAAAAGGCAATATTCATTCATCAACGATATTCGTAAATCCACCTACAAATATAAAAAGGAATTATAATTCTTTCCTTAGTCTGAATTTGAATAGAACGATGTTATAGAGAAAAACAAAATATCTTCATTCGGCCTCTGTATAAATTTTTTTTTATCCAACACATTTCTAGGAAAATCACAAGACGCTTGTTTTGCCAAAAGCCAGTAAGAAAATATAAATGAAAGTATTAAACAGGTCATCGGAAATATATATTTTAGATACGTACTGTACTGTAAAACTAGTTATAGCTTTGATTTATGAAAAGAATCTGTTAAACGACCTTTTGATTTAAAACATATGCTGAATGAAATATTACGTGTGGAATAAATGGTTTCCTAACACACCTTGATTCACGCAAACACGATAGATACCGATAAGTGAATGAAAACAGATTTTCACAAACGCTAACCTTTGTTAATAGAGTAATTAAGCAAAAACAAAACAATAAAAACAACTGTTTTGGACGACGCCTGATTTAAAATATTTTGGAGAAAGCTTAAATCAGTTGATGCTAACATATTACCACTTCTTTTAAGTTATATGAAAAGATCATTCACAAATAAGTCATTTTATACTTAAGTAACATTACAATATCATGGTTGGATTAACATAATTACGTAAAACATTTCCATTGCTACCCGTGGACAGGCTCAATCAAACCAAGCCTCCAATATTATCATATTTTTGTGTTTAGCGGTTTCAAAGTTCCATTTTTATCTATTTAAGCTATCTACTTTGACCAAATGAAAGCTAGAAATTTAATTGGCGTCTAGTACCATTTATATGAAGAGTTTCAAAAAGTACAATCACGTTATATGAAGAAGTTTAGAACTCAATCAGCGACATGATTGTTCTGTTGAACTTATTAAAAAAAAACATTATTAAATATAACATTTTAAAGTAAAAAGTTTAGCAAGATTCCGAAAAAGTTTGACAGAACAGCTTAATTCTTGGCAATTTGAAAGCCAAACCCCGATAAAGACTGAAATGTTACGATACGAAGATTGCTGATTAATCGTTTGTTTCAGGAAGAAAATGTCAGGAAAAGAGGATAGGAGCGAATTGCGACTGAATGATTGTTTAAACATGTTTAAAACACATTGTCTTATCTTTCACCTACTGCTTTTATTTTCCGCAAACGTTTGAGTTTCGTCGGATCTATATTCTGTTGGCTAAAGTTTTTTTCTCTTGCATCGGAATGAAATGAAATCAGACAATATCTGTAACAAGCTGAAATTAAATTTGTTGGAATGGTCTATTTGTTATTGTCAGTATCACCTGCTATATATAATCCATGTCTTTAAAGATTGGTTCAACTCTTGATTAGTTTAAGCATTTAAAAAGAATTCAATTTGTCATAAAAAACAACATGTTTTAAAATAGCTAATGATGACGTTATTTACTTTTAAGAATATAAAGAAAAAGTAAATGATAATGATAATGATCTTGTTGTTTTGTTGGTAATGTTGGTGTTGGAGGTGTTATTGTTGTTGTTGTTGTTGTTGTTGATGATGATGATGATGATGATGATGATGATGCTGATGATGATGATGATGATGATGCTGCTGCTGCTGATGATGATGATGGTGATGATGATGGTGATGATGATGATGATGATGATGATGATGATGATGATGATGATGATGATGATGATGATGATGATGATGATGATGATGATGATGATGATGATGATGATGATGATGATAATGATGATGATGATGATGATGATGATGATGATGATGATGATGATGATGATGATGATGAATTTGATAACACGACGACGAAGAAGAAGAAGATGGAGACCAGAATGATGATTATTATGCTCACAATTATTATTGTGATTGTGGTGTAGGTATAAAGTCTGCCAATTCCATTCTAATATATCCATGGAGCTATCTTTGAACGCTATAACTTCTCATTACATTAGGCTTATATGTTTCATTACAAGTAGAACTCGCATAAACAGAAATGAGAAAAGAATCCATGTAAAGATAATGAATGTCTACCAGATAAAATCTAATATATGATTTGAGCTTTTCTTAAGACTTGGTGTTCTTGAAATTAGCATTTATTATTCTATAGAAGACAACTTACGAATGTAATAAAGCATGGACATGCTTTGAGTGAAATTTAAATCATAGCACAAGGACCTTGTTGGAAATAAGCTGTAAGGCCATCACAGGTCAAGCTGTGATAAAGCATGTCATGTATACTTAAAAAAAATTAGAAACGCAACTTCTTAAAACAAGAAATATATGTCATGTTTAATGAAGTTGCGTTTCTAATTTCTTCAAATACATATTATGTAGTAAAAGAAATTAAAAACGCAACTTCTTTAATCACTAAACATATTTTGTATACTAATATAAAGAAGTTGCTTTTCTTTTCTTCTTAAGTTTATATGTTAATAATATGTCTTCTAAGAAAATTGTGATATTTGTTAGATTATAACATATATATTTTAACGCGAATATGTCACAGTGAAAAGGCAAGTTAAGTTGTGCCGATTCAGATGGAAACAACGGAGATTTGATTTTTGAGGTTAATTCACCCAAGAACCTGGTTTAAACCCCCAGTGGCAATTCGTTTTGCCACTGACAGTTCCAAGGCGGTAACACCTCATGTTCGCACTTTCGTTAATTGTTTGTGTCGTCCATTTTGAAACTGATTAATACCATGTTCTCTTTTTCCCATTACTTTTGGCTGTCAGGGGATGCTGTGTCTGCTGGATGTGGTCATTCCTGATATGCATATTTCATTTTTTCTCATCAATCTCTTCCTTTTCATGGGATGATTAATTTGCTTGCAAATTATAAAACTTTGCCTCCAGCCCAATTTTTGTTTCTAAATAGATAAAAAGATACTTTGAACGAAAAGTATGTTTATATTTTGGCAGAAAACACATCGTAAACATTTTAAAACTTTGCCTCCAGCCCAATTTTTGTTTCTAAATAGATAAAAAGATACTTTGAACGAAAAGTATGTTTATATTTTGGCAGAAAACACATCGTAAATCTTTATCAATATATTCAGTTTACGTATTCACAGCCAATGTCATTTCTTGATACAGTATTGATACCTCTAACTTTGAAGCATCAGCAGTAATATCGCTTACTGACGCAAAGCTAACAAGATATGTATCGATGTCAGAACAAATCAAGTATAATTTATATAAATTTTATACTACGTTATAACTTGCAGACGTAGACGTAAGGCATTATTCAATTTATAGTATTCTAAAGATCAAGAGGGTATCTGGTACAATCACGTGAGACGTAAACACAATTATGTTGCTTCTTCTATAGACAAGAGATTATAATACGGAAAATAAATACACCAGTCCCTGTACAAAAAATGTTCCAGATTTGATTTCATTGCCAGACAACTGCAATTAAAAAAGGATATATTGGCGACTTCCGGTGATGCGCGCAATGATTCCGTAATGGCTGACTTGATGTATATTCGCACTATGTTTTATGTTAATTGTTATATAAAAAGTGTAAAAAGGATAATACAAAAAGAGTAATATAAACTTTACAAACTTTGATTACTCAAGTTCAATAAATAAATGTTGTTTTCTTCTTGAAAGCAAAGCATGTCAAGTATGTTTTCTAGGCAATATTCTAAACACTACAATAATTAAAATAAAGAACATTACGTGCAAGAACGTATTAGGTATTTAAATTGGATACATGTAATTAGAAATTCGTTTAAGAATCACGCTGTTTTCGATTGTTTTATATCGCGCTAAAGACATTTGATCTTCAAGATCGCTTTTAGATTTGTTTATAGAGAAATAAAATAGGAAAATCTAGGGTATATTTGACGAGTTTTATTCGAATATTCCAAGTTTCGTATAGATTCCATTATATTTGTAAGTTCTAGTAATCTCAAGCTCCACCATCACGAAAAGTGTTTTGCTCAAACTTAATTTTCTCCTCAACATATACAAATTTTGAAAACATTGTTAGCTGTTTACTTGGAATGGTTTTTAAAATAAAATACAATATTCCGCATAACATGGAAATAGTTTATATAACATTAATTTGAACTTAATAAATACTCCAGAAATCATGTCTGAGTTATAAGAGTTTTAAGCTTTCAAACAAAACAGTTTTTAATGATAATACATGCATAAAGTGATTTTGAAAACTGTTTTTTAAATAAAAAAATAGTATATAAACGTATTCTTGATATTTTCAAGTCAACCAGTTGTTTTGCTGCTGACCGTTCTAAGACGGTAACCCAAAGGGTTCTCTGTTTCGTAAATTCTCTGCGTTGTCTTCTTATATATTGGTATTCTTATAACTAGTGTTAGGAATCGACTGGATTTTTCAGAATCGATAATCGGAGAAAATCGGCTTGGCTTAACCGATCGATAATCGGATAATCGGAACATGTTGTTTCATTAGCTGTTTTAATTTTTGTTATAAACAAATCAGTAGATACTGATTTAATATACGTTAAAATGGAAATAATAAAAAATATAATGTTATAATTTCTGTTGTCCTGTATACCAGGATATGTTTTTATCAACAACTTTGTGTGCAAAATTTTGACATATTCATGGAACACACGTGAAAGTCGTATTATAAAATAACATCACCAGATATGTAACTGACAAACAGCACCACTCCTTTCTCACAGAATCAACTTTTTCTCACAAAAAACCTGCAGAATTATAAAACTGAAAAAGGAGGGTTCAGTAAGCTCTGAAATTGTATGGCTAGTTGTTGTACCGAGTATCAAAAATCGTAAATAAAATCGAAATTGGCTTTAAAATATCTTGGGTAACATAACCGTAAGTTGTAACAAGCGTTATATTGTGGGTGGGGTATTATTTTCATACATTTATTGGCGTAGGATTTCCTGCAAAGCGTGCAAATGACACTGCTCATGCCTAAATTTTCTTTAACTGGAGCTCCATCTTTCATTTTTCGGAAGTAAAAATACTAACAGATCCGGGAATTCGTCTTTCCCGGGTAAGTAAAAAGGTCTTTGTTATTGTTGCCATCCATTACTGTCTTGATGGATTACCTCCCTTCAGAAAAAATCGGAAAGAAACTACCGGCAAGCTACTACCGAAAAGAGAGGAAACATTCATCCGCCTAACCTAGCGACATCGATTCTGAAAAATTGGACTCGATTGTCGCCGACGTTGAAGTTATCCGACTGATTATCGATTGTCGGCGACAATCGGGCAAACACTACTTATAACTAATGCTTTCTATTACTCTCTACGTTTTCGCTGCCTGGGGAAGCTGTGTTTTCCGAGTGTGGCGATTCCTGATATGCATATTTCACAATTTTATTCTATGTCTTCAAAAATTTAATAATTTTAATTTGCGTTGAGTTATAAATCAATTTCAATACTTTGATTTAGTTCATGTCCGCACTACTACATCCTCGTCCCGCTTGTAGGCTAAGGCACAATTGATGGTCACAGTATAAAATTGTCATTGAATTTGTACATTATACGCATTTTAATTTTTTCAGAATAATAAAAATAAACACTCTAGACTTAAAACAGCCTAAGGACTCTAATATGTTCACTTTTATTGAGGTGGCAATAAGTAATAATGTCGGGTTAAGTAAAGATTAAGGGTAAATTTTCCTTAAAATCCGAATGTTTTCATGACGGTTTTTTCTCATTTCTGAACGTTGTCTTTTCATTTGTTTGTTTTAGAATGGGAAAGTGCCTATGTACATGTTAGATTATAAAGTTTGAACATTGCTTTTTCTCATTTAAAAGCTTATTCGAAAACTTAAGTTTTATAATTTAAAAATGAAATGATAACAATATTGTTTGGTAAAACGTGACGTGACCCAAATGTGCGATCATTCAAGTTTTAAAGTAACATTAAACATATTCCAAAAGAAATTCGACAGTTACAACTAAATTTATTTACCTCATTAAAATAATTATTCGATTCTTCAAATTTATATCAAATAGCGATACGGGCAACTATATATAAAGATTAGGTTCATTCGGATACGTATGTGAAACTTTTTGGTTAAGTTTAAGCGTAGGTTTTAAATTTGCACACTTGTCCGAGAGCGAAATACGCCAAAATTAATCAATCGGTAAATAAAATAATACCACAGAACATGAACCTTATTGTTATGCTTCGACAGAACATTTGAATGATAGTGTCTCTAGCTGGGAGCGAACCCGCACCGTCACGGCGACAGCGCCTAGCCATGCAATTCCTGCGACGTAACCAACTGAGCTAACCGGGACAACGCCAAAAAAACGTTGATCGGATAGCCCTGATATACGTAACAATCACTGCATGACATCGGTAACGGGTTAATTTACTGATAACAGTACTGACTAAATGTACGGGGAGACTTTTTACGGCCGCCACACTGCACAATAGCGCATGAAGACATAAAATGTGCGTGATAAAGTATACGATTTGAATTGCTGTCAATGCCATTACCTTAAACTGGTTCATACTCATCAATTGAACTTGCGGTCTATGACCTGCATTTGAAGCACTTTTTCATCTTACTCCAAATTGTAGCATCGCAAACGTAAAATCCAATATAGATAGACATATCCAATTATGGCACAGCGATTAATGAACTTGTTAAAGGTTGAGACATCATGACTAAATTTTCAAAAGAGCTGAGTAAAACATCTAGGCCAATATACAATCACTCAAAGTTATACTTGGTCATCAATTGTATATGTTTACGATGTCTGCTGGTTTCGTTTCTTCGCTATGTTAAGGGAGGTTGTGAAAAGAACTGTTTTGTCTTGAAATCAATTATTATATATCTTTTTAATTATTATCGATTGTTTTCTTAGATAAATCGAATACCGTTTACTTAGTATACTGCATGATCAAAATTGGAACAATAATTGAAAGGGAAATAATTATAAAATTTGTTACATTGAAAGGGATTATTTAAACAAAAAAGCTGCTTATAAATATGATTTTTTAATTATATTAATAATAAATTTTATGTGTTTCCTACCAGAGAGGTGTCCTACTACATGTATTAACAGAAAACAAGAAGTTTGGAGTAATTTTCCGGTCGTTTGAAGAAAATAAATGGAGAACTCTTACTAACCTGATCTAAATTTAATTTTTACAAGATTAAAACTTTAATTGAAGACTGTTGTTGGCAACTGATTACAAATAAAGAGTAAAGTCAATGTCATGCTTTATTTGTTATGTCTTATAACTAACACACTTATGCCAAACAACTCTTCTGTTTTCAAGTTTTGTTTTTCCACCGATAAGTGACATTATTTTTTTTGTATCAGATGAAGGCAAGATCAAAATCTAAGTAAATTGACATTTTACTGAAATAAAACATGTTTTGCGCATTAATATTATGTTGAAGTGTTTCTATAAGGACAAAGCAAACTAAGGTTTTGCATACAAACTTTTACCGCAAAGGACAGCATCGTACAATTCGATTGTTGTTTAGAAGACAAAGAAGACCTATTTATCTGCTGCATCGAGTGGAATATTCATACTGTAAATAAACGCTATTCTTTAACAATGAACTGAGCACATATGAAATTCAAGGATATTGCTTGTTATAGGTATACTTAAAATATACTCAGCAATTATAAAAGTATCCACTTTCCAACCTGTAATTGTGTAACATTGGAAAAAGAAAAAAAAATCAAATTATCTCTTTGAAAAAATCTGCATTTTTGCAAGCATTACAAACAAATAAAAATTTCTTAAAAATCTGTAGTCACAACTTAGTTACATTTCCCATTTGTTAAAATCAGTGTTTCATGAATAAGTTCTTTATGTCAATAAAATCAAAAACATTTATTAATAAAACAACTAGTGCTCAATCAATAAATTACGCAAGAAAACAACCCATCCATTTCCAATTACCTCCCTTTAAAATACACTTGTAGAGTTTCAATTATTAACTTGTTCAAGTTTTGGTCTAGAAGATTATGCCCTTAATCAATTAAATTTAAAAACAATTGCGATTAACTTATTAAACACTATTCAAGGCTTTCCTGATTGAATGAAAACATACTAATAAGAATATAAGCATAAAATTGATACTTTTTATTTTTGTTCGGTATACATAAGTAATTAAAAAAATGTTCGGATGACATGACATGACATATCATTTAATGATAATTTGGAGCTATTTAAGCAAGACAAATGAGAATCCGTGGAGAGTGGGGGTGGGGCAAATGTGAGGTCTGGTGGACTCTAGAACCTGGATTTAACCTTCAATCGCATTTTTTTTTTGCCAATGACCTTCCAACGCAATTCACCTTTACGTTAACTGTTTGTGTTGTTTGATGTAAACTAATCATTCTGTAAACATTTACTCTCTTTTCCTCTCTGCTGCTTATTGGCTGTATTTTCTGAGTGCGGCTATTTCTGACATGCATGTTTACTTTTTAAAGTCATTGTAGTTTCTGCAAACGTGATTTTGTGTTTTCGGATTGACACGGATTCTCACCCTATTTGATTCAGATTCATATCACGATGCTATATACTTCTAATGCTCTTCTTATCATGCAATTTGTCGGAATGTTTGTATGCGATCCTTGTCAAGATACTGTTCCAATCATTTAATGGAGAATTTGTTTCCGTTATAAATGTCTATATATCTCTACAATGTCAGGACAAGGGCCAAGCGCGAAATTCAATTTGAAAACCGATACACATCGTGCAAAATACATAAAGGGATAAAAAAGAAACAAATAATCGAAATTTGAATTTACAGCATATTTAATAAAAAATAATATTTAAGAAAAAAGTTAAACCAGGCAATGGTTTTGATGCATGAAAAATCACGTTTTTTGCTTAATTCGTAATAGCTACAACTAAACAGACAATGTCAAGAGTGTTAATATTATAGAAATCTAAAAATCTAAAAAAAAGAAACATGAATATCAGGAATAGACAACCTCAGCACACAGCCAAAAAGTAGAAAGGAGGAGAGTTCATTGTTATACAAGATAGACGCCACAAACAATTAACATAGTGAGAACCCGAGGTGTTGGCGCCTTGGCACTGTCGGTGTCAGTGGCAAAACAAATTGTAACCGGGGGCTTAAACCAGGTTCTAGGGTGCACCAACCGCACACTTGCTGCAACAGGTTCTCATAAAAACAAACAAGTATAAGTTGTCTTGATGAATAACTCAAACGCGAGTTATGAAAGTTGGAGGCCCAGCCAGGTGTTTACGATTCGTTTCTGTTAAACATGTCACTATGTTTATAGCTGTGTAAAAAATATGGGACAAACTTCTGACTGGTTCCCAATCCTGCAGGGGACCAGACAGGGGCAAATTATGAGCCCCCGACTTTATCTTATTTTCGTAAATGATTTAATGAATAAACTTCAGAATTCAAAATACGGATTTAACAAAATAAATCTCTGCTGTCCGACGTCAGCAGACGACATGGTTCTAATCTCGATGACAAAACACGGTTTAAGCAATTTAATTGATATGTGTTATAATAACTCTCTAAACGAAAGGTATCTCTATAATGCCAATAAAACTAACGTTGTTGTTTATAATGAAACAAAACTCCAATACTCGCAACAACAAAGGGAGTGGCACATTGGTCCAGAAAAAATTGAAGAAAGTGATAAATATGTACATTTAGGGGTATTATGCGACAAAAATTTAAACTTAGACGAATTAATTTCCACAGCTTGTTCAAAGATAAGAAAGACATATTTTAGCCTAGCCGACTGCGGGGTTCATAAGTCGGGTTTACATCCAGAAACTTCAAGACGTTTGTATAAAACTATTGTGCTATCAAAAGCTCTCTTTGGCTGTGAATTGTGGTGTAATATCACGGACACTCAGCTGCTCTTTTTAGAAAAGATTCATAGGCAATGCATAAAATATATGCAGTCTATGCCGCAATCAACTAGAACAGATATAGCGTTAAGCTGCATAGGCCTTTATCCAATTAAATATGAAATAGATAAACGTAAACTTTTATTTTTCGGCCAGTTATGCCATCTTGATAACAGGAAAACAGCTAAAGTTCTTTTTGTTCACCGGCTCACTGATTTTATGTCAGAGCCAAGAAAATCTCGAGGTTTCATATCTGACATATATCGCATATTTGGCCAATATGATTTGATGAATCACTTTAAAAGTTATTTGCAGGACGCGGTTTTTCCAAAGTTGCCATGTTGGAAAAATATAGTAAAGAAAAGCATTGCGACCAAGGCTACATTTGAATTTACAAATAACATATTACTTGATAAAAACTTAGTGAGTTCTACAGTATCCACAACGAAATAATACTGTGTAATGCTTGGCGCTTCTGCGAGTTATACAGAGATTATCTCCCATTTTGCCGAACTGTAGTTATTATTCTTTCAAAATTATTTTCCAGAGATTTCGATTCTTACTGCTCAAAGTGTAAAATACGTACTGCTTCAATATCCGAGCATCTTGTATTGTTTTGTGTAAGCAACGATAGTCTCCGATACAATCTTTGGAAACACATGCATAGCTATATTGGTAATAAATATTTTGATAAGTTTTGCGAGGTGACCCCAAGAAATCAGGTTATTGAATTAATATCAGGTCTTGTAAGTTTTGATCTCGATAATCTCACACGAGTTAACTGTTTTAAATTAATAGTTCGCTTCCTACATTATATGTGTAAGAGTTTATTTTATCAAATAGAAATAGTGCAAAAATACTAAATTATGATATATATTATTATAATGTAATTAACACATTTTATTAGATGCATATGTGCGTGTATATTCCACGAAATCTCTCTTACCATTTCGTTTCGGGTAAGCACAGATCAAATTGTGGGGTCTTAGTACTGTAATACCGAAAAAAAAGTATTGAAAATAATCAAGTCCACTCCACAAGATCTCTCTTGCCATTTCGTTTCGGGTAAGCCCAGATCTTAATACTTTGTGACTGAATTTACCGAGTGGTGTATTTGTTAATTCTACATTTCGTCTGTATATATTATAATGTTGTCTTTTTGTATTTTATATACATTTCCATTTATAAGTTTGAACTGGTTTATTTTTTTTGTGTTTTTTGTTTTTGTTTTTGTGTTTTTTGTTTGCGCGTCTTTTGTATATTATGTGTGACATTGTATTTGTGTATATTTTTGTTTGTTTAATTTATGTACTGCTCTTCTCTTGGAGGAATAAAGACTATCTATCATCTTCGTTTTTACAAAATAATTGATTTGTTCTCTCCCAATTCCTTAAAATTAAAACCTGAAATTTCTAAAATTGTCGACACGAGCTTAAAAGGGGATAACATTTATTCTATTCTTGTAAATGTTGCAATAGAAAATTTTAATTGTAAGGTTTCGGTGTCTAGAAAGAGGGTTTCTTAAAATGAATTCTGTTGTCTGAATGGTGACAGATAGGCAAGGCAAGAAACATGTATGTGTTTATTAAATTACTAGCTGAAAACATAAATAAAACAATGATATGTGACTTTTCACGTTGAACATTCTGCTTCTATATTCGATCAAATATAAGTCGACAAACGTGTATAATTTGTCATTGACCTTCATCGCTGACGTTAATGCATTTAACGAATTAAATTAGTGTCATTAATGAATAAAAGTTCAAAATCCAAACGCAAGTTAACATATATCTCATATTTGATACTCAACAAAAACGAAAACAAACACATACATGTTCACACATGATAGTGTTCTTATAATCATAATATCTCTGCCGGTGTAACGTTGTAAAGTGACCCCCATAGAATAATGACCCCCGGTCATTATTTTATATATAATTATGACCCCTTTCTATAAAATACTGACTCCCCTTATAAAATAATGACCCCTCGATTTTATCTGTAAAAAATTGACCCCACCTAGCCTATAACTAACAAACTCTATATCGATTCAAGTCACTGTCGTGTGTCTATGGCTTTTATAATTGTTGTTGTTGTTTCTTCTGGAGCCGCTGCATGCTGCTGCTGCTGCTGCGTCTACATTTATTGAAATGAAATTTAAAATTGCTTTCATTTGAATTTCATTTGAATTATCATCATTGTATTACAATATACATAAGGCTCTTTAACGTTAGGGTTAGGAATAAAGATAACAATAGAGTAGCCACATAAATATACATTCGTTGGAACGTCCGTCCAACCGTCCGTCCGTCTGTCTGTCTGTCTGTCTGTCTAACAGTAATGTCAAAACCCTCACGGGGACGTAGACATGGATGCGCGTCAAAATCGCAAGAAGGTTAAAAGAGTAGTTTAAAAGTGTAGTTAAAACAATGTTTAAAAGTGTTAAAAATCAGGGGGCTGTACAACTAGGGCGAGGCATGTTCAATGCTAGATATAGCTGCACTGAACTGCTCTGGGGTAGGGAGGAGGGCAACAGTAGGTGGTAGGTTGTTCCAATGGTATACAGTCTTAGGGAAGAAAGAAATTTTATAATAATCTGAGATTGCTGTAAATTAACCTTTAACTCAGATCTTTTGGATGCATTGCTTATCCTTTTTATGCTAAATGACTTCTAAAACCACTGTTTGAATGGTCGTGAAAAGGGAAACAGAATAATATTTTTAAGTTATTTCATCATTGCTAGTTCCACTGGTTACACTGTGTGGGACATTTAATCACTGTACAACTTTGATGACTACGAAAATGATTAAAACCACTAACAAACATGCACTTTAAGTGATTCTGCTTGTATAATTAATAGATATTTGGTTTCAGTCGCAGAGTGGTTTATGTAGTTGACTCCTAATCCAGTTGCCCAGATTCGATTCCCAGGCGAAGACGCTATCGAAGTATGTTACATCAGATCAGGATTAGACGAGTTCTGGTAAGAAGCCTAGAGATAATAGATTGAAATCCAGCCACCCTCGCCGCCTCAAAACTAGCTAGTTCTGTGATTATAAATATTTTTTGATGATTAATATTCAAACAGGCAGTAAATTGCAAAAAGTAGTTGCGTATCTTGTTGATGGAACGTTCCTATGCAGTCCAGCACCTGTGTTTTAAACGATAAACTGAGCGCCGCACAGTATGTATGCCTGTCACCCATACACGACCCTGGTAGGCATTGAACTCACAACGGTGAGGAGCAAGTGAGACCTTAACCATTTTTTCTTTCCACACAAATAGGCATCGGTAGTGGAAATCCCTGAAGCTTGGATCAATTACGTCTAATTGCGATCAAAAACCTGCACGTATGGACGCATGCACGGACGGGTCCCAATATTATGACCGCGGAGTAAATATTTTATATAAAATAATGACCTGGAGGTCATTATTCTATGGGCGTCACTTTACAACGTTACACCGGCACTTGAAACCGTGGCAATTTTGCCTTTGAAACCCAATAGAATTTTACACAATATTTGGGATATCAATCTATTTTTATATACAGTAAAAGCTATTTTAACCTGCATTTGTATGTAAAACAAAAAACTTTCCAAATAGTTATTAAACAAATTGTTAAATCCATTGTGCACTTTGAGAGTTTCAAATACTTTTTAGTGATTAAAGTGCGATGATACATGTAATATTAATGTAGAAATAGATGAAAAGGGAACTTTGAAAGCCAACGACAAATATGAAAATATTGCAGGCTCGATTTGTTTGAGCCTGTTCATGGGCAGTATTGGAAATGCATATTACTGCCCGCGCCGTCAGCCCAGTATTGAGCACAACTCAATATTAACACCAATAAACAGTACAATTTAGATCCATCCCAAACGATGGTATGCATATTGCTGTCAACATGGAACCTCCAAATTGAATGCGGTGTTTTCAGATTAATACCATTCCATGTTCAGCGGCGAATGGGTTTGCCCCAAACAATGGGCGGAACTGAACCGAATGGAATTTTGACAGTGGATCAGATAATTTAAATCCTGTATATCATCGACAACGCCAAAGGCAAAAATTAAAAAACAGGAAATATATCCTATGGGTGATTGAACAATATTCAAATCTATATTGGCTTAGATATTGAAACCATCAATCTATAAAGTGGCCGAAATATCAAAACAAAAGTAATTTTAGAAATACTATTTACCCAGTACATAAATATCGTGCTCAATGACCTTCAAATGACGTATCTGATAACAGCACTGATTAATTGTATGGGGAGACATTTTACAGCCGCAACATGGCACAAACGACGCTGCTGTGATATTTAAAAAGATGAAAAGGGAACTTTGAAAGCCATCGAACACAACAAATATGCCCTTCAATTCATGTTTAGTGTGTGTTTATGCATACAAAAACGAACCCTTCCTCATTTGCAATTTATTGTTAAGTGGTTATTCAATCCGTGCGTCATTCGACGGGTAAACGCTTATCAAATACCCAAGAAAAATATTTAATGTTTTATCAACTAATTCTAAATTTGCTTGTTATGGGTGAAATTGAAGTATGTCATAGCGCTTTGATTATTTTGCTTTTCACCTGAAACGTCTGTTCGTTTGCAAATACCTTTCATTTGTATGTCAAAGAGAACACTCATCCAAAGTTCTAATTGGTCACTTTTTGTCCATATCTTTTCTGAGAATGACATTGACTCAACTTTTTTTGTTATCAGTTGCCAACAACACTCTTCAATTAAAGTTTTAATCTTGTAAAAAGTTTTAAAAATTAATTGAGATCAGTTTAGCAAGAGTTATCCAAAATTTTTCTTAAAATGCGGTCAATGAAATTGAATGTCAAGCAACCAGAAAATTGCTCGAAACTTCTTGTTTTCTTTTACGAGGACACCTCGCTTGTAGGATTAACAATAAAATCTTATTAATTAGCAGCTTTTTGTTTAAATAAATCCCCTTCAATGTACCAAATTTTATAATTATCTCCATTTCAATTAAAGATTGTTCATATTTTGACCTGCTGTGTAAGTAAACAGTATTTGATTTAACTATTAAGAAAACAATCGATAATTATTAAAAAGTCATTAAATATTAATTGCTTTCAAGACAAAACAGTTCTTTTCACAACCTCTCTTAACATAGGGAAATGAAACTAGCACACATTGTAAACATTTACAATTGATGACCAGTTAGAACTTTGGATGAGTGTAATGGTTAACTTGGTGCTTAGCATACTTTGAGTAGTATATGTATCATCTTGTTACCAGAATACAATTTGCTTTTCTTTGTGTTAAAAGTACATAACAAGTTAAAATTTGTGAAGAAGCAAACTACAATAGTATGAATAATAGTGATCCAAAAAATAATAAACTCGTGCAATATTTTTACTTTAATACATTCTATGAAATTAGCAAACAAAATATGTCTATAAAATTGCATGCTTGTATCATTAACAAATTGATAGCGTATGAATAATACCTGCAATTCTTTCACTTAATGATTTACTTTCTTTGATCTTGTTTAAATGATTGGTGTAACTTCATTCGCGAAATTAATATAAATTTAAAGTTGTAAAAGATAAAGGATTGTTAATGTTATTTTATCTAATAGTGCAATATCATTCTGAAATTACTTAAATTATTTGCTTTGTACAAAATTTGCATCCGTTTTGTTCCAAAGCCTGTCAATGCTGTAAGTAAATGTATATATTTGTGGTAGTAACTTTTTTTCTAAACTTGACAAGCCATGCAGTTATCAACATTGCTTAATACTCGTACATTTGTAACACCATCGTCAACTTTTGATATCTGAGATCAAATTAATATTTGAAATAGGTTGCAATTTATTATTTAATACGTACGAGAAGTTCATTGACATTAAATGCTATGCAATTGTCTGGCATAATCGTGAAATAACTGTAAAACTTGTTATTAGCATATCGCCACCTTGTTTTCGATTGCATTATACTATTGAGAAAAAAATATACTTTGTGTGTCTGGATATTAAAATAATTTGTTGCGATCTATCATTAAAAATGAAAGTTGTAACATTAAAAATACTTGGTAGAAAGATCACTCATGATCATGTCTGAGTCCATCAGCTGTATGTTGTTGTTTTTTTTTCGCAAAACCAAACCGGGTCTCCCGTCTCCCTTTCGCGAATGGACCAGACTTACACGTATTCCGAGCGAAAATAGCAAACCTACCTGTCTGTCTTAGTAATTGCGAAAGAATAAATTCGAAAAACAAATAATAAATTATAGTTATCAAAAGGTTAGGTATGCATATCAGGAACTGCTTCGCATATCCAACATACCCTCCTGAGGCAGCCAAAAAGCAGAGAGGTCGCATTTGACTTATTAGTTGTGTCTACTATTCCGACTTTATGACATTGTTTAACTCAAATCCTAATTACACTAAATGGATTTTGGCACAATAGCAATGACAGATGTGTCTTTTAAAAAGATTAAAAAGTGTAAATACTTTAAAGTAATTAATTTGATTTAGGAGTCTCGTCAATGTCTCAAGGTCGTGGTTTTTCACGGTGACCATATTGTTCAAAAGAGTGTAGGGTAAGTAGTTAACTTGTCTCGTTTTTAAAAATTATGCACTTTGCTGTTCATAAAAGAGGTCACGTCGTAAAAGCAAAACATATATCAGAAAAAGCAACATCAGGCTTTTATTTCTCCAACACTTTAAAAAAGAGAAGTAGGTTCTATGAAATTGTATCAAGTAACTGGCTAAAATCCTCAAAACATCAAATTGGTGCTATTAAATATGATCTTGTACTTTAAATAGGACATAATAGTAAAAGAGAAATGAAATCAAAACCGTTCCTATGGATGAAATATCACATTTGTTACTTAACAATCATTATGTGACGTGTGATGGAATCCAAATCAAAAGGATCTGATTGGCTGAAATGGCGGCCAGATTCTTGAGATTTGAGACGCAGAGTCTGGTCCGGTCGGCGAGATACTTCGATCAAGATCACGATATAAACCGACGAAAAGTGGTTCCTACTTCATGCAAACTACTTCTATCATTTCAGAAACATGTAACAGATGTTTTCAACAGTTGACCATGCGCCTTTGAATTATTTTGTAATACAGTGGGAGACGAAATTACTAGATTTATCTTGCCGCTGATTGGCTTTTGAATTTCGATCCAGGAACAGGATCGGTAGAATCTATTCAAAGTCACGATTTATTGAATACAGATCGATGACTTCCAGACATATAAATGTTGACTGATCCTTTTCTGCTATAAAAAAAAAAGTTTAATTCGAAATGTCTAGACAAGACAATTACTTAATTGACAAAGAGGTTAAGGGCTTTATACAATTGTCATCAATATTGCAAACGAACACTTCGTTTTTATTCCAAATATTGATTTCTGATCGATTATTGCTTTTGAGCTCAATTGCATGTTACCAATCAATAAAATTTAATCATACTTTCTATAAAAATTATTTCAATAGTAAATTTATTCATTGCAGTCAGTCCAGAATTGTAAAATGCAATTTAATTAAAAATAATTTAACGTTCATTAAAATTTACAGTAAATGAACAGGAGTTAATTTAGTGAAAGCAATATCTATTACAACTAAGAAAAAATATTTTGCCTGCTTCTTTGTGCCTCTTATTACCTCTTCGGGCACATTAGTCTTCATCGCCAGATGACATCATTACTTAAAAACATGTCATAAAATTGAGCAGACGACATTACTTATCATGCATTTCGCAAGTCAGAGAGCAGTTTAAACTGTTCATCTTTTGAAAAATAATTTTATATTTATACTTTAGAGTTAATATGAGTTTGCGATACATTATTAGAAATATATTGTATGGTTTTAGTTATTTGCTACGGTGGTATAAAATATATGACGATCAAAAGTCTATACCTTAATTAAATATGAGCTAAACTATTCGTTGTTTCTATTTTTGTTGTTGGCTTGCATTTTCTTTAAAAAAAAAAACTTGCGCATTTGTAGAATCTCTGTTCCAGAATTAATATGTCACCTTACAAATATACATGGCTTTATGAAATGTTGTACTGTTATACGCGTCAACTCCATCAAAAATGTTGATATATAACTCTTGTTTGAAGTTCTCAGTTATGACTCAATTACATTTTTTAATTTGCCAAATCATTATATAATTTAATTTGTAAATAATTGAGAGCCTACGTTGGGACTCGAACCTGCATGGCGACAACGCCCAGCCACATCACGCCAAAAACTCTACTGATTGAGCTAGCCGGGACAACACCAACAACTGTTACCCGGTATACCCTGATACAGTGATTGTCAATATGTATCACTGGAAACCAATTAAATACTGATAGTATCACTGACTGTTTCGGAGCGTCTGTTGTTAAAGGTACTCGGTTATTACACAATACCATTCTTTAATTGGCACAACGTTTTATAATATTAATTGTAAACGATCCAATGATATCATTTAGAAATCGTAGTACACGTACAGACCCAACTGACCAATACAAAAACGTTGTCGGCATTCTCATCTCTGAATACTCAACGCCAGTTTTTTTTTTAGTTATTATTGGTTTTCTTTTTATCCAAACAAGGAAACAACGTTGGTAGTTGCTAATTCGTGAAATGTAAATGATTGCCGAGGTAAAAATAATACGTATTGTTGCAATCAACTGGTAGAGATCCATAATTGCATAGTAAATGAACGCGTTTATCGATTTTCGACTGATAATTATGCAATTGTGACAGTTTAACATTTAAAATGTAGTCACACGACATCGCCAGATCACAAAACATAACCTTACAACTTCTGACAAATCACGAGGCAAACATAAAACATTAATTTCCTAACACCTCTTTAGCTTCGAATGAAACAATTTTGAATACTGCCATCTTCATTAGGAATAATTATCCGCGTATTTGGAAAACGTGTTTTCTTCCTCGGGTTCTCTAGTTTTCGTCTATGGTAGTGTCTTATTCAAAATAAATCATTTATAAACCCGTCCTTTTTTCCTAATTATGCAGTTTTTGTATTGTGGAAGATGTAGACAATGACTATAAAAAGCGCAATAATTTAAGTAACCTTTAGTGAACTACCTCTACTTTATTGAAGGAATGAAAAAACTATATATATTACTTTTAAATGGCCGCAATCAAATAATTTTTTTTGGAAAGATATATACTAAACAGACTTTTAAATAAACATTTTTGTTTGGAAACGAGATATACTAACCTGACAACATTTAAAATAAACATTTTTCTAGATCTTGGCATTTAATCAGATTAGTGGCGTCAGGAAAGTAAAAGTAACTTTCCATGTTATTTTTAGGATGTTTCTCTTTTGTTCACTGTCAATTTCTAAGCCATTACAGACGTCGAAACGTCCACAGTCACTTTCGGACCAGGTTCTGTACATTTTGTTACTGAATTTGGTAGGAAGAAGTATGAGATGATATTAAATAACTTGTGCGAACATGCAGAAATGAATGATACATTTCAATAAAATAAATGAAAAGGTAACTTTAAAAGCCACCGAACACGACAACTATGAAAATATTGCAGCCTGTTCATTGGCAGTAATGACAATGCATATTACTGGCCACGCAGCCTAGCCCCGGGTTGAGCGCGATTCAATTTTAATACAAATTAACAGTTCACTGTTTTTCCATCCCAAACGATGGTATGGATATCGCGGTGAACATGGAACCTTCATCCGGAATTTTCAGATTAATACCATTCCATACTCACCGGCATTTGGACCCCAGATAAAAGAACGGGTTTGCACTTAACGGGAAAACATTGGGGGAACTAAACAGAATAGAATTTTGACAAGAGATCTGAGAATATAAATTCTTTTTTATCACCACAAAGTCAAAATATAATAAACCAGGCAGTATATCCTTGGGGTGATTGAACAGTATCCAACCCTTTACTGGCTGAGATATTGAAACCACCCATCTTTAAATTGTTTATGAAGTACATAAATAAATTAGAGAAATAAGAAAGTTTGACACAAAATATACTGTTTAAAAGCAATTAAAAGAATTATATTCATGTATTTACATTTCCCGATTCAGTCTCTTATTAAGCATGTTTCGATTTAGTTTTGTAATAAAATACATACATGTATAGCTGAATCCTTGTCAGTGTTGTGTGTCAATCTTCTTAAATCAACAAACAAGCCCAAAATAAACGCCCAACTAACGTTTGATTTAAAAATATCTCAATAAGATATTGTGCTGTTCTCTTTTAAATTTGCTTAACCAAATGCCATTTTTATAGATTAATTATTTGCTTGATTCTTCAACTAAAACAAAATTATAATACGGGAATTATGAAAGAGATCGTCACATTGTTCGGTATGTTATCAACGCTTAATTTTCAACACGCATTTGTCTCGTGAAAACGCAAGCTTTTTCAATAATTCTCAAATTTAAAAAGTCTTTCATTGAAGTACCTCACAGGTTCGAAAAAAAGATTCATTGACAAGATCAACTGTAATGACAATTATGGTAATTTGTGAAAAAGCTGACGAAACTTCTGTAGGATAATGAGTAAGGAGGCGAGAAATCACTGATTGCTAAATATATAGTAATAACATTATCTTTACTGTGTCAAGAGAACATCTTCTTTTAATGCGTGAATAAATCAGGACAATGCCCGTTACAGGGGATAACTCTTAGTGCGTGTTAGCGTTTATATCCGGCGCATGGGAAAGTATTAAAGTCATTATCTGTATTATCAACATAAGCAGCGTTCCTTGAATTGAATCGAGATTAAATACGATTCCTGACAGTATTTACTGAGATATATCTCTCTGTATGTATCCAAAATAAAATGGTTTGTTTCCTTTTGATGCTCGATAACCAGATAATAGATAGTTACAAAGAGGATTTATCATTGTAGAAAAACACTATTCTGAAATCTTTTAATTTAGCTGGTACATGTACATTGTAGTTCATAATAATAGCAAACGTCTAAGGCTAATATGATTACCATTGGCACAAATAACGCGGCCAATATGAATTCACTTGTTTCATAACATTTTAACAAAGGTTAAAGTAAGTGTGGCACACATAACACGGCCAATATGAAGTCACTTGTTCAATAACATTATAACATAGGTTAAAACAAGCGTGACACAAATAATACGGCTAATATGAAGTCACTTGTTCAATAACAATATATTATTAATTAACTAAAACAATATTGACACAATATGTACAATTCAGTCCACCTTATATGGGTTGCACTCAATTCATATGAAATCTCAACTGGGCCAATACGAGATAACCTGGGCCAATACGGGTTTTACTGAGCCAATATGAGATCGCATGATTCTGATTGGATAATGAACTGGTCAAATATGGATTGAATCACGTCCTTTTAAAAACAAAAATGCCGCCATTTTGGAATTTCTAAGTCGAATTTTTATGGAAAAAAATGATAATAGACTTTGGACACGAGGTGCATTTAAGCAAAGCGGCAGAGGATAAGTCTATGTTGCACGGAACAAATTAGGGTAATGATAATGAAGACAAAACCACTTCTAATGTTTTACATGTTATAAATTGATAGACTGAGCCAAATTAAGAGTAGTTTAAACAAGTTCAAATCGAAGAAAATGTTGACCACTAAAGACTGAACACTGTTTACTGTTATTTTGTTTAGCCTGTGGGTTATAAAAATGTAATATATGCATATCAGGAATATAACGTTTGTACAGCTATCAATAAAAAAACAGAAATGAGCCTGGCTAACATATAAAGCACCGTTCGAATGTATATTTAACCTTCATCAATATATATTGTTCCATTTGTTCCTTTATACGAGTTTTCTTGTCTTTCGCGCTTCTAATCTGTAAAGGTCTTAACAAATTTCTTCTTCAATCTATGAATTATCATCTACGATTTACCTATCAATGTGCCTTTGCTAAAAGCTTTTCGTGCTTAATCATATAATGAAATTTTGTTGGCGGAGAATCACGTCAAAATAGAATAAAACAGACATAAACTTCATCATGTTTGCCTAACGACTTCCGACGGATAACTACAGCTTATTTTAAGGGAATAAAGCTTGACCATAACATAATTGTTCGTATCTTACCAATACATGAACCGCAAAACTTTAGGTTGTAGATGTTCAGTGGTTATATGTTTAACATGAATTCGCTCACAGATTTGCACTATATATTTTTCTTCCATACATTTATAAATAATTGAGTGTTTATGAGGCTCTACATCGAATGTTATGCTAGAGTACATTTTCTGTCTGGTAAGAGAGAAAAACGATGTTTACATTTATAAAGTTTTTAGAGATTATTTTTTTATAACTGTTGTCTGATTCTGATATTGAAGCTTACCATGTTTGTTAAGGAAATGCAATGTCTCCCTATTATGTCCTTGAAATATTTGAAATTGATGAAATAATAAACACATTTTGCACTTCGCTGTGATAAAAGCCTTTCCAAGCTATTGGTTAGTTGTTTTGTCTTCCGACGCCGACGAGCGAGCTGTTGTTTTTTGCATTGTCATCAAATTGGCTGTCCCTGCAGTCATTCAGAAGACCGTTCTCATTATTTTCTTGTCGGAATCGCGATATTTTGAACTGTTAAAACATTAAATTTATTAAATAGCGTAAAGTGCGAGAAAAAATGAACGTGTCTTTGTAGTAATCCGATATCTTTGAAATTTGCACGGTTTCTAGAGATATTTGAGGTGAGCTTATGGCCAAAGATTCAGAGCTCTAGACCGTCGGCAAGGTACCAAACGGGTGAAAAAACACTATAATTATTAAATAGCCTAAAGTGCGAGAAAACTGAATTGTCTTTGTAATAATCCGATTTCTTTGAAATTTGCACGGTTTCTAGAGATATTTGAGGTGAGCTTATGGCCGAAATATCAGAGCTCTAGACCGTCGGCAAAGTACCAAACGGGGGAAAAGACACGATAATTGTTAAAAAGCCTAAAGTGCGAGAAAACATGAACGTGTCTTTGTAATAATCCGATATCTTTGAAATTTGCACGGTTTCTAGAGATATTTGAGGTGAGCTTATGGCCAAAATCTCAGAGATCTAGACCGTCGGCAAGTTTTCAAACCGGGGAAAAACCCATAATTATTTAATAGCGTAAAGTGCGAGAAAAAGTGAACGTGTCTTTCTAATAATCAGATATCTTTGAAATTTGCACGGTTTCTAGAGATATTTGAGGTGAGCTTATGGCCCAAATTTCAGAGCT
The DNA here is from genome assembly GCA_038501625.1 of Corbicula japonica. Taxonomy (NCBI): domain Eukaryota; kingdom Metazoa; phylum Mollusca; class Bivalvia; order Venerida; family Cyrenidae; genus Corbicula; species Corbicula japonica. Next base: position 115,641 of record JAZAYU010000427.1, on the reverse strand, counting down.
CTAGACAGTCGGCAAGGTACCAAACGGGTGAAAAAAAAACACTATAATTATTACAAAGCGTAAAGTGCGAGAAGAAGTGAACGTGTCTTTGTAATAATCCGATATCTTTGAAATTCGCACGGTTTCTAGAGATATTCGAGGTAAGCTTATGGCCGAAATTTCAGAGCTCTAGACCGTCGGCAAGGTACCAAACGGGGGAAAAAACACTATAATTATGAAATAGCGTAAAGCGCGAGAAAAAGTGAACGTGTCTTTGTAATAATCCGATATCTGCAATTTGAAATTTGCACGGTCTCTAGAGATATTTGAGGTGAGCTTATGGCCGAAATTTCCGTTTGATACCTTGCCGACGCTCTAGAGCTCTGACCTGTCGGAGATTAGCTCACCTCAAATATATCTATTAACCGTGCAAATATAACAAAGACACGTTCACTTTTTCTCGCACTTTAAGCTATTTAATAATTAGAGAAACCGTGCAAATTTCAAAGATATCGGATTATTACAAAGACACGTTCAATTTTCTCGCATTTTAGGCTTTTTATAATTATAGTGTCTTTTCCCCCGTTTGGTACCTTGCCGACGGTCTAGAGCTCTGAAATTTCGGCCATAAGCTCACCTCAAATATCTCTAAAAATCGTGCGAATTTCAAACATATCGGATTATTTCAAAGACACGTTCAATTTTTCTCGCACTATAAGCTTTTTAATAATTATAGTGTTTTTCCCCCGTTTGGTGCCTTGCCGACGGTCTCGAGCACTGAAATGTCGGCCATAAGCTCACCTCAAATATCTCTAGAAACCGTGCAAATTTCAAAGATATCCTATAATTACAAAGACACGTTCAATTTTTTCTCCCACTTTACGCTATTTAAAAATTATAGTGTTTTTTCCCCGCTTTGTTCCTTGCCGACGATCTAGAGCTCTGAAATTTCGGCCATAAGCTAACCTGATATTTCTGTAAAAACCGTGCAAATTTCAAAGATATCGGATTATTACAAAGACACGTTCACTTTTTTCGCACTTTACGCTATTTAATAATTATATTGTTTCTCCACTGTTTGGTACCTTGCCGACGGTCTAGAGCTCTGACATTTCGGCCATAAGCTCACCTCAAAAGCTCTAGACCGTCGGCAAGGTACCAAACCGGGAAAATACCTATAATTATTAAATAGCGTAAAGTGCGAGAAAAAGTGAACGTGACTTTGTAATAATCCGATATCTTTGAAATTTGCACGGTTTCTAGAGATATTTGAGGTGAGCTTATGGCCGAAATTTCAGAGCTCTAGACCGTCGGCAAGGTACCAAACTGGGGAAAACACTATAATTATTAAATAGCATAAAGTGCGAGAAAAAAAGGGAACGTGTCTTTGTAATAATCCGGTATCATTGAAATTTGCACGGTTTTTAGAGATATTTGAGGTGAGCTTATGGCCAAAATTTCAGAGCTCTAGACCGTCGGCAAGGTAACAAACGGGGGAAAAACACTATAATTATTTAATAGCGTAAAGTGCGAGAAAAAGTGAAAGTGTCTTAGTAATAATCCGATACTTTGAAATTTGCACGGTATCTAGTGATATTTGAGGTGAGCTTATGGCCGAAATTTCAGAGCTTTAGTTAATTATTAAATAGCCTTAAGTGCGAGAAAACTGAACGTGTCTTTTTAATAATCCGATATTATTGAAATTTGCACGGTTTCTAGAGATATTTGAGATGAGCTTTTCTCCGAAATTTCAGAGCTCTAGACCGTCGGCAATGTACCAAACTGGGGAAAAACACCATAATTATTAAATAGCGTTAAATGCGAGAAAAAGTGAACGTGTCTTTGTAATAATCCGATATCTTTGAAATTTGCACGGTTTGAATAGGTATTTGAGGTGAGCTTTTGGCCGAAATTTCGGACCTCTAGACCGTCGGCAAGGTACCAAACGGGAGAAAAACACTATAATTATTAAATAGCGTAAAGTGCGAGAACAAGTGAGCGTGTCTTTGTAATAATCCGATATCTTTGAAATTTGCTCGGTTTCGAGAGATATTTGAGGTGAGCTTATGGCCGAAATTTAAGAGCTCTAGACCGTCGGCAAATTTCCAAACGGGGGAAAACACTATAATTATTAAATAGCGTAAAGTGCGAGAAAAAGTGAACGTGTCTTTGTTATAATCCGATATCTTTGAAATTTGCACGGTTTCTAGAGATATTTGAGATGAGCTTATGGCCGAAATTTCAGAGCTCTAGACCGTCGGCAAGGTACCAAACGGGGGAAAAAACCCTATAGTTATTAAAAAGCGTAACGTGCGATTAAAGTGAACGTGTCTTTGTAATAATCCGATATCTTTGAAATTTGCACGGTTATAAGAGATATATGAGGTGAGCTTATGGCCGAAATTTCAGAGCTCTAGACCGTCGGCAAGGTACCAAACGGGGGAAAGATAGATAGATAGATAGATTTATTTCAACATAAAATGTGTAATAACATGGCATAAAATATTAAGACATACAGAAACAATATAACAAAGTATGAGTTAATACAGCCATGTCGCTCAACATTAAATGTCAAGGATAACACAAAAAAGAGTAGTAATTTACTCTTATTTCCATTGTGGTCCTTAGGATATAGTGTTGTATGACATAGGGAGATTAAAAAAGGATCACAAATAGTCAATATTTTAAAAATTGTTAAGAAACAGATTGTGTAAACATATTATATATATAAAAAAAATAATTGATAAGAACAGATTATCACAAGAACAAACTATCACAGGATCAATCATTGACAAGAAAACTAATATAAGAATAAGTTAAAGAAATAAGATAATTACGATTTACATAAAATAAATTAAACTGAAATTGCCAGGAAGTATTTATGAAGAGTAAACTATCTATCAGTACATGATATAATTACACAAAAAAACTGTAAGATAACTTCATTTTTAAAAATCAGATTTTAAAAAATATTCCTTGACCCTAGATTTAAAAAAATATGGTGTTCTGGAATCCCTGATATATTGAGGCAAACTGTTCCATAAGGTACACCCGCTGTAGGCAAATGATTTAATGCCAAACCCTTTGACTACTGGAACAGTGTACCTCTTGCTGTCTGTTAAAATACTTCTATCAAGGTTAGTGTTGAGTTCTACCCTGAACCTAGTAGGATAATTATGAATATCACTGACAGGGGTAAAATGTTCACTCATATATGAGGGAGCAGTGTTTAAATAAATCTTAAAAACATGACAAACGGTTATTTGGTTTACTCTATCAGCAACTGGTAACCAGTTAATTTTGACAAAATGCTCTTTGCCTAAATGAGACCTAGGGTGTAAATTCAGAACAAATCTGATAAGTTTGTTTTGGGAAACCTGTAACTTCTGTTTTAGCTCTTTGGTTAAACTGTTAAACCAAACCGAACAAGCATAGTCAAAATGACACTGGATAAGGGAAGAAACTAAGATTTTTTTTGTATGATGTGTTAGAAATTCTCTCTTGCGATATAAGAATTTTAGCCTTGCATTTGATTTCTTAATAACATTCCTGGCCATAGAATCAAATGACAAGCATTGGTCAATAATGGCGCCAAGGTATTTAACTGATGTTTTAGATTCAATTGTTTGACCATTGCAGCTAATATTAAGACTTCACTGGGAACTTAACCTCCTTTGGGAACCGAATAAAATGGATTCGGTTTTACCAGGGTGCAAAGACAGTTTATTACATATAAGCCACTGGCTAACGATATTCAAGTCATGACACAAAGTATTTTCAATGTCGTGCTTGTTTTTGGCAGATACAAGAATGGCAGAGTCGTCCGCATAAAGTAAAAGTTTATTCTTTATAGCAGCAGACATGTCATTGACATAGATTTTAAAAAAAGCAAAGGACCTAATATCGAGCCTTGAGGGACACCGCAGGTTACCTTGGCTGTGAAAGACCTAACACCTGAAAGTTCAACTAATTGACATCTATCTGACAAATAAGATGAAAACCATTGAACAGATAGTTTAGAGAGACCTGTAGCTTTCAGTTTCATTAAAAGAATGGAATGATTAACCGTATCAAAGGCCTTCTGGAGATCAAGGAGAATCATATCTACTAGGTGGCCTTTGTCCATTTGAAAACGGATATAATCAGTGAGATATATTAGGCAAGTATCAGTGGAAAATCCATGCCTGAATCCTGACTGGAAATCATACAAAAGATTTTGTTTGACCAGATATTCTTCAAGTTGATCATAGATGACCCTCTCTATAACTTTAGAGACAACACTTAGTATAGAGACAGGACGGTATTTTCCAACATCTGTCTTATCATTCTTTTTATATATGGAAACAACTCTTGCTGATTTAAAATCATCGGGAACAACGCCCAGTATTATAGATAGGTTTATAATATGTGAAAGAGGATCAGCAATAATTGAGGCCGAATCCTTTAAAAAACGAGAAGAGATCCCATCCAACCCTACAGCCTTATTAGTACAAAGACCTTCTAGGTATTTAAAAACTTTGTTTTCTGATACAATAGAAAACGAAAAACTATTTGGTTGAACCCATTTTGAAGAATAGAAATTAAAAACAAAGCTACTTCCAAAATTATTAACAATATTTGGTAATTTACTTACTAAATTATCAGCAACTGAAGTATAGAAAGTGTTAAATTTGTCTGTAACCTTCAACTTATCAAAACAAATATTCCCGTCAATGTTCAGACCTATGTTGCTTGAACTCTGTGAATTCTTATTAGGTAGACCTAGATTTTTAAGGATCTTCCAGAGAGATTTGGAGTCATTTTGGTTATTTTTAACAGAGGAATTAAAGAAATTCTTTTTTGCATTATGGATAGCAGACCTAGCTTTTCTCATAATTCTGAATTTGTTTAAATTTTCCTCACTTTTATCACTCTTAAATTGGTAAAAAGCTTTGTCTCTATCCTTAATACAATCAAGAACTTCTGAATCAACCCATTCCTCAGTTCTTTGTTTAATACGCACAGATTTAACAGGAGCAATAGTATCAAGTGTTGATAAAAATATTAATTTAAAATTATTCCATGCAGTATAAACATCATCGCTACATAAAACTAGTGACCAATCAGACCCTAACAGGGTAGAGAATTGTTGGTAAATTTCTTTTGTATAATGTTTAAGAGAACGAACAGTTACAGTAAATTTGCACGGTTTCTAGAGATATTTGAGGTAAGCTTATGGTCGAAATTTCAGAGCTCTAGACCGTCGGCAAGGTATCAAACGGGTGAAAAAACACTATAATTATTTAATAGCGTAAAGTGCGAGAAAAAGTGAAAGTGTCTTTGAAATAATCCGGTATCTTTGAAATTTGCACGGTTTCTAGAGATATTTGAGGTGAGCTTATGGCCGAAATTTCAGAGCTCTAGACCGTCGGCAAGGTACCAAACGGGGGAAAAACACTATAATTATTAAATATCGTAAAGTGCGAGAAAAAGTGAACGTGTCTTTGTAATTATCCGATATCATTGAAATTTGCACGGTTTCTAGAGATATTTGAGGTGAGCTCTGAATTTCGGCCATAAGCTCACCTCAAATATCTCTAGAAACCGTGCAAATTTCAAAGATATCGGATTATTACAAAGACACGTTCACTTTTTCTCGCACTTTACGCTATTTAATAATTATAGTGTTTTTCCCCCGTTTGGTACCTTGCTGTCGGTCAAGAGCTCTGAAATTTCGGCCATAAGCTCACCTCAAACATCTCTAGAAACCGTGCAAATTTCAAAGATATCGGATTATTACAAAGACACTTTCACTTTTTCTCGCAGAATACGCTATTTAATAATTATAGTGTTTTTCCCCCGTTTGGTACCTTGCCGACGGTCTTGAGCTCTGAAATTTCGGCCATAAGCTCACCTGAAATATCTCTAGAAAACGTGCAAATTCCAAAGATATCGGATTATTACAAAGACACGTTCTCTTTATCTCGCACTTTACGCTATTTAATAATTATAGTGTTTTTCCCCCGTTTGGTATCTTGCCGACGGTCTAGAGCTCTGATATTTCGGAGATAAACTCACCTCAAATATCTCTATAAACGGTGCGAATTTCAAAGATATCGGATTATTACAAAGACACGTTCACTTTTTCACGCACTTTACGCTATTTAATAATTATAGTTTTTTCCCCGTTTGGTACCTTGCCGACGGTCTAGAGCTCTGAAATTTCGGCCATAAGCTCACCTCAAATATCTCTACAAACCTTGCAAATTTCAAAGATATCGAATTTTTACAAAGACACTTTGGCTTTTTCTCGCACTTTACGCTTTTTAATAATTATAGTGTTTTTCCCCCGTTTGGTACCTTGCCGGCGGTCAAGAGCTCCGAAATTTCGGCCATAAGCTCACCTCAAACATCTCTAGAAACCGTGCAAATTTCAAAGATATCGGATTATTACAAAGACACTTTCACTTTTTCTCGCACATTACGCTATTTAATAATTATAGTGTTTTTCCCCCGTTTGGTACCTTGCCGACGGTCTAGAGCTCTGAAATTTCGGCCATAGTCTCACCTCAAATATCTCTAGAAACCGTGCAATTTCCAAAGATATCGGATTATTACAAAGACACGTTCTCTTTATCTCGCACTTTACGCTATTTAATAATTATAGTGTTTTTCCCCCGTTTGGTACCTTGTCGACGGTCTAGAGCTCTGAAATTTCGGCCATAAGCTCACCTCAAAAAATCTCTAGAAACCGTGCATATTTCAAAGATATCGGATTATTACAAAGACACTTTCACTTTTTCTCACACTTTACGCTATTTAATAATTATATCGTTTTTACCCCGTTTGGTACCTTGCCGACGGTCTAGAGCTCTGAAATTTCGGCGATAAGCTCACCTCAAATACCTATACAAACCGCGCAAATTTCGTAGATATCGGATTATTACAAAGACACTTTCACTTTTTCTCGCACTTTACGCTATTTAATGATTATAACGTTTTTCCCCCGTTTGGTACCTTGCTGACGGTCTAGAGCTCTGAAAGTTCGGCCATAAGCCCACCTCAAATATCTCTAGAAACCGTGCAAATTCCAAAGATATCGGATTATTACAAAGACACGTTCACTTTTTCTCGCACTTTACGCTATTTAATAATTATAGTGTTTTTTCCCCAGTTTGGTACCTTGCCGACGGTCTAGAGCTCTGAAATTTCGGCCATAAGCTCACCTCAAAATATCTCAGGAAACCGTGCAATTTTCAAAGATATCGGATTATTACAAAAACACGTTCACTTTTTCTCGCACTTTACGCTATTTAATAATTATAGTGTTTTTCCCCCGTTTGGTACCTTGCCGACGGTCTAGAGCTCTGAAATTTCGACCAGAAGCTCACCTCAAATATCTCTAGAAACCGTGCAAATTTCAAAGATATCGGATTATTACAAAGACACTTTCACTTTTTCTCGCATTTTACGCTATTTAATAAGTATAGTGTTTTCCCCCCGTTTGGTACCTTGCCGACGGTCTAGAGCTCTGAAATTTCGGCCATAAGCTCACCTCAAATGTCTCTAGAAACCGTGCAAATTTCAATGATATCGGATAATTACAAAGACACGTTCACTTTTTCTCGCACTTTACGCTATTTAATAATTATAGTGTTTTTTCCCCCGTTTGGTACCTTGCCGACGGTCTAGAGCTCTGAAATTTCGGCCATAAGCTCACCTCAAATATCTCTAGAAACCGTGCAAATTTCAAAGATATCGGATTATTACAAAGACACGTTCACTTTTTCTCACACTTCACGCTATTTAATAATTATAGGGTTTTTCCCCCGTTTGGTACCTTGCCGACGGTCTAGAGCTCTGAAATTTCGGAGATAAGCTCACCTCAAATATCTCTATAAACCGTGCAAATTTCAAAGATATCGGATTATTACAAAGACACGTTCACTTTTTCTCGCACTTTACGCTATTTAATAATTATAGTGTTTTTTCCACCGTTTGGTACCTTGCCGACGGTTTAGAGCTCTGAGATTTTGGCCATAAGCTCATCTCAAATATCTCTAGAAACCGTGCAAATTTCAAAGATATCGGATTATTACAAAGACACGTTCAGTTTTTCTCGCACTTTACGCTATATAATAATTATAGTTTTTACCCCGTTTGGTACCTTGCCGACGGTCTAGAGCTCTGAAATTTCGGCCATAAGCTCACCTCAAATATCTCTACAAACCTTGCTAATTTCAAAGATATCGAATTATTAAAAAGACACGATCACTTTTTCGCGCACTTTACGCTATTTAATAATTATAGTGTTTTTCCCCCGTTTGGTTCCTTGCTGTCGGTCTAACGCTCTGAAATTTCGGCCATAAGTTCACCTCAAAACATCTCTAGAAACCGTGCACATTTCAAAGATATCGGATTATTACAAAGAAACGTTCACTTTTTCTCGCACTTTACGCTATTTAATAACTATAGTGTTTTTCCCCCGTTTGGTACCTTCCCGACGGTCTAGTGCTCTGAAATATCGGCCATAAGCTCACCTCAAATATCTCTAGAAACCGTGCAAATTTTCAAAGATATCGGATTATTACAAAGACACGTTCACTTTTTTCTCGCACTTTACGCTATTTAATATTATAGTGTTTTTTTTTCACCCGTTTGATACCTTGCCGACGGTCTAGAACTCTGAAATTTCGGCCATAAGCTCACCTAAAATATCTCTAGAAACCGTGCAAATTTCAAAGATATCGGATTATTACAAAGACACGTTCCCTTTTTCTCGCACTTTACGCTATTTAATAATTAAAGTGTATTTTCCCCGTTTTGTACCTTGCCGACGGTCTAGAGCTCTGAATTTCGGCCATAAGCTCACCTCAAATATCTCTAGAAACCGTGCAAATTTCAAAGATATCGGATTATTACAAAGACACGTTCACTTTTTCTCGCACTTTATGCTATTTAATAATTATAGTGATTTTCCCCCGTTCTGTACCTTGCCGACGGTCTAGAGCTCTGAAATTTCGGCCATAATCTCACCTTAAATACCGATTCAAACCGTGCAAATTTCATTGATATCGGATTATTACAAAGACACGTTCTTTTTTTTCTTGCACTTTACGCTATTTAATAATTATGGTGTTTTTCCCCCGTTTGGTATCTTGCCGACGGTCTAGAGCTCTGAAATTTCGGAGATAAGATCAGATCAAATATCTCTAGAAACCGTGCAAATTTCAAAGATATCGGATTATTACAAAGACACGTTCACTTTTTCTCGCACTGTACGCTATTTAATAATTATAGTTTTTTCCCCCGTTTGGTACCTTGCCGACGGTCTAGAGCTCTGAAATTTCGGCCATAAGCTCACCACAAATATCTCTAGAAACCGTGCAAATTTCAAAGATATCGGATCATTACAAAGACACGTTCACTTTTTCTCGCACTTTACGCTATTTAATAATTATAGTGTTTTTTCCCCCGTTTGGTACCTTGCCGACGGTCTAGAGCTCTGAAATTTCGGCCCTAAACTCACCTCAAATATCTGTAGGAACCGTGCAAATTTCAAAGATATCATGTTATTACAAAGACACGTTCACTTTTTCTCGCACTTTACGCTATTTAATAATTATAGTGTTTTTCCCCCGTTTGGTACCTTGCCGACGGTCTAGAGCTCTGAAATTTCGGCCATAAGCTCACCACAAATATCTCTAGAAACCGTGCAAATTTCAAAGATATCGGATTATTACAAAGACACGTTCACTTTATCTCGCACTTTACGCTATTTAATAATTATAGTGTTTTTCCCCCGTTTGGTACCTTGCCGACGGTCTAGAGCTCTGAAATTTTGGCCATAAGCTCACCACAAATATCTCTAGAAACCGTGCAAATTTCAAAGATATCGGATTATTACAAAAAGGTGAAATATGCATATCAGGAATTGCCACATGCAGAAAACAACAGCCTCCCCACACAGTCAAGAAGAAGAGAGGGGGAGAGAGCATGGTTAATAAAATAATCAGTTTCAAAAAGGACGCCACTAACAAAAAACAAAAATGAGAACCCGAGGGGTTACCGCCTTGGAACGGTCAGTGGCAAATCAAATTGCCACTGGGGGTTTAAACCAGGTTCTAGGGTGCACCAACCTCACACTTGCCCCAACAGGTTCTCATATCACAAAACAAGTACAAGTTGTCTTGGTGAAAAGACTCCAACCCACTTATCTGCTTAACAATGTTGCATGCAAAAGCACACAAACATATAAAACATAAGAAGCTAAGAGCATTGCAAAGCCGAAAGGGGTACTCAATGATCTTACCGAGACCAGAGCTCCTGGAGTAAAATCAGCAAGAACACGATGACAGTTATAAAAGAAACAAATCGAGTTTCTAGGTTCTTTTAAGACAAAGACACGTTCACTTTATCTCGCACTTTACGCTATTTAATAATTATAGTGTTTTTCTTTTTTAGAGCTCTGAAATTTCGGTCATAAGCTCACCTCAAATATCTCTAGAAACCGTGCAAATTCCAAAGATATCGTCATGTTGGTGCAAAAAGTCATGTAACTGACATTTTTTTGGAAATTGACTTTTTTACATTTTTGGGTCAAAAATATACATTTCCATCACCTTTATATTTTTTTTAGCCTAATTCAACTCAGAAATGCCTTTTTTCTTCAAAAATTGAAAAGCTGTAACTGCAAAGCTTTTTTATTTGGTGCAAAAACTGCTGTAAGTGCAGTTACTATACTTATTGCACCAAACATTTTCTAACATTTTCATAGTTCTTGGCGCAAAAAGTATTGTAACTTCACATATTTCATGCTTGTTCGACTTAAATAAATCAAATGTTCATTAATGTTTTTATTAAGTATTAATTGTTTAACGTGGATTTTTTACTTGACATTTGTCTGAGATGTCTTCACTGCCCAGTATTGCTTGCTTTAAATGAAAATGGTTCCAAAAGATAATTTACACATAGAAATAAACTCTTTGGCTAAAATGCAGGTTTAGAAATATTTGGCAGTTTCTAAATTAAGTGACTGTTATACTACAAATCATCTTTTGTATGTTTAAATAACTTGTTTCAACACATTAATGATGCAACTGTACTTATCTTTATCAATTGAAACTCATTGGTTTTTTAATCTTTTTAATTAGAAGGTAGGTTAATGACAGTACAACAGGGGTAGCTGAGCAGTAAAACAAACAAAAGGTCAATTCAAAGTAGATAACTTGCATTATTATGATCATTATTTCTAGTGGAGTATCCCTAAGTCTTAATAAGGCCAGTGCCAGATTTCTCAGATATGGTAAGAAAAAAATGTTAGTATAGAACAACAACAATAAGGGCAGACAAATGTGGGATTTTTCATATAACACAACCTGTTTCTAATAAAAATGATCTAACATAAATTTATAAGCAAAGTATAAACACTTGTGTCACATTTTATTCAGAGTGGTTGATTTGCATCTTTGGGACAGTTATCTGGATTCAAATAATGATTTTATTTTGCTTTTGCACATAATCGTAATCATAACTATACTTACAGAAATTAGACTCGCAACTTGTTTAAACACAAAATATGTTTTGTGATTAAAGAAGTTGCATTTCTAATTTCTTTTACTATATCATATGTACTTAAAAGAAATTAGAAACGCAACTTGTTTAAACATGAAGTGTATGTCTTGTTTAAAGAAGTTGCGTTTCTCATTTCTTTAAGTATATATACTATGTGAGTTTATTTCAATTGAATGTATTTCTTGTGTTACAACAAATGCAAAAGAAGTCCTTCATTTCGGTATGGTTTCTTTTTTATAAATTAGACAAAATTAAATGGCGTTTTCTTTTCTAATTTGACTATGTTGCTTTTATATGTGACTGTTTTACAAATTAAAAAATTTAAAAAGAAAATGGTAAATTATTATATTATTCTTGGATTGGTGTCCATTTATTAATGATTTGTAAGAAAAACTCATCAAATTGACTAAACATCGAAATCTGGTTATGACATTTTTGGGGCCAAACTATTAAACTGCTTATCCAAATTACTGGGTTGTTTCAAAATGACTAAATTTTCCTCTGGAAACAATGTTAAACATATATCACAGAGTAGTGCAACTTCACAAACTGCTAGACCACAGGATATACGGGGCGATCCTGTGAATCTCATTACCCCTAGTATTGCCCGTATGGAGATTCATCTTGGGCAAATGTTAGCAAAGGATTCTGTCTCAATTCAATACTGTGTAATATACGCCACGACATTACCTATTAAAAATGTTAGTACATATGTTTTTATGGAACACATCGGGATTACTTACAGATTCAAATTATATGCAGTAACAATACATCCAGTAATTTTAAAAAGAAATGGTTTGACATAAAAAGACACAAACACAACAGACAAGTACATGTCTGAATAATATACATATTGTATGTATGCATCATTACTAATAATAAATATTGTGGATCATGTACCATATAGTGATATGACTTGAGATACAATGCCCTAATTAAAATTCACCTGTAAATCAGTTTTTGTGTTCCAAAATGAAATTAGTTTTCTATCACAAAAATAACAATTTTGTTTGTGTGTTGTTACTGGATATAAATAGATTCCTTTATTTTTATTTTCAATATTTTTAAAGTTAAACAAAACAGATTAATAAATTATATGCCGTGACTGACTTAATTATTTTACAATTAAACAATAAGTTTAAAATAAAAGTACATTTTACAATCATTTTGATTGCATACATTTCATGTATTTTTTGTAAAAGCTGGGTGCAAAAACTCAGATAACTGCACTTACAGTACTTTTTGCGCTAAAAAGTCAGCGCAAAAAGTCATGTAACTGAAATATAATTACAAATAAAGTTATAACTCTTTTTATAACTATATCTGTTTATATACCATCCTAACAGGCATGTTTCAATCTATTTAAAAATAAATTAAAGATATTGAAATAATTTAATGGAAAGTAGTAAAACAGATTTTTGCTTCTCCTGGAAAATTTTAAAAATGTCAGTTACAGTACTTTTTGCGCCAACATGACGATATCGGATTATTACAAAGACACGTTCACTTTTTCTCACACTTCACGCTATTTAATAATTATAGTGTTTTTCCCCCGTTTGGTACCTTGCCGGCGGTCAAGAGCTCTGAAATTTCGGGTATAAGCTCACCTCAAATATCTCAAGAAACCGTGCAAATTTCATAGATATCGGATTATAACAAAGACACGTTCACTTTTTTCGCACTTTACGCTATTTAATAATTACAGCTTTTTTCCCCGTTTGGCACCTAGCCGACGGTCTAGAGCTCTGGAATTGCGGCAATAAGGTCACCTCAAATAACTATAAAAACCGTGCAAATTTCAAAGATATCGGATTATTACAAAGACACGTTCACTTTTTCCCGCACTCTACGCTATTTAATAATTATAGTGTTTTTTTCCCCGTTTGGTACCTTGCCGACGATCTAGAGCTCTGAAATTTCGGCCTTAAGCTCACTTCAAATATGTCTAGAAACCGTGCAAATTTCAAAGATATCGGATTATTACAAAGACACGTTCGATTTTTTCTCGCACTTTACGCTATTTAATAATTATAGTTTTTTCCCGGTTTGGTACCTTGCCGACGGTCTAGAGCTCTGACATTTCGGCCATAAGCTCACCTCAAATATCTCTAGACACCTTGGAAATTTCAAAGATATCGGATTATTACAAAGACACTTTCACTTTTTCTCGCACTTAACGCTATTTAATAATTAAAAAGTTCTTTACCCCGTTTAGTACCTTGCCGATGGTCAAGAGCTCTGAAATTGTGTAGATAAGCTCACCTCAAATATCTCTAGAAACCGTGCAAATTTCAAAGATATCGGATTATTACTAAGACACGTTCACTTTTTCTCCCACTTTACGCTATTTAATAATTATAGAGTTTTTTCCCCCGTTTGGTACCTTGCCGACGGTCTAGAGCTCTGAAATTTAGGCCATAAGCTCACCTCAAATATCTCTAGAAACCGTGCAAATTTCAAAGATATCGGATTATTACAAAAACACGTTCACGTTTTCTCGCACTTTACGCTATTTAATAATTATAGTGTTTTTTCCCCAGTTTGGTACCTTGCCGACAGTCTAGAGCTCTGAAATTTCGGCCATAAGCTCACCTCAAACATCTCTAGAAGCCGTGGAAATTTCAAATATATCGGATAATTACAAAGACACGTTCACTTTTTCTCGCACTTTACGCTATATAATAATTATAGTGTTTTCCCCCGTTTGGTACCTTGCCGACGGTCTAGAGCTCTGAAATTTCTGCCATAAGCTCACCTCAAATATCTCTAGAAACCGTGCAAATTTCAAAGAAATCGGATTATTACAAAGACACTTTCACTTTTTCTCGCACTTTAGGCTATTTAATCATTACAGTGTTGTTCCCCCGTTTGGTACCTTGCCGAAGGTCTAGAGCTCTGAATTTCGGCCATAGGCTCACCTCAAATATTTCTAGAAACCGTTCAAATTTCAAAGATATCGGATTATTACAAAGACACGTTCACTTTTTCTCGCACTTTACGCTATTTAATAATTATAGTGTTTTTTGCCCCCGTTTGATACCTTGCCGACGGTCTAGAGCTCTGAAATTTCGTCCATTAGCTCACCTCTAATATCTTAAGAAACCGTGCAAATTTCAAAGATATCGGATTATTACAAAGACACGTTAACTTTTTCTCCCACTTTACGCTATTTAATAATTATAGTGTTTTTTCACCAGTTTGGTACCTTGCCGACGGTCTAGAGATTTAAAATTTCGGCCATAAGCTCACCTCAAATATCTCTAGAAACCGTGCAAATTCCAAAGATATCGGATTATTACAAAGACACGTTCACTTTTTCTCGCACTTTACGATATTTAATAATTACAGTTTTTTTCCCCGTTTGGCACCTTGCCGACGGTCTAGAGCTCTGGAATTTCGGCAATAAGCTCACCTCAAATATCTCTAGAAACCGTGCAAATTTCAAAGATATCGGATTATTACTAAGACACGTTCACTTTTTCTCGCACTTTACGCTATTTAATAATTATAGTATTTTTTTCCCCTGTTTTGTACCTTGCCGACGGTCTAGAGCTCTGAAATTTCTGCCATAAGCTCACCTCAAATATCTCTAGAAACCGTGGAAATTTAAAAGATATCGGATTATCACAAAAAGGTGAAATATGCATATCAGGAATTGCCACATTCAGAAAACAACAGCCTCCCCACACAGTCAAGAAGAAGATAGGGGGAGAGAGCATGGTTAATAAAATAATCAGTTTCAAAAAGGACGCCACTAACAAAAAACAAAAATGAGAACCCGAGGGGTTACCGCCTTGGAACGGTCAGTGGCAAATCAAATTGCCACTGGGGGTTTAAACCAGGTTCTAGGGTGCACCAACCTCACACTTGCCCCAACAGGTTCTCGTATCACAAGACAAGTACAAATTGTCTTGGTGAAATAACTCCAATCCACCCATCAGCTCAACAATGTTGTATGCAAAAGCATACAAACATAAAAACATAAGAAGCTAATAGCATTGCAAAGCCAAAGGGCGGGTACTCAATGATCTTTCCGAGACCAGAGCATCTGGAGTAAAATCAGCAAGAACACGATGACAGGGATAAAAGAAACAAATCGAGCTTCTAGGTTCTTTTAAGAAAAGATTTCCCCATTAACCTTCATAAACTCTTAAACCCCTGCCACCGTCGTGCAATCAAAGAGGTAAGCATAATGATCAACTGTAGAAGGGTTAATCACTAGGCCTGCAGAGCGCTGTAAAATATCATGTTGGTAACCTTTCTTTTTAAATTTACAGATGGTTTTTACGAATAACCGGGAGAAATTAACACTGCCTTTTATCTTTTTAAGTTTATAAATTAAATCTCCATAAAAAACTGGTTTTGAAATACCTTGTTGCAAAAGTGATTTTAAACTGCATTTGTATTTATGAATTAAATCTGGGTATCGGCGATAAAACTTGCAGAAGGTTTTCCTTAATTTGTGATACCGATAACCTTGTTTTAAAAGTTTTTCTGTAATGCAAAGATTACGTTCATTGAAATCATTAACATTGTTGCAAGCTCTTGAAAAGCGAACAAGCTGTGAGATATAAACCCCATAAGATGTTGCACGGGGAACATCGCCGTCTAAAAACGGAAAATTTACTATATTAAAATTAAAATCATCTCTTTTATCATAAATTTTAGTAGTGACATAACCATTTTCAATGGACAGATTTAGATCGAGAAAGTTTGCTTGCTTTTCTGAAGTGTTCGCTTTGTTAAGTTGTAGTTCTTTAGGATAAATATTATTAACAAGTAATGGAAAATGGTTATTGTCTATATTTAATAAATCATCAAGGTACCTCGAGGTGTTGTTAAAAGCTGTAATTATATCATCTTGATGTTCAGTAGAAAGAGATAACATAAAGTCTCTTTCATAACAGTATAAAAACAGATCAGCAACAAGGGGTGCACAATTAGTACCCATTGGGATGCCTATTACTTGTTTATAAATAGAGGTACCGAATCTAACATAAATATTATCTAGTAAGAAAGTTAGCGACTCTATAAGGTCTTGACAAGTCCATAAGGTATAATTATCATAAGAACCATCTGTAAAAAATGCCCTATGTTCATTACAAGCGATGAAGGCTTTATTCTCTCTAGCAAACGTTTTTTCAATGAGACTGGTTAGTTTGTCTCTTATTAAATTATGAGGGAGCGAAGTGTATAATGTTGAGAAATCGTAAGTAGACAAACAGAACGCCCGATAATTATTTGATTTAAGCTTATTCAAAACGTCATTTGAATTCTTAATCGACCAAAATAAATTAGACACGTTCACTTTTTCTCGCACTTTACGCTATTTAATAATTATAGTGTTTTTTCCCCGTTTGGTACCTTGCCGACGGTCTAGAGCTCTGAAATTTCGGAGATAAGCTCACCTCAAATACCTGTAGAAAAACCGTGCAAATTTCAAAGATACCGGATTATTACAAAGACACGTTCACTTTTTCTCGCACTTTACGCTATTTAATTATTATAGTGTTTTTTCCCCGTTTGGTACCTTGCCGACAGTCTAGAGCTCTGAAATTTCGGCCATAACCTCACCACAAATATCTCTAGAAACCGTGCAAATTTCAAAGATATCGGATTATTACAAAGACACGTTCACTTTTTCTCGCACATTACGCTTTTTAATTATTATAGTGTTTTTCCCCCGTTTGGTACCTTGCTGACGGTCTAGAGCTCTGAAATTTCGGCTGTAAGCTCACCTCAAATATCTCTAACCTTTATGTTCTTGTGGAGTCATTGAATCAACTGACCACTATCTTTTAAGATGCCCTAATTTTGACAACCATAGACAACACTACCTTAACAACTTACCTTGTCCCCTTCTTCTCCAAAACTTATTATTCGGATCTGAATATCTTTCTGTCGACGAAAGCAAGTTCGTATTTACTCAAGTTCAAAAATACATCGAGGCAACCAAAAGATTTGCATAAGCTTGTTTTACGCTTGGCTGCTCTTAACCATCCGTCCTTCTTCTGTTATGTACACCTTCACTCATTCCCTTTCTTCTTCGCCCTCTCTCTCTCTCTCTCTCTCTCTCTGTCTCTCTCTCTTTCTCTCTTTCTCTCCATCTTTTTACTTTCTGTTTCCCTTGTTATGCTGTACTAAACTTGAATATATTACAGTAACTGTAACTTGTGAATCAACTTGATACCGGATTATGATATGCACATTTAATCAAATTACTTTAAACATCTGGAAAAGAGTTAATATAAGTGTTAACACTTGTTCTCTGATCCATTCACTTTATGTTAAATACTTATAATTGTATTTATATGTGTTTATGATGAATAAATAAAGTTTAAACTAAACATGTCTAGAAACCGTGCAAATTTCAAAGATATCGGATTATTACAAAGACACGTTCACTTTTTCTCGCACTTTACACTTTTTAATATTTATAGAGTTTTTTCCCCCGTTTGGTACCTTGCCGACGGTCTAGAGCTCTGAAATTTTGGAGGTAAGCTCACCTCAAATATCTCTAGAAACCGTGCAAATTTCAAAGATATCGGATTAATACAAAGACTCGTTCACTTTTTCTCGCACTTTACGCTATTTTATAATTATAGTGTTCTTCCCCCGTTTGGTACCTTGCCGACGGTCTAGAGCGCTGAAATTTCGGAGATAAGCTCACCTCAAATATCTTTAGAAACCGTGCAAATTTCAAAGATATCGGATTATAACAAAGACACGTTCACTTTTTCTCGCACTAAGCTATTTAATAATTATATTGTATTTTCCCCCGTTTGGTACCTTGCCGACGGTCTAGAGCTCTGAAATTTCGGCCATAAGCTCACCTCAATAATCTCTAGAAACCGTGCAAATTTCAAAGATATCGGATTATTACAAAGACACGTTCACTTTTTCTCGCACTTTACGCTATTTAATAATTATCGTGTATTTTCCCCCGTTTGGAACTTTGCCGATGGTCTAGAGCTCTGAAATTTCGGCCAAAAGCTCACCTCAAATATCTCTAGAAACCGTGCAAATTTCAAAGATATCGGAGTATTACAAAGACATATTCACTTTTTCTCTCACTTTACGCTATTTAATTATTATAGTGTTTTTCCCCCGTTTGGTACCTTGCTGACGGTCTAGAGCTCTGAAATGTCGGCCATAAGCTCACCTCAAACATCTCTAGAAACCGTGCAAATTTCAAAGATATCGGATTATTACAAAGACAAGTTCACTTTTTCTCGCACTTTACGCTTTTTAATAATTATAGTGTTTTTTCCCCCGTTTGGTACCTTGCTGACGGTCTAGAGCTCTGAAATTTCGGATATTAGCTCAACTCAAATATCTCTAGAAACCGTGCAAATTTCAAAGATATCGGATTATTACAAAGACACGTTCACGTTTTCTCGCACTTTGCGCTATTTAATAATTGGAGGGTATTTTCCCCCGTTTGGTACCTTGCCGACGGTCTAGAGCTCTGAAATTTCGGCCATAAGCTCACCTCAATTATCTCTAGAAACCGTGCAAATTTCAAAGATATCGGATTATTACTAAGACACGTTCACTTTTTCTCGATCCTTACCCTTTAATAATTATAGTTTTTCCCCCGTTTGGTACCTTGCCGACGCTCTAGAGCTCTGAAATTTCGGCCATAAGCTCACCTCAAATATCTCTAGAAACCGTGCAAAGGAGTAGTTTCACGAAGGCCTAATATTGGCCTAAAATATGTCAAATTTTTAATTTTGTTACAGATCTAAAATTTTAATGCCATTGAATAAATAAATAGTTATACTTTTCATATATTAAAATTTTATATTGATTACTGCTAAAGGTGTTTGACAACGGGCCATCAAAATTGCTAAAAATGAGGAAAATGTGCAAAAATTCATATTTTTGTCCATTTTCACAACAGATTTTAGATGATTTCGATAAGGGCACACTTCTCGACCAAAATCGAATTTTGACCATGAATTCAGCACACATTTATAAAAAGAAAATTCTTTAAATTAGTTTGGTCGAAGCCTGTGCCCAATATGAAAATCACTAAAATATGATGAAAAGTTAACAAAAAAATGCATTTTGTCAAACATTTTCAAATTTCAGACATATATGACATACTTAATTTTTTATTTTGGTTTATGGGCTCATCTTCACTTTTTATCTTTTCAAGAAAACAACCATTATAGATTATAAAAAGCACACTTTCAGTGATGTAAATGCAATTTGAAAATTTGAGATAATTTTAGGCCATTTTTGAGCCTTCGTAAATCTACCCCTTTCAAAGATATCGGATTATTACAAAGACACGTTCACTTTTTCTCGCACTTTACGCTTTTTAATAATTATAGTTGATTTCCCCGTTTGGTACCTTGCCGACGGTCTAGAGCTCTGAATTTTCGGTCATAAGCTCACCTCAAATATCTCTACAAACCGTGCAAATTTCAAAGATATCGGATTATTACAAAGACACGTTCACTTTTTCTCGCACTTTACGCTATTTAATAATTATAGTGTTTTTCCCCCGTTTGGTACCTTGCTGATGGTCTAGAGCTCTGAATTCCGGCCATAAGCTCACCTCAAATATCTCTAGAAACCGTGCAAATTTCAAAGATATCGGATTATTACAAAGACACGTTCACTTTTTCTCGCACTTTACGCTATTTAATAATTATAGTGTTTTTTCCCCCGTTTGGTACCTTGCCGACGGTCTAGAGCTCTGAAATTTCGGAGATAAGCTCACCTCAAATATCTTTAGAAACCGTGCAAATTTCAAAGATATCGGATTATAACAAAGACACGTTCACTTTTTCTCGCACTTTACGCTATTTAATAATTATAGTGTTTTTTCCCCGTTTGGTACCTTGCCGACGCTCTAGAGCTCTGAAATTTCGGCCATAAGCTCACCTCAAATATCTATAGAAACAGTGCATATTTCAAAGATATCGGATTATTACAAAGACACTTTCACTTTTTCTCGCACTTTACGCTATTAAATAATTATAGTGTTTTTTCACCCGTTTGATACCTTGCCGACGGTCTAGAGCTCTGAAATTTCGGCCATAAGCTTACCTCAAATATCTCTAGAAACCGTGCAAATTTACTGTAACTGTTCGTTCACTTAAACATTATACAAAAGAAATTTACCAACAATTCTCTACCCTGTTAGGGTCTGATTGGTCACTAGTTTTATGTAGCGATGATGTTTATACTGCATGGAATAATTTTAAATTAATATTTTTATCAACACTTGATACTATTGCTCCTGTTAAATCTGTGCGTATTAAACAAAGAACTGAGGAATGGGTTGATTCAGAAGTTCTTGATTGTATTAAGGATAGAGACAAGGCTTTTTACCAATTTAAGAGTGATAAAAGTGAGGAAAATTTAAACAAATTCAGAATTATGAGAAATAAAGCTAGGTCTGCTATCCATAATGCAAAAAAAGAATTTCTTTAATTCCTCTGTTGAAAATAACCAAAATGACTCCAAATCTCTCTGGAAGATCCTTAAAAATCTAGGTCTACCTAATAAGAATTCACAGAGTTCAAGCAACATAGGTCTGAACATTGACGGGAATATTTGTTTTGATAAGTTGAAGGTTACAGATAAATTTAACACTTTCTATACTTCAGTTGCTGATAATTTAGTAAGTAAATTACCAAATATTGTTAATAATTTTGGAAGTAGCTTTGTTTTTAATTTCTATTCTTCAAAAGGGGTTCAACCAAATAGTTTTTCGTTTTTTATTGTATTAGAAAACAAAGGTTTTTAAATACCTAGAAGGTCTTTGTACTAATAAGGCTGTAGGGTTGGATGGGATCTCTTCTCGTTTTTTAAAGGATTCGGCCTCAATTATTGCTGATCCTCTTTCACATATTATAAACCTATCTATAATACAGGGCGTTGTTCCCGATGATTTTAAATCAGCAAGAGTTGTTTCCATATATAAAAAGAATGATAAGACAGATGTTGGAAACTACCGTCCTGTCTCTATACTAAGTGTTGTCTCTAAAGTTATAGAGAGGGTCATCTATGATCAACTTGAAGAATATCTGGTCAAACGAAATCTTTTGTATGATTTCCAGTCAGGATTCAGGCATGGATTTTCCACTGATACTTGCCTAATATATCTCACTGATTATATCCGTTTTCAAATGGACAAAGGCCACCTAGTAGATATGATTCTCCTTGATCTCCAGAAGGCCTTTGATACGGTTAATCATTCCATTCTTTTAATGAAACTGAAAGCTACAGGTCTCTCTAAACTATCTGTTCAATGGTTTTCATCTTATTTGTCAGATAGATGTCAATTAGTTGAACTTTCAGGTGTTAGGTCTTTCACAGCCAAGGTAACCTGCGGTGTCCCTCAAGGCTCGATATTAGGTCCTTTGCTTTTTTTTTAATCTATGTCAATGACATGTCTGCTGCTATAAAGAATAAACTTTTACTTTATGCGGACGACTCTGCCATTCTTGTATCTGCCAAAAACAAGCACGACATTGAAAATACTTTGTGTCATGACTTGAATATCGTTAGCCAGTGGCTTATATGTAATAAACTGTCTTTGCACCCTGGTAAAACCGAATCCATTTTATTCTGTTCCCAAAGGAGGTTAAGTTCCCAGTGAAGTCTTAATATTAGCTGCAATGGTCAAACAATTGAATCTAAAACATCAGTTAAATACCTTGGCGCCATTATTGACCAATGCTTGTCATTTGATTCTATGGCCAGGAATGTTATTAAGAAATCAAATGCAAGGCTAAAATTCTTATATCGCAAGAGTGAATTTCTAACACATCATACAAAAAAACTCTTAGTCTCTTCCCTTATCCAGTGTCATTTTGACTATGCTTGTTCGGTTTGGTTTAACAGTTTAACCAAAGAGCTAAAACAGAAGTTACAGGTTTCCCAAAACAAACTTATCAGATTTGTTCTGAATTTACACCCTAGGTCTCATTTAGGCAAAGAGCATTTTGTCAAAATTAACTGGTTACCAGTTGCTGATAGAGTAAACCAAATAACTGTTTGTCATGTTTTTAAGATTTATTTAAACACTGCTCCCTCATATATGAGTGAACATTTTACCCCTGTCAGTGATATTCATAATTATCCTACTAGGTTCAGGGTAGAACTCAACACTAACCTTGATAGAAGTATTTTAACAGACAGCAAGAGGTATACTGTTCCAGTAGTCAAAGGGTTTGGCATTAAATCATTTGCCTACAGCGGGTGTACCTTATGGAACAGTTTGCCTCAATATATCAGGGATTCCAGAACACCATATTCTTTTAAATCTAGGGTCAAGGAATATTTTTTAAAATCTGATTTTTAAAAATGAAGTTATCTTACAGTTTTTGTGTGTAATTATATCATGTACTGATAGATATTTTACTCTTCATAAATACTTCCTGGCAATTTCAGTTTAATTTATTTTATGTAAATCGTAATTATCTTATTTCTTTAACTTATTCTTATATTAGTTTTCTTAAGTCAATGATTGATCCTGTGATAGTTTGTTCTTGTGATAATCTGTTCTTATCAATTATTTTATTTTTATATATAATATGTTTACACAATCTGTTTCTTAACAATTTTTAAAATATTGACTATTTGTGATCCTTTTTTAATCTCCCTATGTCAAACAACACTATATCCTAAGGACCACAATGGAAATAAGAGTAAATTACTACTCTTTTTTGTGTTATCCTTGACATTTAATGTTGAGCGACATGGCTGTATTAATTCATACTTTGTTATATTGTTTCTGTATGTCTTAATATTTTATGCCATGTTATTACACATTTTATGTTGAAATAAATCTATCTATCTATCTATCTTTCCCCCGTTTGGTACCTTGCCGACGGTCTAGAGCTCTGAAATTTCGGCCATAAGTTCACCTCATATATCTCTTATAACCGTGCAAATTTCAAAGATATCGGATTATTACAAAGACACGTCCACTTTTTCTCGCACTTTACGCTTTTTAATAATTATAGAGTTTTTCCCCCGTTTGGTACCTTGCCGACGGTCTAGAGCTCTGAAATTTCGGCCATAAGCTCATCTCAAATATCTCTAGAAACCGTGCAAATTTCAAAGATATCGGATTATAACAAAGACACGTTCACTTTTTCTCGCACTTTACGCTATTTAATAATTATAGTGTTTTCCCCCGTTTGGTAATTTGCCGACGGTCTAGAGCTCTTAAATTTCAGCCATAAGCTCACCTCAAATATCTCTAGAAACCGTGCAAATTTCAAAGATATCGGATTATTACAAAGACACGTTCACTTTTTCTCGCACTTAACGCTATTTAATAATTATGGTGTTTTTCCCCCGTTTGGCTCACCTCAAATATCTCTAGAAACCCTGTAAATTTCACAGATATCGGATTACTACAAAGACCTTTTTCTCGCACTTTACGCTATTTAATAATTATAGTGTTTTCCCCAGTTCGGTACCTTGCCGACGGTATAGAGCACTGAAATTTTGGCCATAAGCTCACCTCAAAGATCTCTAGAAACCGTGCAAATTTCAAAGATATCGGATTATTACAAAGTCACGTTCACTTTTTCTCGCACTTTACGCAATTTAATAATTATAGGTATTTTCCCGGTTTGGTACCTTGCCGACGGTCTAGAGCTCTGAAATTTCGGCCATAAGCTCACCTCAAATATCTCAAGAAACCGTGCAAATTTCAAAGATATCTAATTATTACAAAGACACGTTCAATTTTTTCGCACGTTAGGCTTTTTAATAATTATAGTGTCTTTTCCCCCGTTTGGTACATTGCCGACGGTCCAGAGCTCTGAAATTTCGGCCATAAGCTCATTTCAAATATCTCTAGAAACCGTGCAAATTTCAGAGATATCGGATTATTACAAAGACACGTTCACTTTTTCTCCACTTTACGCTATTTAATAAATATAGTGTTTTTCCTCCGTTTGGTACCTTGCCGACGGTCTAGAGCTCTGAAATTTCGGCCATAAGCTCACCTTAAGTTTCTCTAAAAACCGTGCAAATTTCAAAGATATCGGATTATAACAAAGACACGTTCACTTTTTCTCGCACTTTAAGCTATTTAATAATTATTGTGATTTTTTCACCTGTTTGATACCTTTGCCGACGGTCTAGAGCTCTGAAATTTCGGCCATAAGCTCACCTCAAATATCTTTAAAAACCGTGCAAATTTCAAAGATATCGGATTATTATAAAGACACGTTCACTTTTTCTCGCACTTTACGCTATTTAATAATTATAGTGTCTTTTCCCCGGTTTGGTACCTTGCCGACGGTCTAGAGCTCTGAAATTTCGGCCATAAGCTCACCTCAAATATCACTAGAAACCGTGCAAATTTCAAAGATATCAGATTATTACAAAGACACGTTCAATTTTCTCTCATTTTAGGTTTTTAATAATTATAGTGTTTTTCCCCAGTTTGGTACCTTGCCGACGGTCTAGAGCTCTGAAATTTCGGCCATATGCTTACCTTAAATATCTCTAGAAACCGTGCAAATTTCAAAGATATCGGATTATTACAAAGACACGTTCACTTTTTCTCGCACTTTACGCTATTTAATAATTATAGTGTATTTTTCCCGGTTTGGTACCTTGCCGACGGTCTAGAGCTCTGAAACTTCGGCCATAAGCTCACCTCAAATATCTCTAGAAACCGTGAAAATTTCAAAGATATCGGATTATTACAAAGACACGTTCAATTTTTTCTCGCACTTTAGGCTATTTAATAATTATAGTGTTTTTCCCCCGTTTGGTATCTTGCCGACGGTCTAGAGCACTGAAATTTCGGCCATAAGCTCACCTCAAATATCTCTAGAAAACGTGCAAATTTCACAGATATCGGATTATTACAAAGACACGTTCAGTTTTTTCTCGCACTTTACGCTATTTAATAATTATAGTGTTTTTCCCCCGTTTGGTACCTTGCCGACGATCTCGAGCTCTAAATTTCGGCCATAAGCTCACCTCAAAAATCTCTACAAACCGTGGAAATTTCAAAGATATCGGATTATTACAAAGACACGTTCACTTTTTCTCGCACTTTACGCTATTTAATAATTGTAGTTTTTTTCCCCGTTTGGTACCTTGCCGGCGGTCTAGAGCTCTGAAATTTCGGCCATAAGCTCACCTCAAATATCTCTAGAAACCGTGCAAATTTCAAAGATATCGGATTATTACAAAGACATGTTCACTTTTTCTCGCACTTTACGCTATTTAATAATTATAGTGTTTTTCCCCCAGTTTGGTACCTTGCCGACGGTCTAGAGCTCTGAAGTTTCGGAGATTAGCTCACCTCAAATATCTCTAGAAACCGTGCAAATTTCAAAGATATCGGATTATTACAAAGACATGTTCACTTTTTCTCGCACTTTACGCTATTTAATAATTATAGTGTTTTTCCCCCGTTTGGTACCTTGCCGACGGTCTAGAGCTCTGAATTTTCGGAGATTAGCTCACCTCAAATATCTCTAGAAACCGTGCAAATTTCAAAGATATCGGATTATTACAAAGACACGTTCACTTTTTCTCGCACTTTACGCTTTTTAATAATTATAGTGTTTTTTCCCCCGTTTGGTACCTTGCCGACGGTCTAGAGCTCTGAAGTTTCGGAGACAAAGCTCACCTGAAATATCTCTAGAAACCATGCAAATTTCAAAGATATCGGGTTATTACAAAGACACGTTCACTTTTTCTCGCACTTTAGGCAATTTAATAATTATAGTGTTTTTTCCCCGGTTTTGTACCTTGTCGACGGTCTAGAGCTCTGAAATTTCGGCCATAAGCTCACCTCAATTATCTCTAGAAACCGTGCAAATTTCAAAGATATCGGATTATTACAAAGACACGTTCACTTTTTCTCGCACTTTACGCTATTTAATAATTATAGTGTTTTTCCCCCGTTTGGTACCTTGCCGACGGTCTAGAGATCTGAAATTTTGGCCATAAGCTCACCTCTAATTTCTCTAGAAACCGTGCAAATTTCAAAGATATCGGATTATAACAAAGACACGTTCACTTTTTCTCGCACTTTACGCTATTTAATTATTATAGTGTTCTTTTCACCCGTTTGATACCTTGCCGACGGTCTAGAGACCTGAAATTTCGGCCATAAGCTCACCTCAAATATCTCTAGAAACCGTGCAAATTTCAAAGATATCGGATTATTACAAAGACACGTTTACTTTTTCTCGCACTTTACGCTATTTAATAATTATAGTGTTTTTTCCCCCGTTTGGTACCTTGCCGACGGTCAAGAGCTCTGAAATTTCGGCCATAAGCTCACCTCAAATATCTCTAGAAACCGTGCAAATTTCAAAGATATCGGATTATTACAAAGACACGTTCAATTTTCTCGCACTTTAGGCTTTTTAATAATTATAGGGTCTTTTCCCCCGTTTGGTACCTTGCCGACGGTCTAGAGCTCTGAAATTTCGCCATAAGCCCACCTCAAATATCTCTAGAAACCGTGCAAATTTCAAAGATATCGGATTTTTCACAAAGACACGTTCACTTTTTCTCTCACTTTAGTCTTTTTAATAATTATAGTGTCTTTTCTCCCGTTTGGTACCTTGCCGACGGTCTAGAGCTCTGAAATTTCGGCCATAAGCTCACCTCAAATATCTCTAGAAACCGTGCAAATTTCAAAGATATCGGATTATTACAAAGACACGTTCCCTTTTTCTCGCACTTTACGCTATTTAATAATTAAAGAGTATTTTCCCCCGTTTGGTACCTTGCCGACGGTCTAGAGCTCTGAAATTTCGGCCATAAGCTCACCTCAAATATCTCTAGAAACCGTGCAAATTTCAAAGATATCGGATCATAACAAAGACACGTTCACTTTTTCTCGCACTTAACGCTGTTTAATAATTATAAAGTTTTTTCACCCGTTTGATACCTTGCCGACGCTCTAGAGCTCTGACGTGTCGGAGATTAGCTCACCTCAAATATCTCTAGTAACCGTGCAAATTTCAAAGATATCGGATTATTACAAAGACACTTTCCCTTTTTCTCGCCCTTTACGCTATTTAATAATTATAGTGTTTTTTCCACCCGTTTGTTACCTTGCCGACGGTCTAGAGCTCTGAAATTTCGGCCATAAGCTCACCTCGAATATCTCTAGAAACCGTGCGAATTTCAAAGATATCGGATTATTACAAAGACACGTTCACTTCTTCTCGCACTTTACGCTTTGTAATAATTATAGTGTTATTTTCCCCCGTTTGGTACCTTGCAGACTGTCTAGAGCTCTGAAATTTCGGCCATAAGCTCACCTCAAATATCTCTAGAAACCGTGCAAATTTCAAAGATATCGGATTATTACAAAGACACGTTCACTTTTTCTCGCAATTTACGCTATTAAATAATTATAGTGTTTTTTCACCCGTTTGGTACCTTGCCGACGGTCTAGAGCTCTGAGATTTTGGCCATAAGCTCACCTCAAATATCTCTAGAAACCGTGCAAATTTCAAAGATATCGGATTATTACAAAGACACGTTCACTTTTTCTCGCACTTTACGCTATTTAATAATTATAGTGTTTATCCCCCGTTTGGTACCTTGCCGACGGTCTAGAGCTCTGAAATTTCGGCCATAATCTCACCTCAAATACCTATACAAACCGTGCAAATTTCAAAGATATCGGATTATTACAAAGACACGTTCACTTTTTCTCGCACTTTACGCTATTAAATAATTATGGGTTTTTTCCCCCGTTTGGTACCTTGCCGACGGTCTAGATCTCTGAGATTTTGGCCATAAGCTCACCTCAAATATCTCTAGAAACCGTGCAAATTTCAAAGATATCGGATTATTACAAAGACACGTTCAGTTTTTCTCGCACGTTACGCTATTTAATAATTATAGTGTTTTTCCCCCGTTTGGTACCTTGCCGACGATCTAGAGCTCTGAAATTTTGGCCATAAGCTCACCTCAAATATCTCTCGAAACCGTGCAAATTTCAAATATATCGGATTATTACAAAGACACGTTCACTTTTTCTCGCACTTTATGCTATTTAATAATTATAGTGTTCTACCCCCGTTTGGTACCTTGCCGACGGTCTAGAGCTCTGAAATTTCGGCCATAAGCTCACCTCATATATCTCTAGAAACCGTGCAAATTTCAAAGATATCGGATTATTACAAAGGCACGTTCACTTTTTCTCGCACTTTACGCTATTTAATAATTATAGTGTCTTTTCTCCCGTTTGGTACCTTGCCGACGGTCTAGAGCTCTGAAATTTCGGCCATAAGCTCACCTCAAATATCTCTAGAAACCGTGCAAATTTCAAAGATATCAGATTATTACAAAGACACGTTCACTTTTTCTCGCACTTTAGGCTTTTTAATAATTATCGTGTCTTTTCCCCCGTTTGGTACCTTGCCGACGGTCTCGAGCTCTGAAATTTCGGCCATAAGCTCACCTCAAATATCTCTAGAAACCGTGCAAATTTCAAAGATATCAGATTATTACAAAGACACGTTCACTTTTTCTCGCACTTTACGCTATTTAATAATTATCGTGTCTTTCCCCCGTTTGGTACCTTGCCGACGGTCTAGAGCTCTGAAATTTCGGCCATAAGCTCACCTCAAATATCTCTAGAAACCGTGCAAATTTCAAAGATATCGGATTATTACAAAGACACGTTTACTTTTTCTCGCACTTTACGCTATTAAATAATTATAGTGTTTTTTCACCCGTTTGGTACCTTGCCGACGGTCTACAGCTCTGAGATTTTGGCCATAAGCTCACCTCAAATATCTCTAGAAACCGTGCAAATTTCAAAGATATCGGATTATTACAAAGACACGTTCGCTTTTTCTCGCACTTTACGCTATTTAATAATTATAGTGTTTATCCCCCGTTTGGTACCCTGCCGACGGTCTAGAGCTCTGAAATTTCGGCCATAATCTCACCTCAAATACCTATACAATTCGTGCAAATTTCAAAGATATCTGATTATTACAAAGACACGTTCACTTTTTCTCGCACTTTACGCTATTAAATAATTATGGGTTTTTCCCCCGTTTGGAACCTTGCCGACGGTCTAGATCTCTGAGATTTTGGCCATAAGCTCACCTCAAATATCTCTAGAAACCGTGCAAATTTCAAAGATATCGGATTATTACAAAGACACGTTCAGTTTTTCTCGCACGTTACGCTATTTAATAATTATAGTGTTTTTCCCCCGTTTGGTACCTTGCCGACGATCTAGAGCTCTGAAATTTTGGCCATAAGCTCACCTCAAATATCTCTCGAAACCGTGCAAATTTCAAATATATCGGATTATTACAAAGACACGTTCACTTTTTCTCGCACTTTATGCTATTTAATAATTATAGTGTTCTACCCCCGTTTGGTACCTTGCCGACGGTCTAGAGCTCTGAAATTTCGGCCATAAGCTCACCTCATATATCTCTAGAAACCGTGCAAATTTCAAAGATATCGGATTATTACAAAGGCACGTTCACTTTTTCTCGCACTTTACGCTATTTAATAATTATAGTGTCATTTCTCCCGTTTGGTAACTTGTCGACGGTTTAGAGCTCTGAAATTTCGGCCATAAGCTCACCTCAAATATCTCTAGAAACCGTGCAAATTTCAAAGATATCGGATTATTACAAAGACACGTTCACTTTTTCTCGCACTTTAGGCTTTTTAATAATTATCGTGTCTTTTCCCCCGTTTGGTACCTTGCCGACGGTCTAGAGCTCTGAAATTTCGGCCATAAGCTCACCTCAAATATCTCTAGAAACCGTGCAAATTTCAAAGATATCGGATTATTACAAAGACAATTCAGTTTTCTCGCACTTTAGGCTATTTAATAATTATAGTGTTTTTTCACCCGTTTGGTACCTTGCCGACGGTCTAGAGCTCTGAAATTTCGGCCATAAGCTCACCTCAAATATCTCTAGAAACCGTGCAAATTCCAAAGATATTGGATTACTACAAAGACACGTTCACTTTTTCTCGCACTTTACGCTATTTAATAATTATAGTGTTTTTCCCCCGTTTGGTACCTTGCCGACGGTCTAGAGCTCTGAAATTTCAGCCATAAGCTCACCTCAAATATCTCTAGAAACCGTGCAAATTTCAAAGATATCGGATTATTACAAAGACACGTTCACTTTTTCTCGCACTTTACGCTATTGAATAATTATAGTGTTTTTTCACCAGTTTGGTACCTTGCCGACGGTCTAGAGCTCTGAGATTTTGGCCATAAGCTCACCTCAAATATCTCTAGAAACCGTGCAAATTTCAAAGACATCGGAATATTACAAAGACACGTTCGCTTTTTCTCGCACTTTACGCTTTAAAATAGTTATAGTGTTTATCACCCGTTTGGTACCTTGCCGACGGTCTAGAGCTCTGGAATTTCCAAGATAAGCTCACCTCAAATATCTCTAGAAACCGTGCAAATTTCATAGATGTCGGATTATAACAAATACACGTTCACATTTTCTCGCACTTTACGCTATTTAATAATAATGTTTTTCCCCCGTTTGGTACCTTGCCGACGGTCTAGAGCTCTGAAATTTCGGTCATAAGCTCACCTCAAATATCTCTAGAAACCGTGCAAATTTCAAGATATCGGATTATTACAAAGACACGTTCACTTTTTCTCGCACTTTACGCTTTTTTAATAACTATAGTGTTTTTTTCACCTGTTTGATACCTTGCCGACGGTCTAGAGCTCTGAAATTTCGGCCATAAGCTCACCTCAAATATCTCTAAAAACCGTGCAAATTTCAAAGATATCGGATTATTACAAAGACTAGTTCAGTTTTTCTCGCACTTTACGCTTTTTTAATAACTATAGTGTTTTTTTCACCTGTTTGATACCTTGCCGACGGTCTAGAGCTCTGAAATTTCGGCCATAAGCTCACCTCAAATATCTCTAGAAACCGTGCAAATTTCAAGATATCGGATTATTACAAAGACACGTTCACTTTTTCTCGCACTTTACGCTTTTTTAATAACTATAGTGTTTTTTTCACCTGTTTGATACCTTGCCGACGGTCTAGAGCTCTGAAATTTCGGCCATAAGCTCACCTCAAATATCTCTAAAAACCGTGCAAATTTCAAAGATATCGGATTATTACAAAGACACGTTCACTTTTTCTCACACTTTACGCTATTGAATAATTATATTGATTTTCCCCCGTTTGGTACCTTGCCGACGGTCTAGAGCTCTGAAATTTCGGCCATAAGCTCACCTCAAATATCTTTAGAAACCGTGCAAATTTCAAAGATATCGGATTATTACAAAGACACGTTCACTTTTTCTCGCACTTTACGCTATTTAATTATTATAGTGTTTTTCCCCCGGTTGGTACCTTGCCGACGGTCTAGAGCTCTGAAATTTCGGCCGCAAGCTCAAATCAAATATCTCTGGAAACAATGCAAATTTCAATGATATCGGATAATTACAAAGACACGTTCACTTTTTCTCGCACTTTACGCTATTTAATAATTATAGTGTTTTTTCCCCGGTTTGGTACCTTGCCGACGATCTAGAGATCTGAAATTTCGGCCATAAGCTCACCTCAAACATCTCTAGAAACCGTGCAAATTTCAAAGATATCGGATTATTACAAAGACACGTTGAATTTTCTCGCACTTTACGCTATTTAATAATTATAGTGTTTTTTCCCCCGTTTGGTACCTTGCCGACGGTCTAGAGCTCTGACATTTCGGCCATAAGCTCACCTCAAATATCTCTAGAAACCGTACAAATTTTGCAGATATCGGATTATTACAAAGACACGTTCACTTTTTCTCCCACTTAACGCTATCTAAAAATAATAGAGTTTTTTCCCCAGTTTGGTACCTTGCCGGCGGTCCAGAGCTCTGAAATTTCGGCCATAAGCTCACCTCAAATATCTCTAGAAACCGTGCAAATTTCAAAGATATCGGATTATTACAAAGACACGTTCACTTTTTCTCGCACTTTACGCTATTTAATAATTATAGTGTTTTTTCACCCGTTTGGTACCTTGCCGACGGTCTACAGCTCTGACATTTTGGCCATAAGCTCACCTCAAATATCTCTAGAAACCGTGCAAATTTCAAAGACATCGGAATATTACAAAGACACGTTCGCTTTTTCTCGCACTTTACGCTTTGTAATAATTATAGTGTTTATCACCCGTTTGGTACCTTGCCGACGGTCTAGAGCTCTGAAATTTCGGCCACAAGCTCGCATCAAATATCTATAGAAACAATACAAATTTCAATGATATCGGATAATTACAAAGACACGTTCACTTTTTCTCGCACTTTATGCTATTTAATAATTATAGTGTTTTTTCCGCGGTTTGGTACCTTGCCGACGATCTAGAGCTCTGAAATTTCGGCCATAAGCTCACCTCAAATATCTCCAGAAACCGTGCAAATTTCAAAGATATTGGATTACTACAAAGACACGTTCAAATTTTCTCGCACTTTACGCTATTTAATAATTATAGTGATTTTCCCCCGTTTGGTACCTTGTCGACGGTCTAGAGCTCTGAAATTTCGGCCATAAGCTCACCTCGAATATCTCTAGAAACCGTGCGAATTTCAAAGATATCGGATTATTACAAAGACACGTTCAATTCTTCTCGCACTTTACGCTTTGTAATAATTATAGTGTTTTTTTTCACCCGTTTGGTACCTTGCAGACTGTCTAGAGCTCTGAAATTTCGGCCATAAGCTCACCTCAAATATCTCTAGAAACCGTGCAAATTTCAAAGATATCGGATTATTACAAAGACACGTTCACTTTTTCTCGCAATTTACGCTATTTAATAATTATAGTGTTTTTTCACCCGTTTGGTACCTTGCCGACGGTCTACAGCTCTGAGATTTTGGCCATAAGCTCACCTCAAATATCTCTAGAAACCGTGCAAATTTCAAAGACATCGGAATATTACAAAGACACGTTCGCTTTTTCTCGCACTTTACGCTTTGTAATAATTATAGTGTTTATCCCCCGTTTGGTACCTTGCCGACGGTCTAGAGCTCTGAAATTTCGGCCATAATCTCACCTCAAATACCTATACAAACCGTGCAAATTTCAAAGATATCTGATTATTACAAAGACACGTTCACTTTTTCTCGCACTTTACGCTATGAAATAATTATGGGTTTTTTTTCCCCCGTTTGGAACCTTGCCGACGGTCTAGATCTCTGTGATTTTCGCCATAAGCTCACCTCAAATATCTCTAGAAACCGTGCAAATTTTAAAGATATCGGATTATTACAAAGACACGTTCAGTTTTTCTCGCACGTTACGCTATTTAATAATTATAGTGTTTTTCCCCAGTTTGGTACCTTGCCGACGATCTAGAGCTCTGAAATTTTGGCCATAAGCTCACCTCAAATATCTCTCAAAACCGTGCAAATTTCAAATATAACGGATTATTACAAAGACACGTTCACTTTTTCTCGCACTTTATGCTATTTAATAATTATAGTGTTTTTCCCCCGCTTGGTACCTTGCCGACGGTCTAGAGCTCTGAAATTTCGGCCATAAGCTCACCTCAAATACCTATACAAACCGTGCAAATTTCAAAGATATCGGATTATTACAAAGACACGTTCACTTTTTCTCGCACTTTACGCTATTTAATAATTATAGTGTTTTTTCCCCCGTTTGGTACCTTGCCGACGGTCTAGAGCTCTGAGATTTTCGGCCATAAGCTCACCTCAAATATCTCTAGAAACCGTGGAAATTTCAAAGATATCGGATTATTAAAAAGACACGTACAGTTTTTCTCGCACTTTACGCTATTTAATAATTATAGTGTTTTTCCCCCGTTTGGTACCTTGCCGACGGTCTAGAGCTCTGAAATTTCGGCCATCAGCTCACCTCAAATATCTCTAGAAACCGTGCAAATTTCAAAGATATATGATTATAACAAA
Organism: Corbicula japonica; assembly: GCA_038501625.1. NCBI lineage: Eukaryota > Metazoa > Mollusca > Bivalvia > Venerida > Cyrenidae > Corbicula > Corbicula japonica. The sequence continues at coordinate 81,195 of JAZAYU010000427.1, read as the reverse complement.
GACACGTTCACTTTTTCTCGCACTTTACGCTTTTTAATAATTATAGTGTCTTTTCCCCGGTTTGGTACCTTGCCGACGGTCTAGAGCTCTGAAATTTCGGCCATAAGCTCACCTCAAATATCTCTCGAAACCGTGCAAATTTCAAAGATATCGGATTATTACAAAGACACGTTCAGATTTTCTCGCACTTTACGCTATTTAATAAGTATAGTGTTTTTCCCCCGTTTGGTACCTTGCCGACGGTCTAGAGCTCTGAAATTTCGGCCATAAGCTCACCTCAAATATCTCTCAAAACCGTGCAAATTTCAAATATAACGGATTATTACAAAGACACGTTCACTTTTTCTCGCACTTTATGCTATTTAATAATTATAGTGTTCTACCCCCGCTTGGTACCTTGCCGACGGTCTAGAGCTCTGAAATTTCGGCCATAAGCTCACCTCATATATCTCTAAAAAAACGTGCAAATTTCAAAGATATCGGATTATTACAAAGGCACGTTCACTTTTTCTCGCACTTTACACTATTTAATAATTATAGTGTCTTTTCTCCCGTTTGGTAACTTGTCGACGGTTTAGAGCTCTGAAATTGCGGCCATAAACTCACCTCAAATATCTCTAGAAACCGTGCAAATTTCAAAGATATCGGATTATTACAAAGACACGTTCACTTTTTCTCGCACTTTAGGCTTTTTAATAATTATCGTGTCTTTTCCCCCGTTTGGTACCTTGCCGACGGTCTAGAGCTCTGAAATTTCGGCCATAAGCTCACCTCAAATATCTCTAGAAACCGTGCAAATTTCAAAGATATCGGATTATTACAAAGACAATTCAGTTTTCTCGCACTTTAGGCTATTTAATAATTATAGTGTTTTTTCACCCGTTTCGTACCTTGCCGACGGTCTAGAGCTCTGAAATTTCGGCCATAAGCTCACCTCAAATATCTCTAGAAACCGTGCAAATTCCAAAGATATTGGATTACTACAAAGACACGTTCAAATTTTCTCGCACTTTACGCTATTTAATAATTATAGTGTTTTTCCCCCGTTTGGTACCTTGCCGACGGTCTAGAGCTCTGAAATTTCAGCCATAAGCTCACCTCAAATATCTCTAGAAACCGTGCAAATTTCAAAGATATCGGATCATTACAAAGACACGTTCACTTTTTCTCGCACTTTACGCTATTTAATAATTATAGTGTTTTTTCACCCGTTTGGTACCTTGCCGACAGTCTAGAGCTCTGAGATTTTGGCCATTAGCTCACCTTAAATATCTCTAGAAACCGTGCAAATTTCAAAGACATCGGAATATTACAAAGACACGTTCGCTTTTTCTCGCACTTTACGCTTTGTAATAATTATAGTGTTTATTCCCCGTTTGGTACCTTGCCGACGGTCACGAGCTCTGGAATTTCCAAGATAAGCTCACCTCAAATATCTCTAGAAACCGTGCAAAGTTCATAGATATCGGATTACAACAAATACACGTTCACATTTTCTCGCACTTTACGCTATTTAATAATAATGTTTTTCCCCCGTTTGGTACCTTGCCGACGGTCTAGATCTCTGAAATTACGGTCATAAGCTCACCTCAAATATCTCTAGAAACCGTGCAAATTTCAAGATATCGGATTATTACAAAGACACGTTCACTTTTTCTCGCACTTTACGCTATTTAATAATTATAGTGTTTTTTTTCACCTGTTTGATACCTTGCCGACGGTCTAGAGCTCTGAAACTTCGGCCATAAGCTCACCTCAAATATCTCTAAAAACCGTGCAAATTTCAAAGATATCGGATTATTACAAAGACACGTTCACTTTTTCTCTCACTTTACGCTATTTAATTATTATAGTGTTTTTCCCCCGTTTGGTACCTTGCCGACGGTGTAGAGCTCTGAAATTTCGGCCATAAGCTCATATCTCTAGAAACCATGCAAATTTCAATGATATCGGATAATTACAAAGACACGTTCACTTTTTCTCTCACTTTACGCTATTTAATAATTTTAGTGATTTTCCCCCGTTTGGTACCTTGCCGACGGTCTAGAGCCCTGAAATTTCGGCCATAACCTCACCTCAAATATCTCTAGAAACCGTGCAAATTTCAAAGATATCAGATTATTACTAAGACACGTTCAGTTTTCGCGCACTTTAGGCTATTTAATAATTATGTTTTTTTTTTCACCAGTTTTGTACCTTTCCGACGGTCTAGAGCTCTGAAATTTCGGCCATAAGCTCACCTCAAATATCTCTAGAAACCGTGCAAATTTCAAAGATATCGGATTATTACAAAGACACGTTCACTTTTTCTCGCACTTCACGCTATTTAATAATTATAGTGTTTTTCTCCACTTTGGTACCTTGCCGACGGTCTAGAGCTCTGAAATTTCGGCCATAAGCTCACCTCAAATATCTCTAGAAACCGTGCAAATTTTAAAGATATCGGATTATTACAAAGACACGTTCACTTTTTCTCGCACTTTACGCTATTTAATTATTATAGTGTTTTTCCCCCGTTTGGTACCTTGCCGACGGTCTAGAGCTCTGAAATTTCGGCCACAAGCTCACATCAAATATCTCTAGAAACAATGCAAATTTCAATGATATCGAATAATTACAAAGACACGTTCACTTTATCTCGCACTTTACGCTATTTAATAATTATAGTGTTTTTTCCCCGGTTTGGTACCTTGCCGACGATCTAGAGCTCTGAAATTTCGGCCATAAACTCACCTCAAATATCTCTAGAAACCGTGCAAATTTCAAAGATATCGGATTATTACAAAGACACGTTGAATTTTCTCGCACTTTACGTTATTTAATAATTATAGTGTTTTTCCCCCGTTTGGTACCTTGCCGACGGTCTAGAGCTCTGAAATTTCGGCCATAAGCTCACCTCAAATATCTCTAGAAACCGTGCAAATTTCAAAGATATCGGATTATTACAAAGACACGTTCACTTTTTCTCGCACTTTACGCTATCTAAAAATAATAGAGTTTTTTCCCCGGTTTGGTACCTTGCCGACGGTCCAGAGCTCTGAAATTTCGGCCATAAGCTCACCTAAAATATCTCTAGAAAGCGTGCAAATTTCAAAGGTATCGGATTATTACAAAGACACGTTCAGTTTTTCTCGCACTTTACGCTATTTAATAATTATTGTGTTTCCCCCCCCCCCCATTTGGTACCTTGCCGACGGTCTAGAGCTCTGAAATATCGGCCATAAGCTCTGCTCAAATATCTCTGGAAACCGTGCAAATTTCAAAGATATGGGATTATTACAAAGACACGTAAACATTTTCTCGCACTTCACGCTATTTAATAATTATAGTGTTTTTTCCCCAGTTTGGTACCTTGCCGACGGTCTAAATCTTTGAAATTTCGGCCATAAGCTCACCTCAAATATCTCTAGAAACCGTGCGAATTTCAAACATATGGGATTATTACAAAGACACGTTCACTTTTTCTCGCACTTTACGCTTTTTAATAATTATAGTGTTTTTTCCATGTTTGGTACCTTGCCGACTGTCTAGAGCTCTGAAATTTCGGCCATAAGCTCACCTCAAATATCTCTAGAAACCGTGCAAATTTCAAAGATATCGGATTATTACAAAGACACGTTCACTTTTTCTCGCACTTTACGCTATTTAATAATTATAGTGTATTTCCCCCGTTTGGTACCTTGCCGACTGTCTAGAGCTCTGAAATTTCGGCCAAAAGCTCACCTCAAATACCTACACAAACCGTGCAAATTTCAAAGATATCGGATTATTACAAAGACACGTTCACTTTTTCTCACACTTTACGCTATTTAATAGTTATAGGGTTTTTCCCCCGTTTGGTACCTTGCCGACGGTCTTGATGTCTGAGATTTTGGCCATTAGCTCACCTCAAATATCTCTTTAAACCGTGCAAATTTTAAAGATATCGGATAATTAAAATGACACGTTCAGTTTTTCTCTCACTTTACGCTATTTAATAATTATAGTGTTTTTCCCCCGCTTGGTACCTTGCCGACGGTCTAGAGCTCTGAAATTTCGGCCATAAGCTCACCTCAAATACCTATACAAACCGTGCAAATTTCAAAGATATCGGATTATTACAAAGACACGTTCACTTTTTCTCGCACTTTACGCTATTTAATAATTATAGTGTTTTTTCCCCCGTTTGGTACCTTGCCGACGGTCTAGAGCTCTGAAATTTCGGCCATAAGCTCACCTCAAATATCTCTAGAAACCGTGGAAATTTCAAAGATATCGGATTATTACAAAGACACGTACAGTTTTTCTCGCACTTTACGCTATTTAATAATTATAGTGTTTTTCCCCCGTTTGGTACCTTGCCGACGGTCTAGAGCTCTGAAATTTCGGCCATCAGCTCACCTCAAATATCTCTAGAAACCGTGCAAATTTCAAAGATATCGGATTATTACAAAGACACGTTCACTTTTTCTCGCACTTTAGGCTTTTTAATAATTATAGTGTCTTTTCCCCGGTTTGGTACCTTGCCGACGGTCTAGAGCTCTGAAATTTCGGCCATAAGCTCACCTCAAATATCTCTCGAAACCGTGCAAATTTCAAAGATATCGGATTATTACAAAGACACGTTCAGATTTTCTCGCACTTTACGCTATTTAATAATTATAGTGTTTTCCCCCCGTTTGGTACCTTGCCGACGGTCTAGAGCTCTGAAATTTCGGCCATAAGCTCACCTCAAATATCTCTAGAAACCGTGGAAATTCCAAAGATATCGGATTATTACAAAGACACGTTCACTTTTTCTCGCACTTTACGCTATTTAATAATTATAGTGTTTTACCCCCGTTTGGTACCTTGCCGACGGTCTAGAGCTCTGAGATTTTCGGCCGTCAGCTCACCTCAAATATCTCTAGAAACCGTGCAATTTTCAAAGATATCGGATTATTACAAAGACACGTTCACTTTTTCTCGCACTTTACGCTATTTAATAATTATAGTGTTTTTTCCCCCGTTTGGTACCTTGCCGACGGTCTAGAGCTCTGAGATTTTCGGCCATCAGCTCACCTCAAATATCTCTAGAAACCGTGCAAGTCTCAAAGATATCGGATTATTACAAAGACACGTTCAGTTTTTCTCGCACTTTACGCTATTTAATAATTATAGTGTTTTTCTCCCGTTTGAAACATTGCCGACGGTCTAGAGCTCTGAAATTTCGGCCATAAGCTCACCTCAAATATCTCTAGAAACCGTGCGAATTTCAAAGACATCGGATTATTACAAAGACACATTCACTTTTTCTCGCACTTTAGGCTTTTTAATAATTATAGTGTCTCTTCCCCCGCTTGGTACCTTGCCGACGGTCTAGAGCTCTGAAATTTCGGCCATAAGCTCACCTCAAATATCTCTAGAAACCGTGCAAATTTCAAAGATATCGGATTATTACAAAGACACGTTCACATTTTCTCGCACTTTACGCTATTTAATAATTATAGTGTTTTTCACCCGTTTGGTACCTTGCCGACGGTCTAGAGCTCTGAAATTTCGGCCATAAGCTCACCTCAAATTTATCTAGAAACCATGCAAATTTCAAAGATATCGGATTATTACAAAGACACGTTCACTTTTTCTCGCACTTTACGCTATTTAATAATAATAGTGTTTTTTCACCCGTTTGATACCTTGCCGACAGTCTAGACCTCTGAAATTTCGGAGATTAGCTCACCTCGAATATCTCTAGAAACCGTGCAAATTTCAAAGATATCGGATTATTACAAAGACACGTTCACTTTTTCTCGCACTTTACGCTATTTAATAATTATAGTGTTTTTCTCCTGATTGGTACCTTGCCGACGGTCTAGAGCTCTGAAATTTCGGCCATAAGGTCACCTTAAATATCTCTAGAAACCGTGCAAATTTCAAAGATATCGGATTATTACAAAGACACGTTCACTTTTTCTCGCACTTTACGCTATTTAATTATTATAGTGTTTTACCCCGTTTGGTACCTTGCCAACGGTCTAGAGCTCTGAAATTTCGGCCATAAGCTCACCTCAAATATCTCTAGAAACCGTGCAAATTTCAAAGATATCGGATTATTACAAAGACACGTTCACTTTTTCTCGCACTTCAGGCTATTTAATAATTATAGCGTTTTCCCCGGTTTGGTTCCTTGTTGACGGTCTAGAGCTCTGAAATTTCGGAGATAAGCTCACCTCAAATATCTCTAGAAACCGTGCAAATTTCAAAGATATCGGATAATAACAAAGACACGTTCACTTTTTCTCGCACTTTACGCTCTTTAATAATTATAGTGTTTTTTTCCCCGTTTGGTACCTTGCCGACGGTCTAGAGCTCTGAAATTTCGGCCATGAGCTCACCTCAAATATCTCTAGAAACCGTGCTAATTTCAAAGATATCGGATTATTACAAAGACATGTTCACTTTTTCTCGCACTTTACGCTATTTAAGGCTCTGAAACTGTAACTAACTTCGCCAAACATCGGCACTCGGTATGATCCGGTTTTATTCGGATAACGTTTGTCGTCAAGTTTCGTATTTGCTATTATTAGTAAATTTTTACCACGTGATAGGGATTTTCCGTGACGTATTGTGTTTACCCATTCCCCAAAATGGCGGAACCGGGATATCAATTGCGTGATCGTAGAGGTCGATTTAGCAAAAATAGTGGTTTACCGAAAACAAAGTCATGTAAAGTTGAAGTGGATCATAACTATTGTGTTGGATTCGTGTGTACGGGTGAAAAATTCACTGTTTCATCATGTGTTTGTGGATTAAATTTGCCTTCACATGTTAACCGCGAAAGTTGGCGACACGGACGAAGAATTGTCGAATTGGAAGTTTTATTGTCCAGTCTTCAATCATGTTCCGAATGTTTTCTCGGGCCCATTCCGCTTACGATACACACTGTTGTAGGAGAGTTGGAAAAAGGACTTGGAGGATATTTGTATGTGAGATGTCAAAATGTAGATTGTTGACATATAAACATCGCCCCTTACGGAAAAACTCGTCATCAAAAAGATCGTACTGTTGGAATGCCATGCTTTGATGTAAACACGAAACTTGGGACAGGTAAATAAATCTAAATTAAAATAAATATTTATTGGTACTGTATATAAAATCAACTCTAATGTGAACAAAAAAAAAACAATCATAAACTTGAGACATCGTCTAAAAATAGCACAATGTAAAGCAGAGAAACAGTGAGTCGTGTAAATATACACCTCTGTGCTAAAAAGGATTAGATTTATTCATATTTACTGTGCTTACATGTATTTTGGTACCATGCTTATTGAATGTTGGTTTTATTTGAGTTTGATTTTGTATGTATCATAATCAAAATGTGTTGTTTTCATCATTTTAGCTATGGTTGATAGTATCGGCGGACCAAGACGTGTAAACAACTTCCTGTCCACAATGAATGTACCTGTAATAAGCAACACTTATTTGAAGGCCATGGAAAGACGAGCTGGTACTGCAATAGAGGTTGTGTCAGACCGTTCTTGCAGAGCAGCAGCTCAAGATGCATTTCAGAAAGAAATGAGGTAATTCACATCATAATGCATTCACTCTGCCTCAATGACTGTCTTAAAAATAATTAATTTGTTGTATGTTCTGTTTATTAATAGTCTGTTTCTTTGAAAATATCCACTTAGATCTACAAGCAATCAGTTGACATAAAATATTAATGATACTTTGATAGTAACAATAAATAATTTAATAAAGTTTACCTGTTAGATTGTTGCATATGTTTTGATAAAAAAATATTTTTGTTTTTGTGGTTTTAGTGATATATCCAATACTGAGTCGAGCATAGCAGCAGCTGAGATAGAGGTTCTGGATGACGAGTTGGGTGTTGGTTTGATGCCAGATTCATCTCCTATTACTCGGTAAATAGTTTTCTTCAGCAAAAAATGTATACTTGCATATAGTTCTTTTTTCCCTTCACAAATTGATATAAAAGTATTTGATTATGCTTATTTGATTCAGTCATCAATGCCTTCTTGCTACTTTTATTTTAACTTATTACAATGGTATTTATCCTTTGTAAAATCAAGATTGTATTTATTTTACAGGAATATAGTTAAGTCTGCATTTACCTCAACAGTCACAGATCTTGATGAGAATGATTGGAATGAAAATGATCATGGTGATAATTCCAGTTGTGGGGCACCAAAGAAGAATTTCCAAGACAAGTAAAGTTACTTTATTATCACTTTTATTATTATTATTATTATTATTATTATTATTATTATTATTATTATTATTATTATTATTATTCAAACTATTATCTTTTAGCAGTTATTTAATCTCACAGATAAAAGTTGCATAAACATGTTGTTATAATTTATGAAAACTTGTAATTTTGTACTTTTGTGACATGTTTGATTGTTTCTTTTTTTTCAATTTTTCAGATTGACACAAGGCTCATCATCCAATAAAAAGGCTCGTAAGAGGTTGAGTGCAGTCTTCCCATGTAAAACCCGCTTTGGAATGTCTAGTGCAGTAGATACAGCCTGGCAAAAGAAGGGATTTGATAGCCTTACATGTTTGTATTTATTTTACTTTGTCACCTAGTCATATTTTTATAAATATTGACATTGTGAAAAAGTGAACGAAAAAACTAAAAGAATGATTAGTTCGTGCAAATGTAAACTGAATTCTGAAGAAAAAACACCCATCATTTACACCTATAATGATCAACAAAAATGTTTTCAAACTTTTATTGACTGTTAAAATGTTTTTGGCCTAACAAATACACACATAAGTTTCCGGTCTCTTATATACAAGCCTCTTGGTAGCTAGCTTGAAACATTTTGTCATTTACCTATGCTAAACAATAACACATTTAGCCAATTTTTGTCTGAAAGAAGAGCAGAAACAATATTTTATATTTTCCAAATCAACATAATTATGTAAACTGTAATTTTCCATTTTTAGCCCATACCTTTTTCATTTCAAAGGCTACATATGGAAAGAAAGTGATCAAGTCCATCATTAAGCATCGTCGTTGTGCTACATGTAACTGGTGGCGAAGAAACCGACCAAACATGACTGTCAGACAACACAGATGTGTCGCTAACCACAAAGGAAGCGCCCGTATGATGGAAAGTGTGAGTGGTGAGGAGGGATTGAATCAGCTACGTGACAGTGGGACACCTGTGGAATATGTTGAGGGTGATGGGGATAGTACAATGATGGCTCGTGTTAGAGTTGCTCATCCTAAACTGAAAAAAAGGTTTGACAAGAACCACATAATAAAAAACATTGGGAAAAGTTTGTATGGACTGCAGTTATCACGTAAAACCAAACTGAGCAAATCTGTGATACAACACATTCAGAAGTGTTTGAAATACTGCTTTTCAAAGAACCAAGGCAACAAGACAGAGCTTGAAGAAAATCTAAGGGCCATTATACCTCACCAGTTTGGAGACCATTCTATGTGTAGTGAGAGGTTTTGTGGTGAGAAACGGAATCCCGGACAGAAGTATGCGCACTTGGGTCTTCCGCACAATGTTCCTTTGAAGGATGACGGTGTTATTCGGGCAGAGCTAGATAAGATCATGGCACCTGTTATTGCCAATGCAGAACCATACTCTGACATGGGATCGTCACAACAATGCGAACATGCAAATCGTGAAGTTGCTTTAAGAGCCCCTAAGATCCTTCACTATGGTGATACAGAGTCGCTCGGCTTCAGGGTCAAGGCAACAGCTGCATGTATAAATGAAGGGCGCAGTTACATCTGCAAGGTACACATAGTTGCTTTTTCTGTTTACAGTTTTTGTTACATTTTCAAACCCCTTTAGAATTTGTGTTATTACTTTTTATATAACTGTTCAATGTTATTGTTGTTTTTAAATGCTAAGACCATATCAGTTTGCTTCTATGTTGAGTGCCAGCTTGAATTTTTAAATCCTAGCTACCCAACACTGATGATTGTTTTTCTTAGACTGTGCAAAATCATACAATAATAAAGCAAAATCAATCATCAGTGGTCTATCGGTATTTTCCAACACACATTATGGCACTCACCATCAACATGGATTAGTATGGCCGAAGTGGAGATAAGTAAAAAGTTTACTAAATGAAAACACTTAGTCTGTGAAAGCGTACAGTTATATTACAAATAAGAACTTTAAGGATAACAAACTTATCTCAGCTTTGTCATTTTGTTATTTCAGTGTTCTTGGTTATTGTTTATAGTTGCAATTTGGTCTTGTTCGCCTGACGGATAAGTTGTTGTTATGTAAGTATAGTTTACTTTTCACTTTGCTATATTTTTAATCTAGTATATCTGCAGCATAACTGCTAATGAATAATGGTTTCATCAAATGTATGATTTATTAGTTCTGTGGGCATAGGTGGTCACAACTGCCTTGTGCTTGGTCTGTCAGTGTATTAGCCATTTTGATTTTAAATTACCATGTTAAATGATACATTTCTATAAATAGTACAAACAAAAGGATGTATTGGTAATAGAAACTAGCTTGTATATTTTTGGTGTCTGTATTTTCATAAACATTTATACTGTCTAGGTGCATGAAGAAGCAGGGCTTTCTCCAGGTGGATACACTCAACAGTATGCCGATAAGCGTATGACAGAAAGAACAAAGCAGCTAGAGAGATCTGCCCTCCCATCAACCAAGAGGAGACGACTTATAATCAAACAAGAGCGAGCCACCATACAGGAAGGAGATTCCTATTCTTCAGGTAACTTCACACATTTCTTCTATAAATGTTGATTTGATTGCTGGGGAGTTCAAACATACTGATAATTCCCACCAACTTATTTTTATACAAGGCTGGTTTTATACGCAGGGTCTACAGCTTTACTTTTGTTCTATCTCTAATAAGTCTGTGTGTAGACAATACAATTTCCCCGCGAAAGCTTGTCACTGCAAACACAGATTAGCTGATATCACCTGTATTAGATTGTTCATACATGTACACAATGTTTCTTAGGACAAGACCATTATAATGATAGCTTGCACTATAACCTACAAATCAGCTTGATGCTTACCTTTTAGTTTGGTACTTTTTGTCTGTATTTTTGGGTTAGCATTGAAGTTCAACATGTACTCTTTCTGTATAGGAATTGCCATGGACGCCTCTTCAATAGATACTGAAGAGATACCGGACGCTGTGCCACGAGGTAACTTCAGGAATGTGCCGCCCCCACCCGGTGATGATGATGTAACTGTTATAACCATGGACTTAGAAACAACAGATCTCAGTGAGTACATGCTAACTGTCTTTTATTTTGACAATTTATTTCAGTAAGTCTTTTGTCTGACTTGGTGGTTTAGTGGAAGTTCCTTCGTAGCGGAACTAGGCACTAGGATTGGTTATTAAGCATGTAAAAACTGCAACCATTGTCCTTGTATTGCAATCTTGTTGAAAAAATGGTGAAACCCACTAAAACTAAAATGCAATCACAATATATTATATATTGCTGCTCATAAAATATTATATATTGCTGCTCATAAAATATATCACAAACATTTGGAGTGAAATAATTTTTTGTAAAGATTATCTAAAGGTTATTTTTATTTCCAGTTCGTAGTGGATACATTCCAGACATTACTCAGATTGCAGCAGTTGAGGTCAAGTCCGGGGCTTCGTTCAACACATATGTAGTGCCGAAGAAACCTATTTCCCTGGGAGCCCAGCAGACTACTGGGATTGTGTACAGTGGCGGAATAATGACTGTACATGGCTCAAATGTTGCACCACAGCCAATTTCTTTGGCTCTGAAAAGTTTTACTGCTTGGCTCCAGAAATTTAAAAACGTTGTACTTATGGCACATAATGGGAGAAAATTTGACTTTCCAGTTCTTGTAACAGCATATGAAAACTGTGATCTGCTTACTTCTTTGTTTGAATCTATCAGAGCATGTGTTGATTCTTTATCAGTTATGAAGAAAACTTTTCCAGATCAGAGTTCTTATAAACAAGAGGACCTTGTTAAAACTGTACTAGGTCAGTCATATAATGCACATGATGCTCTTGCTGATGTTGAAGCACTGAGGTCTTTGTATATTGCCTGTAAGTTGTCGTCATTGAAACTAATGGAACACTCCTTTTGTGCAAAGGCTGTATATAATAATCAGCATTTTTTGAGAGCTAAGGCTCAAAATATGCCAACATTACTCACACTGGTGGCAAACGGTGTATGCAAAACAACAACAGCAGAAAACATCGCGGGATCAGGTTTGACACTTGCTCACCTTCGTCTGATATTTTCTCGTGATGGCCAGGATGGACTTCTTAATGTGTTTAGGGGTCAAAACTGTGAGGGACAACCAAGAGTCACAAATACCAAAAGAGTGCTTGACTCCATTGTTCCTAAACTGTCGGAATTTTTTACAAAAAACATGTAGTGGTAAATTTTAAATATTTCTCTCAAGCCAGTCAAAATCAGTAAAGAGAAGGTTTTCATGTGTTAATGCAGAGTTTTACATACATATTTCCATCTCTAATACCAACTATAGGTGATATTTTTGTATGAAGAAGTATAACTTGCTATTGACCATTTTGACGTTATTTTTTGCAATAAATTCTCTTTGCAGTTCCATTATAGTAACCATTTACAAATTCTTATAAATTTTATTAGGAACGGTAAAATGTCTTTAAAAGTTCAAATTATGTGCAGTTGATATTGCAGAAAATTTTCAAACTAGTTGCATGTGTCTAACTAGCTACAAACTTGAGATATTTGCTTTTATAGATAGAGTAAATTTTTAAACGCAACCAAAAATCTCGGATTTTTGCTTGGGGGTACATGTATGAAAAGCTCTGTATTTTTATAAGTATTTGTCAAAAGTGAAATCTTATTGTTCTGATTTATCATGACATGATTGTAAATCAGGAAATTGGTTAAAGTTTGATTATAGAAAAATAGAATTTGACAAAAAAAGTACTTTTTCATTTTTTGTCCCACCACTTTTTATGGTTATTTTGAAAATCAAGGGTCACTTTATAAAAATGCACATAACTTGAGTTACAAACGGTGAACTTCCTTAAAAATTCACCATACAATGTGTTTTATAGTATAGATTTAAGAAAGAACATCATTATAAGGATTGTGGATGGTCACCATTACAGTTCCAGAACCTTAATTATTATAGTGTTTTTCCCCCGTTTGGTACCTTGCCGACGGTCTAGAGCTCTGAAATTTCGGCCATAAGCTCACCTCAAATATCTCTAGAAACCGTGCAAATTACAAAGACACGTTCAATTTTTCTCGCACTTTACGCTTTTTAATAATTATAGTGTTTTTTCCCCCGTTTGGTACCTTGCCGATGGTCTAGAGCTCTGAAATTTCGGAGATTAGCTCAACTCAAATATCTCTAGAAACCGTGCAAATTTCAAAGATATCGGATTATTACAAAGACACGTTCTCTTTTTGTCGCACTTTACGCTATTAAATAATTATAGTGTATTTTCCCAGGTTTGGTACCTTGCCGACGGTCTAGAGCTCTGAAATTTCGACCATAAGCTCACCTCAATTATCTCTAGAAACCGTGCAAATATCAAAGATATCGGATTATTACAAAGACACGTTCACATTTTTTCGCACTTTACGCTATTTAATAATTATAGTGTTTTTCCCCCGGTTTGGTACCTTGCCGACGGTCTAGAGCTCTGAAATTTCGGCGATAAGCTCAACTCAAATATCTCTAGAAACCGTGCAAATTTCAAAGATATCGGATCATTACAAAGACACGTTCACTTTTTCTCGCACTTTACGCTATTTAATAATTATAGTGAAATTTCCCCCGTTTGGTACCTTGCCGACGGTCTAGAGCTCTGAAATTTCGGCCATAAGCTCACCTCAAATATCTCTAGAAACCGTGCAAATTTCAAAGATATCGGATTTTTACAAAGACACGTTCTTTTTTTCTCGCACTTCAGGCTTTTTAATAATTATAGTGTCTTTTCCCCCGTTTGGTACCTTGCCGATGGTCTAGAGCTCTGAAATTTCGGCCATAAGCTCACCTCAAATATCTCTAGAAACCGTGCAAATTTCAAAGATATCGGATTATTACAAAGACACGTTCAACTTCCTCGCACTTAAATCTTTCTAATAATTATAGTGTCTTTTCCGCCGTTTTGTACCTTGCCGACGGCCTAGAGCCCTGATATTTCGGCCACAAGCTCACCTCAAACATCTCTAGAAACCGTGCGAATTTCAAAGCTATCGGATTATTACAAAGACACGTTCACTTTTTCTCGCACTTTAGGCTTTTTAATAATTATAGTGTCTTTTCCCCCGTTTGGTACCTTTCCGACGGTCTAGAGCTCTGAAATTTCGGAGATTAGCTCAACTCAAATATCTCTAGAAACCGTGCAAATTTCAAAGATATCGGATTATTACAAAGACACGTTCTCTTTTTGTCGCACTTTACGCTATTTAATAATTATAGTGTATTTTCCCAGGTTTGGTACCTTGCCGACGGTCTAGAGCTCTGAAATTTCGCCATAAGCTCACCTCAATTATCTCTAGAAACCGTGCAAATATCAAAGATATCGGATAATTACAAAGACACGTTCACATTTTCTCGCACTTTACGCTATTTAATAATTATAGTGTTTTTCCCCCGGTTTGGTACATTGCCGAGGGTCTAGAGCTCTGAAATTTCGGCCATAAGCTCACCTCAAATTTCTCTAGAAACCGTGCAAATTTCAAAGATATCGGATTATAACAAAGACACGTTCACTTTTTCTCGCAATTTATGCTATTTAATAATTATAATGTTTTTTTCACCCGTTTGATACCTTGCCGACGGTCTAGAGCTCTGAAATTTCGGCCATAAGCTCACCTCAAATATCTTTAAAAACCGTGCAAATTTCAAAGATATCGGATTATTACAAAGACACGTTCAATTTTCTCGCACTTAAGGCTTTCTAATAATTATAGTGTCTTTTCCGCCGTTTGGTACCTTGCCGACGGCCCAGAGCTCTGAAATTTCGGCCATAAGCTCACCTCAAATATCTCTAGAAACCGTGCGAATTTCAAAGCTATCGGATTATAACAAAGACACGTTCACTTTTTCTCGCACTTTATGCTTTTTAATAATTATAGTTTCTTTTCCCCCGTTTGGTACCTCGCCGATGGTCTAGAGCTCTGAAATTTCGGATATAAGCTCACCTCAAATATCTCTAGAAACCGTGCAAATTTCAAAGATATCGGGTTATTACAAAGACACGTTCACTTTTTCTTGCACTTTACGCTATTTTATAATTATAGTGTTTTTTCCCCCGTTTGGTACCTTGCCGACGGTCTAGACCTCTGAAATTCCGGCCATAAGCTCACCTCAAATTTCTCTAGAAACCGTGCAAATTTCAAAGATATCGGATTATTACAACGACACGTTCACCTTTTCCCGCACTTTACACTATTTAATAATTAGTGTTTTTTCACCCGTTTGATACCTTGCCGACGGTCTAGAGCTCTGAAATTTCAATGAATTAGCTCACCTCAAATATCTCTAGAAACCGTGCAAATTTCAAAGATATCGGATTTTTACAAAGACACGTTCACTTTTTCTCGCACTTTAAGCTAGTTAATAATTGTAGTGTTTTTCCCCCGTTTAGTACCTTGCCGACGGTTTAGAGCTCTGAAATTTCGGCCATAAGCTCACCTCAAATATCTCTAGAAACCGTGCAAATTTCAAAGATATCGGATTATTACAAAGACACGTTCACTTTTCCTCGCACTTTACGCTATTTAATTATTATAGTTTTTTCCCCCGTTTGGTACCTTGCCGACGGTCTAGTGCTCTGAAATTTCGGCCATAAGCTCACCTCAAATATCTCTAGAAACCATGCAAATTTCAATGATATCGGATAATTACAAAGACACGTTCACTTTTTCTCGCACTTTAGGCTTTCTAATAATTATAGTGTCTTTTCCCCCGTTTGGTACCTTGCCGACGGTCTAGAGCTCTGAAATTTCGGCCATAAGCTCACCTCAAATATTTCTAGAAACCGTGCAAATTTCAAATATATCGGATTATTACAAAGACACGTTCACTTTTTCTCGCACTTTACGCTATTTAATAATTATAGTGTATTTTCCCCCGTTTGGTACCTTGCCGACGGTCTAGAGCTCTGAAATTTCGGCCTTAAGCTCTCCTCAAATATCTTTAGAAACCGTGCAAATTTCAAAGATATCGGATTATTAAAAAGACACGTTCACTTTTTCTCGCACTTTAGGCTTTTTAATAATTATAGTGTCTTTTCCCCCGTTTGGTACCTTGCCGACGGTCTAGAGCTCTGAAATTTCGGCCATAAGCTCACCTCAAATATCTCTAGAAACCGTGCAAATTTCAAAGACATAGGGTTATGACAAAGCACGTTCACTTTTTCTTGCACTTTACGCTATTTAATAATTATAGTGTTTTTCCCCCGTTTGGTACCTTGCCGACGGTCTAGAGCTCTGAAATTTCGGAGATTAGCTCACCTCAAATATTTCTAGAAACCGTGCAAATTTCAAAGATATCGGATTATTACAAAGACACGTTCACTTTTTCTCGCACTTTACGCTATTTAATAATTATAGTGTATTTTCCCCCGTTTGGTACCTTGCCGACGGTCTAGAGCTCTGAAATTTCGGCCATAAGCTCACCTCAAATATCTTTAGAAACCGTGCAAATTTCAAAGATATCGGATTATTAAAAAGACACGTTCACTTTTTCTCGCACTTTAGGCTTTTTAATAATTATAGTGTCTTTTCCCCCGTTTGGTACCTTGCCGACGGTCTAGAGCTCTGAAATTTCGGCCATAAGCTCACCTCAAATATCTCTAGAAACCGTGCAAATTTCAAAGACATAGGGTTATGACAAAGCACGTTCACTTTTTCTTGCACTTTACGCTATTTAATAATTATAGTGCTTTTCCCCCGTTTGGTACCTTGCCGACGGTCTAGAGCTCTGAAATTTCGGAGATTAGCTCACCTCAAATATTTCTAGAAACCGTGCAAATTTCAAAGATATCGGATTATTACAAAGACACGTTCACTTTTTCTCGCACTTTTCGCAATTTAATAATTATAGTGTATTTTCCCCCGTTTGGTACCTTGCCGACGGTCTAGAGCTCTGAAATTTCGGCCATAAGCTCACCTCAAATATCTCTAGAAACCGTGCAAATTTCAAAGACATAGGGTTATGACAAAGCACGTTCACTTTTTCTTGCACTTTACGCTATTTAATAATTATAGTGCTTTTCCCCCGTTTGGTACCTTGCCGACGGTCTAGAGCTCTGAAATTTCGGAGATTAGCTCACCTCAAATATCTCTAGAAACCGTGCAAATTTCAAAGATATCGGATTATTACAAAGACACGTTCACTTTTTCTCGCACTTTACGCTATTTAATAATTATAGTGTTTTCTCCCCCGTTTGGTACCTTGCCGACGGTCTAGAGCTCTGAGATTATGGCCATAAGCTCACCTCAAATATCTCTAGAAACCATGCAAATTTCAAAGATATCGGATTATTACAAAGACACGTTCACTTTTTGCGAGACTTTACGCTATTTAGTAATTATAGTGTTTTTTTCACCCATTTGATACCTTGCCGACGGTCTAGAGCTCTGAAATTTCGGAGATAAGCTCACCTCAAATATCTCTAGAAGCCGTGCAAATTTCAAAGATATCGGATTATTACAAAGACACGTTCACTTTTTCTCGCACTTTACGCTATTTAATAATGTTTGTGTTTTTTCCCCCGTTGTGTACCTTGCCGACAATCTAGAGCTCTTAAATTTAAAATTTCAAAGATATCGGATTATTACAAAGACACGTTCACTTTTTTTTCGCACTTTACGCTATTTAATAATTATAGTGTTTTTTCCCCAGTTTGGTACCTTGCCGACGATCTAGAGCTCTGAAATTTCGGCCATAAGCTCACCTCAAATATCTCTAGAAACCGTGCAAATTTCAAAGATATCGGATTATTACCAAGACACGTTCAACTTTTTCTCGCACTTTACGCTATTTAATAATTATAGTGTTTTTCCCCCGTTGGGTACCTTGCCGACAATCTAGAGCTCTAAAAGTTCGGCCACAAGCTAATTTCATATTTCTCTAAAAACCGTGCATATATCAAAGTTATCGGATTATTACAAAGACACGGTCACTTTTTTTCGCACTTTACGCTATTTAATAATTATAGTGTTTTTACCCAGTTTGGTACCTTGCCGACGGTCTAGAGCTCTGAAATTTCGGCCATAAGCTCACCTATAATATCTCTAGAAACCGTGCAAATTTCAATGATATCGGATAATTACAAAGACACGTTCACTTTTTCTCGCACTTTACGCTATTTAATAATTATAGTGTTTTTTCCGCGGTTTGGTACCTTGCCGACGGTCTAGAGCTCTGAAATTTCGGCCATAGGCTCACCTCAAATATCTCTAGAAACCGTGCAAATTTCAAAGATATCGGATTATTACAAAGACACGTTCAATTTTTTCTCCCACTTTAAGCTATTTAATAATTATAGTGTTTTTTCCCCCGTTGGGTACCTTGCGGACAATCTAGAGCTCTAAAAGTTCGGCCACAAGCTAATTTCATATTTCTCTAAAAACCGTGCAAATTTCAAAGTTATCGGATTATTACAAAGACACGTTCACTTTTTCTCGCACTTTACGCTATTTAATAATTATAGTGTTTTTCCCCCGTTTGGTACCTTGCCGACGGTCTAGAGCTCTGAAATTTCGGCCATAAGCTCACCTCAAATATCTCTAGAAACCGTGCAAATTTCAAAGATATCGGATTATTACAAAGACAAGTTCACTTTTTCTCGTACTTGACGCTATTTAATAATTATAGTGTTTTCCCCCGTTTGGTACCTTGCCGACGGTCTAGAGCTCTGAACTTTCGGAGAGAAGCTCACCTCAAATATCTCTAGAAACCGTGCTAATTTCAAAGATATCGGATTATTGCAAAGACACGTTCACTTTTTCTCGCACTTTACGCTATTTAATAATTATAGTGTTTTTTCCCCGTTTGGTACCTTGCCGACGGTCTAAGGCTCTGAAATTTTGGCCATAAGCTCACCTCAAATATCTCTAGAAACCGTGCAGATTTCAAAGATATCGGATTATTACAAAGACACGTTCACTTTTTCTCGCACTTTACGCAATCTAATTATTATAGTGTTTTTCCCCGGTTTGGTACCTTGCCGACGGTCTAGAGCTCTGAAATTTCGGCCATAAGCTCACATCAAATATCTCTAGAAACCGTGCAAATTTCAAAGATATCGGATTATTACAAAGACACGTTCACTTTTTCTCGCACTTTACGCTATTTAATAATTATAGTTATTTTCCCACGTTTGGTACCTTGCCGACGGTCTAGAGCTCTGAAATTTCGGCCATAAGCTCACCTCAAATATCTCTAGAAACCGTGCAAATTTCAAAGATATCGGATTATTACAAAGACGCGTTCACTTTTTCTCGCACTTTACGCTATTTAATAATTATAGTGTTTTTTCACCCGATCGATACCTTGCCGACGGTCTAGAGCTCTGTAATTTCGGAGATTACCTCACCCCAAATATCTCTAGAAACCGTGCAAATTTCAAAGATATCGGATTATTACAAAGACACGTTCACGTTTTCTCGCACTTTACGCTATTTAATAATTATAGTGTTTTTTCCCCCGTTTGGCACATTGCCGACGGTCTAGAGCTCTGAAATTTCGGCCATAAGCTCACCTCAAATATCTCTAGAAACCGTGCAAATTTCAAAGATATCGGATTATTACAAAGACACGTTCACTTTTTCTCGCACTTTACGCTATTTAATAATTATAGTGTATTTTCCCCGGTTTGGTACCTTGCCGACGGTCTAGAGCTCTGAAATTTCGGCCATAAGCTCACCTCAAATATCTCTAGAAACCGTGCAAATTTCAAAGATGTCGGATTATTACAAAGACACGTTCAATTTTCTCGCACTTTAGGCTATTTAATAATTATAGGATTTTTCCCCCCGTTTGGTACCTTGCCGACGGTCTAGAGCTCTGAAATTTCGGCCATAAGCTCACCTCAAATATCTCTAGAAACCGTGCAAATTTCAAAGATATCGGATTATTACAAAGACACGTTCACTTTTTCTCGCACTTTACGCTATTTAATAATTATTGTATCTTCTCCCCCGTTTGGTACCTTGCCGACGGTCTAGAGCTCTGAAATTTCGGCCATAAGCTCACCTCAAATATCTCTAGAAACCATGCAAATTTCAAAGATATCGGATTATTACAAAGACACGTTCACTTTTTGCGAGACTTTACGCTATTTAGTAATTATAGTGTTTTTTCACCCATTTGATACCTTGCCGACGGTCTAGAGCTCTGAAATTTCGGCCATAAGCTCACCTCAAATATCTCTAGAAACCGTGCAAATTTCAAAGATATCGGTTTATTACAAAGACACGTTCACTTTTTCTCGCACCTTACGCTATTTAATAATGTTTGTGTTTTTTCCCCCGTTGTGTACCTTGCCGACAATCTAGAGCTCTTAAATTTAAAATTTCAAAGATATCGGATTATTACAAAGACACGTTCACTTTTTTTTCGCACTTTACGCTATTTAATAATTATAGTGTTTTTTCCCCAGTTTGGTACCTTGCCGACGGTCTAGAGCTCTGAAATTTCTGCCATAAGCTCACCTCAAATATCTCTAGAAACCGTGCAAATTTCAAAGATATCGGATTATTACAAAGACACGTTCAACTTTTTCTCGCACTTTAAGCTATTTAATAATTATAGTGTTTTTCCCCCGTTGGGTACCTTGCCGACAATGTAGAGCTCTAAAAGTTCGGCCACAAGCTAATTTCATATTTCTCTAAAAACCGTGCATATATCAAAGTTATCGGATTATTACAAAGACACGGTCACTTTTTTTCGCACTTTACGCTATTTAATAATTATAGTGTTTTTACCCAGTTTGGTACCTTGCCGACGGTCTAGAGCTCTGAAATTTCGGCCATAAGCTCACCTCAAATATCTCTAGAAACCGTGCAAATTTCAAAGATATCGGATTATTACAAAGACACGTTCACTTTTTCTCGTACTTGACGCTATTTAATAATTATAGTGTTTTCCCCCGTTTGGTACCTTGTTGACGGTCTAGAGCTCTGAACTTTCGGAGAGAAACTCACCTCAAATATCTCTAGAAAACGTGCTAATTTCAAAGATATCGGATAATTGCAAAGACACGTTCACTTTTTCTCGCACTTTATTAATTATAGTGTTTTTTTCCCCGTTTGGTACCTTGCCGACGGTCTAGAGCTCTGAAATTTCGGCCATAAGCTCACCTCAAATATCTCTAGAAACCGTGCAAATTTCAATGATATCGGATAATTACAAAGACACGTTCACTTTTTCTCGCACTTTACGCTATTTAATAATTATAGTGTTTTTTCCGCGGTTTGGTACCGTGCCGAAGGTCTAGAGCTCTGAAATTTCGGCCATAGGCTCATCTTAAATATCTCTAGAAACCGTGCAAATTTCAAAGATATCGGATTATTACAAAGACACGTTCACTTTTTCTCGCACTTTACGCTATTTAATTATTATAGTGTTTTTCCCCCGTTTGGTACCTTGCCGACGGTCTAGAGCTCTGAAATTTCGGCCATAAGCTCACCTCAAATATCTCTAGAAACCGTGCAAAATTTCAATGATATCGGATAATTACAAAGACACGTTCACTTTTTCTCGCACTTTACGCTATTTAATAATTATATGTCTTTTCCCCGCTTTGGTACCTTGCCGTCGGTCTAGAGCTCTGAAATTTCGGCCATAAGCTCACCTCAAATATCTCTAGAAACCGTGCAAATTTCAAAGATATCGGATTATTACAAAGACACGTTCAATTTTTACGCACTTTAGGCTTTTTAATAATTATAGTGTGTTTTCCCCGGTTTGGAACCGTGCCGACTGTCTAGAGCTCTGAAATTTCGGCCATAAGCTCACCTCAAATATCTCTAGAAACCGTGCAAATTTCAAAGATATCGGATTATTACAAAGGCACGTTCACTTTTTCTCGCCCTTAACGCTATTTAATAATTATAGTGTTTTTCCCCCGTTTGGTACCTTGCCGACGGTCTAGAGCTCTAAAATTTCGGCCATAAGCTCACCTCAAATATCTCTAGAAACCGTGCAAATTTCAAAGATATCGGATTATTACAAAGACACGTTCACTTTTTTTCGCACTTAACGCTATTTAATAATTATAGTGTTTTTCCCCCGTTTGGTACCTTGCCGACGATCTAGAGCTCTAAAATTTCGGCCATAAGCTAATTTCATATTTCTCTAAAAACCGTGCAAATTTCAAAGATATCGGATTATTACAAAGACACGTTCACTTTTTTTCGCACTTTACGCTATTTAATAATTATAGTGTTTTTTCCCCAGTTTGGTACCTTGCCGACGGTCTAGAGCTCTGAAATTTCTGCCATAAGCACACCTCAAATATCTCTAGAAACCGTGCAAATTTCAAAGATATCGGATTATTACAAAGACACGTTCAATTTTTTCTCCCACTTTAAGCTGTTTAATAATTATAGTGTTTTTTCCCCCGTTGGGTACCTTGCCGACAATCTAGAGCTCTAAAAGTTCGGCCACAAGCTAATTTCATATTTCTCTAAAAACCGTGCAAATTTCAAAGTTATCGGATTATTACAAAGACACGTTCACTTTTTTCGCACTTTACGCTATTTAATAATTATAGTGTTTTTCCCCCGTTTGGTACCTTGCCGACGGTCTAGAGCTCTGAAATTTCGGCCATAAGCTCACCTCAAATATCTCTAGAAACCGTGCAAATTTCAAAGATATCGGATTATTACAAAGACACGTTCACTTTTTTCTCGTACTTGACGCTATTTAATAATTATAGTGTTTTCCCCCGTTTGGTACCTTGCTGACAGTCTAGAGCTCTGAACTTTCGGAGAGAAGCTCACCTCAAATATCTCTAGAAACCGTGCTAATTTCAAAGATATCGGATAATTGCAAAGACACGTTCACTTTTTCTCGCACTTTACGCTATTTAATAATTATAGTGTTTTTTCCCCGTTTGGTACCTTGCCGACGGTCTAAGGCTCTGAAATTTCGGCCATAAGCTCACCTCAAATATCTCTAGAAACCGTGCAAATTTCAAAGATATCGGATTATTACAAAGACATGTTCACTTTTTCTCGCACTTTACGCAATCTAATTATTATAGTGTTTTTCCCCCGTTTGGTACCTTGCTGACGGTCTAGAGCTCTGAAATTTCGGCCATAAGCTCACATCAAATATCTCTAGAAACCGTGCAAATTTCAAAGATATCGGATTATTACAAAGACACGTTCACTTTTTCTTGCACTTTACGCTATTTAATAATTATAGTTATTTTCCCCCGTTTGGTACCTTGCCGACGGTCTAGAGCTCTGAAATTTCGGCCATAAGCTCACCTCAAATATCTCTAGAAACCGTGCAAATTTCAAAGATATCGGATTATTACAAAGACGCGTTCACTTTTTCTCGCACTTTACGCTATTTAATAATTATAGTGTTTTTTCACCCGATCGATACCTTGCCGACGGTCTAGAGCTCTGTAATTTCGGAGATTACCTCACCCCAAATATCTCTAGAAACCGTGCAAATTTCAAAGATATCGGATTATTACAAAGACACGTTCACGTTTTCTCGCAATTTACGCTATTTAATAATTATAGTGCTTTTTCCCCCGTTTGGTACCTTGCCGACGGTCTAGAGCTCTGAAATTTCGGCCATAAGCTCACATCAAATATTTCTAGAAACCATGCAAATTTCAATGATATCGGATAATTACAAAGACACGTTCACTTTTTCTCGCACTTTACGCTATTTAATAATTATAGTGTATTTTCCCCGGTTTGGTACCTTGCCGACGGTCTAGAGCTCTGAGATTTCGGCCATAAGCTCACCTCAAATATCTCTAGAAACCGTGCAAATTTCAAAGATATCGGATTATTACAAAGACACGTTCAATTTTCTCGCACTTTAGGCTATTTAATAATTATAGGTTTTTTCCCCCCGTTTGGTACCTTGCCGACGGTCTAGAGCTCTGAAATTTCGGCCATAAGCTCACCTCAAATATCTCTAGAAACCGTGCAAATATCACAGATATCGGATTATTACAAAGACACGTTCACTTTTTCTCGCACTTTAAGCTTTTTAATAACTATAGTGTTTTCCCCCGTTTGGTACCTTGCCGACGGTCTAGAGCTCTGAAATTTCGGCCATAAGCTCACCTCAAATATCTCTAGAAACTATGCAAATTTCAAAGATATCGGATTATTACAAAGACACGTTCACTTTTTTCTCGCACTTTACGCTATTTCATAATTATAGTGTTTTTCCCCCGTTTGATAAATGGCCGACGGTCTAGAGCTCTGAGATTTTCGGCCATAAGCTCACCTCAAATATCTCTCGAAACCGTGCGAATTTCAAAGATATCGGATTATTACAAAGACACGTTCACTTTTTCTCTCACTTTACGCTATTTAATAATTATAGTGTTTTTTCCCCAATCTGATACCTTGCCGACGGTCTAGAGCTCTGAAATTTCGGCCATAAGCTCACCTCAAATATCTTTAGAAACCGTGCAAATTTCAAAGATATCGGATTATTACAAAGACACTTTCACTTTATCTCGCACTTTACGCTATTTAATAATTATAGTGTATTTTCCCCCGTTTGGTACCTTGCCGACGGTCTAGAGCTTTGATATATCGGCCATAAGCTCACCTCAAATATCTCTAGAAACCGTGCAAATTTCAAAGATATCGGATTATTACAAAGACACGTTCACTTTTTCTCGCACTTTACGCTATTTAATAATTATGGAGTTTTATTCCCCGTTTGTTACCTTGCCGACGGTCTAGAGCTCTGAAATTTCGGCCATAAGCTCACCTCAAATATCTATAGAAACCGTGCGAATTTCAAAGATATCGGATTATTACAAAGACACGTTCACTTTTTCTCGCACTTTACGCTATTTAATAATTATAGTGTTTTTCCCCCGTTTGGTACCTTGCCGACTGTCTAGAGCTCTGAAATTTCTGCCATAAGCTCACCTCAAATATCTCTCGAAACCGTGCAAATTTCAAAGATATCGGATTATTACAAAGACACGTTCACTTTTTCTCAGACTTTAGGCTATTTAATAATTATAGTGTTTTCCCCCGTTTGGTACCTTGCCGACGGTATAGAACTCTGAAATTTCGGCCATAAGCTCACCTAATATACCTATACAAACCGTGCAAATTTCAAAGATATCGGATTATTACAAAGACACGTTCACTTTTCCCCGCACTTTACGCTATTTAATAATTATAGTGTTTTTCCCCCGTTTGGTACCTTTCCGACGGTCTAGAGCTCTGAAATTTCGGAGATAAGCTCACCTCAAATATCTCAAGAAACCGTGCAAATTTCAAAGATATCGGATTATTACAAAGACACTTTCACATTTTCTCGCACTTTACGCTATTTAATAATTATACTGTTTTTCCCCCGTTTGGTACCTTGCCGACGGTCTAGAGCTCTGAAATTTCGGCCATAAGCTCACCTCAAATATCTCTAGAAACCGTGCAAATTTCAAAGATATCGGATTATTACAAAGACACGTTCACTTTTTCTCGCACTTTACGCTATTTAATAATTATAGTGTTTTTCCCCCGTTTGGTACCTTGCCGACGGTCTAGAGCTCAAAAATTTCGGAGATAAGCTCACCTCAAATATCTCTAGAAACCGTGCAAATTTCAAAGATATCGGATTATTACAAAGACAAGTTCACGCTTTCTCGCACTTTAGGCTATTTAATAATTATATGGTTTTTTCACCCGTTTGGTACCTTGCCGACGGTCAAGAGCTCTGAAATTTCGGCCATAAGCTCACCTCAAATACCTAGACAAACCGTGCAAATTTCAAGGATATCGGATTATTACAAAGACACGTTCACTTTTTCTCGCACTTTACGCTATTTAATTATTATAGTGTTTTTCCCCCGTTGGGTACCTTGGCGACGGTCTAGAGCTCTGAAATTTCGGCCATAAGCTCATATCAAATATCTCTAGAAACCATGCAAAATTTCAATGATATCGGATAATTACAAAGACACGTTCACGTTTTCTCGCCCTTTACGCTATTTAATTATTATATGTCTTTTCCCCGCTTTGGTACCTTGCCGTCGGTCTAGAGCTCTGAAATTTCGGCCATAAGCTCACCTCAAATATCTCTAGAAACCGTGCAAATTTCAAAGATATCGGATTATTACAAAGACACGTTCAATTTTTACGCACTTTAGGCTTTTTAATAATTATAGTGTCTTTTCCCCGGTTTGGAACCTTGCCGACTGTCTAGAGCTCTGAAATTTCGGCCATAAGCTCACCTTAATAATCTCTAGAAACCGTGCAAATTTCAAAGATATCGGATTATTATAAAGGCACGTTCACTTTTTCTCGCACTTAACGCTATTTAATAATTATAGTGTTTTTCCCCCGTTTGGTACCTTGCCGACGATCTAGAGCTCTACAATTTCGGCCATAAGCTAATTTTATATTTCTCTAAAAACCGTGCAAATTTCAAATATATCGGATTATTACAAAGACACGTTCACTTTTTTTCGCACTTTACGCTATTTTATAATTATAGTGTTTTTTCCCCAGTTTGGTACCTTGCCGACGGTCTAGAGCTCTGAAATTTCTGCCATAAGCTCACCTCAAATATCTCTAGAAACCGTGCAAATTTCAAAGATATCGGATTATTACAAAGACACGTTCAATTTTTTCTCGCACTTTAAGCTATTTAATAATTATAGTGTTTTTTCCCCCGTTGGGTACCTTGCGGACAATCTAGAGCTCTAAAAGTTCGGCCACAAGCTAATTTTATACTTCTCCAAAAACCGTGCAAATTTCAAAGTTATCGGATTATTACAAAGACACGTTCACTTTTTTTCGCACTTTACGCTATTTAATAATTATAGTGTTTTTCCCCCGTTTGGTACCTTGCCGACGGTCTAGAGCTCTGAAATTTCGGCCATAAGCTCACCTCAAATATCTCTAGAAACCGTGCAAATTTCAAAGATATCGGATTATTACAAAGACACGTTCACTTTTTCTCGTACTTGACCCTATTTAATAATTAAAGTGTTTTCCCCCGTTTGGTACCTTGTTGACGGTCTAGAGCTCTGAACTTTCGGAGAGAAGCTCACCTCGAATATCTCTAGAAACCGTGCTAATTTCAAAGATATCGGATAATTGCAAAGACACGTTCACTTTTTCTCGCACTTTACGCTATTTAATAATTATAGTGTTTTTTTCCCCGTTTGGTACCTTGCCGACGGTCTAAGGCTTTGAAATTTTGGCCATAAGCTCACCTCAAATATCTCTACAAACCGTGCAAATTTCAAAGATATCGGATTATTACAAAGACATGTTCACTTTTTCTCGCACTTTACGCTATCTAATTATTATAGTGTTTTTCCCCGGTTTGGTACCTTGCTGACGGTCTAGAGCTCTGAAATTTCGGCCAAAAGCTCACATCAAATATCTCTAGAAACCGTGCAAATTTCAAAGATATCGGATTATTACAAAGACACGTTCACCTTTTCTCGCACTTTACGCATTTTAATAATTATAGTGGTTTTTCCCCCGTTTGGTACCTTGCCGACGGTCTAGAGCTCTGAAATTTCGGAGATTAGCTCACCTTAAATATCTCTAGAAACCGTGCAAATTTCAAAGATATCGGATAATTACAAAGACACGTTCACTTTTTCTCGCACTTTACGCTATTTAATAATTATAGTGTATTTTCCGAGTTTGGTACCTTGCCGACGGTCTAGAGCTCTGAAATTTCGGCCATAAGCTCACCTCAATTATCTCTAGAAACCGTGCAAATTTCAAAGATATCGGATTATTACAAAGAAACGTTCACTTTTTCTCGCACTTTACGCTATTTAATAATTAAAGTGTTTTTCCCCCGTTTGGTACCTTGCCGACGGTCTAGAGCTCTGAAATTTCGGCCATAAGCTCACCTCAAATTTCTCTAGAAACCGTGCAAATTTCAAAGATATCGGATTATAACAAAGACACGTTCACTTTTTCTCGCACTTTACGCTATTTAATAATTATAGTGTTTTTTTTTCACCCGTTTGATACCTTGCCGATGGTCTAGACCTCTGCACTTTCGGCCATAAGCTCACCTCAAATATCTTTAAAAACCGTGCAAATTTCAAAGATATCGGATTATTACAAAGACACGTTCACTTTTTCTCGCACTTTACGCTATTTAATAATTATAGTGTCTTTTCCCCGGTTTGGTACCTTGCCGACGGTCTAGAGCTCTGAAATTTCGGCCATAAGCTCACCTCAAACATCTCTAGAAACCGTGCGAATTTCAAAGATATCGGATTATTACAAAGACACGTTCACTTTTTCTCGCACTTTAGGCTTTTTAATAATTATAGTGTCTTTTCCCCCGTTTGGGTACCTTGCCGACGGTCTAGAGCTCTGAAATTTCGGCCATAAGCTCACCTCAAATATCTCTAGAAACCGTGCAATATTCAAAGATATCGGATTATTACAAAGACACGTTCACCTTTTCTCGCACTTTACGCTATTTAATAATTATAGTGTCTTTTCCTCCGTTTGGTACCTTGCCGACGGTCTAGAACTCTGAAATTTCGGCCATAAGCTCACCTCAAATACCTCTAGAAACCGTGCGAATTTCAAAGATATCGGATTATTACAAAGACACGTTCATTTTTTTCGCACTTTACGCTTTTTAATAATTATAGTGTCTTATCCCCCGTTTGGGTACCTTGCCGACGGTCTAGAGCTCTGAAATTTCGGCCATAAGCTCACCTCAAATATCTCTAGAAACCGTTCAAATTTCAAAGATATCAAATTATTACAAAGACACGTTCACTTTTTCTCGCACTTTACGCTATTTAATAATTATAGTGTATTTTCCCCCGTTTGATACCTTGCCGACGGTCTAGAGCTCTGAAATTTCGGCCATAAGCTCAACTCAAATATCTCTAGAAACCGTGCAAATTTCAAAGATATCGGGTTATTACAAAGACACGTTCACTTTTTCTTGAACTTTACGCTATTTAATAATTATAGTTATTTTCCCCCGTTTGGTACCTTGCCGACGGTCTAGAGCTCTGAAATTTCGGCCATAAGCTCACCTTAAATTTCTCTAGAAACCGTGCAAATTTCAAAGATATCGGATTATTACAAAGACGCGTTCACTTTTTCTCGCACTTTACGCTATTTAATAATTATAGTGCTTTTTCACCCGATCGATACCTTGCCGACGGTCTAGAGCTCTGTAATTTCGGAGATTAGCTCACCTCAATTATCTCTAGAAACCGTGCAAATTTCAAAGATATCGGATTATTACAAACACACGTTCACGTTTTCTCGCACTTTACGCTATTTAACAATTATAGTGTTTTTTCCCCCGTTTGGTACCTTGCCGACGGTCTAGAGCTCTGAAATTTCGGCCATAAGCTCACCTCAAATATCTCTAGAAACTGTGCAAATTTCAAAGATGTCGGATTATTACAAAGACACGTTCAATTTTCTCGCACTTTAGGCTATTTAATAATTATAGGTTTTTTCCCCCCGTTTGGTACCTTGCCGACGGTCTAGAGCTCTGAGATTTTCGGCCAACAGCTCACCTCAAATATCTCTAGAAACCGTCCAAGTTTCAAAGATATCGGATTATTACAAAGACACGTTCACGTTTTCTCGCAATTTATGCTATTTAATAATTATAGTGTTTTTTCCCCCGTTTGGTACCTTGCCGACGGTCTAGAGCTCTGAAATTTCGGCCATAAGCTCACCTCAAATATCTCTAGAAACTGTGCAAATTTCAAAGATGTCGGATTATTACAAAGACACGTTCAATTTTCTCGCACTTTAGGCTATTTAATAATTATAGGTTTTTTCCCCCCGTTTGGTACCTTGCCGACGGTCTAGAGCTCTGGAATTTCGGCCATAAGCTCACCTCAAATATCTCTAGAAACCGTGCAAATATCACAGATATCCGATTATTTCAAAGACACGTTCACTTTTTCTCGCACTTTAAGCTTTTTAATAACTATAGTGTTTTTCCCCCGTTTGGTACCTTGCCGACGGTCTAGAGCTCTGAAATTTCGACCATAAGCTCACCTCAAATATCTCTAGAAACCGTGCAAATTTCAAAGATATCGAATTATTACAAAGACACGTTCACTTTCTCTCACCCTTTACGCTATTTAAAAATAATAGTGTTTTTCCCCGGTTTCGTACCTTGCCGACGGTCTAGAGCTCTGAAATTTCGGCCATAAGCTCACCTCAAATATCTCTAGAAATTATGCAAATTTCAAAGATATCGGATTATTACAAAGACACGTTCACTTTTTTCTCGCACTTTACGCTATTTCATAATTATGGTGTTTTTCCCCCGTTCGATAAATTGCCGACGGTCTAGAGCTCTGAAATTTCGGCCATAAGCTCACCTCAAATATCTCTCGAAACCGTGCAAATTTCAAAGATATCGGATTATTACAAAGACACGTTCACTTTTCTCGCACGTTACACTAATAATTATAATGTTTTATCCCCCGTTTGGTACCTTGCCGACGGTCTAGAGCTCTGAAATTTCGGCCATAAGCTCACCTAAAATATCTCTAGAAACCGTGCAAATTTCAAAGATATCGGATTATTACAAAGACACGTTCAGTTTTTCTCGCACTTTAGGCTATTTAATAATTATAGAGTTTTTCCCCCCATCTGATACCTTGCCGACGGTCTAGACCTCTGAAATTTCGGCCATAAGCTCACCTCAAATATCTCTAGAAACCGTGCAAATTTCAAAGATATCGGATTATTACAAAGACACGTTCAGTTTTTCTCGCACTTTAGGCTATTTAATAATTATAGAGTTTTTCCCCCCATCTGATACCTTGCCGACGGTCTAGACCTCTGAAATTTCGGCCATAAGCTCACCTCAAATATCATTAGAAACCGTGCAAATTTCAAAGATATCGGATTATTACAAAGACACTTTCACATTTTCTCGCACTTTAAGCTATTTAATAATTATAGTGTATTTTCCCCCCGTTTGGTACTTTGCCGACGCTCTAGAGCTTTGAAATATCGGCCATAAGCTCACCTCAAATATCTCTAGAAACCGTGCACATTTCAAAGATATCGGATTATTACAAAGACGCGTTCACTTTTTCTCGCACTTTATGCTATTCAATAATTACAGTGTTTTTCCCCCGTTTGGTACCTTGCCGACTGTCTAGAGCTCTGAAATTTCGGCCATACGCTCACCTCAAATATCTCTCGAAACCGTGCAAATTTCAAAGATATCGGATTATTACAAAGACACGTTCACTTTTTCTCGCTCTTTACGCTATTTAATAATTTTAGTGTTTTCCCCCGTTTGGTACCTTGCCGACGGTATAGAACTCTGAAATTTCGGCCATAAGCTCACCTCATACACCTATACAAACCGTGCAAATTTCAAAGATATCGGATTATTACAAAGACGCGTTCACTTTTTCTCGCACTTTACGCTATTTAATAATAATAGTGTTTTTTCCCCCGTTTGGTACCTTTCCGACGGTCTAGAGCTCTTGAATTTCGGAGATAAGCTCACCGCAAATATCTCAAGAAACCGTGCAAATTTCATAGATATCGGATTATAACAAAGACTCTTTCACATTTTCTCGCACTTTACGCTATTTTATAATTATACTGTTTTTCCCCCGTTTGTTATCTTGCCGACGGTCTAGAGCTCTGAAATTTCGGCCATAAGCTCACCTCAAATATCTCTAAAAACCGTGCAAATTTCAAGATATCGGAATATTACAAAGACACGTTCACTTTTTCTCGCATTTACGCTATTTAATAATTATAGTGTTTTTCCCCCGTTTGGTCCATTGCCGACAGTCTAGAGCTCTAAAACTTTGGCCATAAGCTCACCTCAAATATCTCTAGAAGCCGTGCAAATTTCAAAGATATCGGATTATTACAAAGACACGTTCACTTTTTCTCGCACTTTACGCCATTTGTTAATTGAAGAGTTTTCCCCCGTTTGGTACCTTGCCGACGGTCTAGTGCTCTGAGATTTCGGCCATAAGCTCACCTAAAATATCTCTACAAACCGTGCAGATTTCAAAGATATCGCATTATTACAAAGACACGTTCAGTTTTTCTCGCACTTTACGCTATTTAATAATTATAGTGTTTTTCCCCCGTTTGGTACCTTGCCGACGGTCTAGAGCTCTAAAATTTCGGCCATAAGCTCACCTCAAATATCTCTAGAAGCCGTGCAATTTTCAAAGATATCGGATTATTACAAAGACACGTTCACTTTTTTCTCGCACTTTATGCTACTTCATAATTATAGTGTTTTTCCCCCGTTTGATAAATTGCCGACGGTCTAGAGCTCTGAAATTTCGGCCATAAGCTCACCTCAAATATCTCTCGAAACCGTGCGAATTTCAAAGATATCGGATTATTACAAATACACGTTCACTTTTTCTCGCACTTTACGCTATTTAATAATTATAGTTGTTTTCCCCGGTTTGGTACCTTGCCGACTGTCTAGAGCTCTGAAATTTCGGCCATAAGCTCACCTCAAATATATCTAGAAACCGTGCAAATTTCAAAGATATCGGATTATTACAAAGACACATTCACTTTTTCTCGAATTTTACGCTATTTAATAATTTTAGTGTTTTTTTCCCCGTTTTGTACCTTTCCGACGGTATAGAGCTCTGAATTTTCTGCCATAAGCTCACCTCATATATCTCTAGAAACCGTGCACATTTGAAATATATCGGATTATTAAAAAGACACGTTCAGTTTATCTCGCACTTTACGCTATTTAATAATTTTAGTGTTTTTCCCCGGTTTGGTACCTTGCCGGCGGTTTAGAGCTCTTGAATTTCGGAGATAAGCTCACCTCAAATATCTCAAGAAACCGTGCAAATTTCATAGATATCGGATTATAACAAAGACACTTTAACATTTTCTCGCACTTTACGCTATTTAATAATTATACTGTTTTTCCCCCGTTTGGTATCTTGCCGACGGTCTAGAGCTCTGAACTTTCGGCCATAAGCTCACCTCAAATATCTCTAGAAACCGTGCAAATTTCAAGATATCGGATTATTACAAAGACACGTTCACTTTTTCTCGCACTTGACGCTATTTAATAATTATAGTGTTTTTCCCCCGGTTTGGATCCTTCCCAACTGTCTAGAGCTCTGAAATATCGGCCATAAGCTCACCTCAAATATCTCTAGAAACCGTGCAAATTTCAAAGATATCGGATTATTACAAAGACACGTTCACTTTTTCTCGCACTACGCTATTTAATAATTATAGTGTTTTTCCCCCGTTTGGTACCTTGCCGACGGTCTAGAGCTCTGAGATTTTGGCCATAAGCTCACCTTAAATATCTCTAGAAACCGTGCAAATTTCAAAGATATCGGATTATTACAAAGACACGTTTAGTTTTTCTCGCACTTTACGCTATTTAATAATTAT
This sequence comes from Corbicula japonica, assembly GCA_038501625.1. Lineage (NCBI taxonomy): Eukaryota > Metazoa > Mollusca > Bivalvia > Venerida > Cyrenidae > Corbicula > Corbicula japonica. Next base: position 47,618 of record JAZAYU010000427.1, on the reverse strand, counting down.
AGTGTTTTTCGCGCGTTTGGTACCTTGCCGACGGTCTAGAGCTCTAAAATTTCGGCCATAAGCTCACCTCAAATATCTCTAGAAGTCTAGCATACTCAAAGATATCGGATTATTAGAAAGACACGTTCACTCTTTTCTCGCACTTTACGCTATTTCATGATTATATTGTGTTTTCCCCCGTTTGATAAATTGCCGACGGTCTAGAACTCTGAAATTTCGGCCATAAGCTCACCTCAAATACCTATACAAACCGTGCAAATTCCACAGATATCGAATTATTACAAAGACACGTTCAATTTTTGACGCTCGTTAGGCTAAATAATTATTATAGTGTTTTTAACCCGTTTGGTACCTTTCCGACGGTCTAGAGCTCTGAAATTGCGGCCATAAGCTCACCTCTAATATCTCTAGAAACCGTTCAAATTTCAAAGATATCGGATTATTACAAAGACACGTTCACCTTTTCTCGCACTTTACGTTATTTAATAATTATAGTGATTTTCCCCCGTTTGGTACCTTGCCGACGGTCTAGAGCTCTGAAATTTCGGAGATAAACTCAACTCAAATATCTCTAGAAACCGTGCAAATGTCAAAGGTATCGGATTAATACAAAGACACGTTCACTTTTTCTCGCACTTTACGCTATTTAATAATTGTTGTGTTTTTCCACCGTTTGGTACTTTGGCGACGGTCTAGAGCTCTGAAAGTTCGGGCATAAGCTCACCTCAAATATCTCAAGAAACCGTGCAAATTTCAAAGATATCGGATTATAACAAAGACACGTTCACTTTTTCTCGCTGTCTAGAGCTCTGAGATTTTGGCCATAAGCTCACCTCAAATATCTCTAGAAACCGTGCAAATTTCAAAGATATCGAGAAAAAGTGAACGTGTCTTTGTAATAATCCAATATCTTTGAAATTGGCACGTTTTCTTGAGATATTTGAGGTGAGCTTATGGTCGAAATTTCAGAGCTGTAGACCGTCGGCAAGGTACCAAACGGGGGAAAAACACTATAATTATTAAATAGCGTAAAGAGCGAAAAAAAGTGAACGTGTTTTTGTTATAATCCGATATCTTTGAAATTTGCACGGTTTCTAGAGATATTTGAGGTCAGCTGATCTCCCAAATTTTTTAGCTCTAGACCGTCGGCAAGGTACCAAACGGGGAAAAAACACTTTAATTATTAAATAGCGTAAAGTGCGAGAAAAAGTGAACGTGTTTTTGTAATAATCCGATATTTTTGAAATTTGCACGGTTTCTAGAGATATTTGAGGTGAGCTTCTGGCCGAAATTTCAGAGCTCTAGACCGTCGGCAAGGAACCAAACGGGGTAAAAACACTATAATTAATAAATAGCGTAAAGTGCTAGAAAAAGTGAACGTGTCTTTGTTATAATCCGATATCTTTGAAATTTGCACGGTTTCTAGAGATATTTTAGGTGAGCTTATGGCCGAAATTTCAGAGCTCTAGACCGTCGGCAAGGTACCAAACGGTGGAAAAATTAATTTAATTATTAAATAGCGTAAAGTGCGAGAAAAAGTGAACGTGTCTTTGTAATGAGCCGATGTCTTTGAAATTTGCACGGTTTCTAGAGATATTTGAGGTGAGCTTATGGCCAAAATCTCAGAGCTCTAGACAGTCGGCAAGGTACCAGACCTGGGGAAAAACCCTATAAGTGCCAGGAAAAGTGAACGTGTCTTTGTAATAATCCGATATCTTTGAAATTTGCACGGTTTCTAGACATATTTGAGGTGAGCTTATGGCCGCAATTTCAGAGCTCTAGACCGTCGGAAAGTTACCAAACGGGGTAAAAACACTATAATTATTAAATAGCGTAAAGTGCGAGAAAAAGTGAACGTGTCTTTGTAATAATCCGATATCTTCGAAATTTGCACGGTTTCTTGAGATATTTGAGCTGAGCTTATGGCCAAAATCTCAGAGCTCTTGACCGTCGGCAAGTAACCAAACGGGGGAATAACACTATATTTATTCAATAGCGTAAAGTGCTAGAAGAAGTGAACGTGTCTTTGTAATAATCCAATATCTTTGAAATTTGCACGGTTTGTATAGATATTTGAGATGAGCTTATGGCCGAAATTTCAGAGCTCTAGACCGTCGGAAAGGTAGCAAATTCGGGAAAAACACAATAATTATTAAAAAGCGTAACGTGCGAGAAAAAGTGAACGTGTTTTTGTTATAATTCGATATCTTTGAAATTTGCACGGTTCCTAGAGATACTTGAGGTGAGCTTATCTCCGAAATGTTTTAGCTCTAGACCGTCGGCAAGGTACCAAACGGGGAAAAACACTATAATTATTAAATAGCGTAAAGTGTGAGAAAAAGTGAACGTGTCTTTGTAATAATAAGATATCTTTGAAATTTGCACGGTTTCTAGAGATATTTGAGGTGAGCTTATGGCCGAAATTTCAGAGCTCTAGACCGTCGGCAAGGTACCAAACGTGGTAAAAACACTATAACTATTAAATAGCGTAAAGTGCGAGAAAAAGTGAACGTGTCTTTGTTATAATCCGATATCTTTGAAATTTGCACAGTTTCTAGAGATATTTGAGGAGAGCTTATGGCCGAAATTTCAGAGCTCTAGACCGTCGGCAAGGTACCAAACGGGGTAAAAACACTATAACTATTAAATAGCGTAAAGTGCGAGAAAAAGTGAACGTGTCTTTGTAATAATCCAATATCTTTGAAATTTGCACGGTTTGTATAGATATTTGAGATGAGCTTGTGGCCGAAATTTCAGAGCTCTAGACCGTCGGAAAGGTAGCAAACGGGGGAAAAACACTATAATTATTAAAGAGCGTAAACTGCGAGAAAAAGTGAACGTGTCTTTGTATTAATCCGATACCTGTGACATTTGCACGGTTTCTAGAGATATTTGAGGTGAGTTTATCTCCGAAATTTCAGAGCGGTAGACCGTCGGCAAGGTACCAAACGGGGGAAAACACTATAATTATTATATAGCGTAAAGTGTTAGAAAAAGTAAAAGTGTTTTTGTAATAATCCGATATCTTTGAAATTTGCACGGTTTCTAGAGATATTTGAGATGAGCTTATGGCCAAAATCTCAGAGCTCTAGACCGTCGGCAAGGTACCGAATCTGGGAAAAAACACTATAATTATTAAACAGCGTAAAGTGCGAGAAAAAGTGAACGTGTCTTTGTAATAATCCGATATCTTTGAAATTTGAACGGTTTCCAGAGATATAAGAGGTGAGCTTATGGCCGAAATTTCAGAGCTCTAGACCGTCGGCAAGGTACCAAACGCGGGAAAAAACACTATAATTATTAAATAGCGTAAAGTGCGAGAAAAAGTGAACGTGTCTTTGTAATAATTCGATATCTTTGAAATTTGCACGGTTTCTAGAGATATTTGAGGTGAGTTTATCGCCAAAATCTCAGAGTTCTAGACCGTCGGCAAGGTACCAAACGGAGGAAAAACACTATAATTATTAAATAGCGTAAAGTGCGAGAAAAACTGAACGTGTCTTTGTAATAATCCGATATCTTTGAAATTTGCACGGTTTCTTGAGATATTTGAGGTGAGCTTATGCCCGAACTTTCAGAGCTCTAGACCGTCGGCAAAGTACCAAACGGGGCAAAAACACAACAATTATTAAATAGCGTAAAGTGCGAGAAAAAGTGAACGTGTCTTTGTAATAATCCGATATCTTTGAAATTTGCACGGTTTTAAGATATTTGAGGTGAATTTATCTCCGAAATTTCAGAGCTCTAGACCGTCGGCAAGGTACCAAACGGGGGAAAATCACTATAATTGTTAACTAGCGTAAAGTGCTAGAAAAAGTAAAAGTGTCTTTGAAATAATCCGATATCTTCGAAATTTGCACTGTTTCTAGAGATATTTGAGGTAAGCTAATGGCCAAAATCTCAGAGCTCTAGACTGTCGGCAAGGTACCAAACCTGGGAAAAAAACTATAATTATTAAATAGCGTAAAGTGCGAGAAAAAGTGAACGTGTCTTTGTAATAATCCGATATCTTTGAAATTTCAACGGTTTCTAGAGATATTAGAGGTGAGCTTATGGCCGCAATATCAGAGCTCTAGACCGTCCGAAAGGTACCAAACGGGTTAAAAACACTATAATAATTAAATAGCCTAACGAGCGACAAAAAGTGAACGTGTCTTTGTAATAATTCGATATCTTTGAAATTTGCACGGTTTCTAGAGATATTTTAGGTGAGCTTATGGCCGAAATTTCAGACCGTTGGCAAGGTACCAAACGGGGGAAAAACACTATAATTATTAAATAGCGTAAAGTGCGAGAAAAAGTGAACGTGTCTTTGTAATAATCCGATATCTTGAAATTTGCACGGCTTCTAGAGATATTTGAGGTGAGCTTATGGCCAAAATCTCAGAGCTCTAGACCATCGGCAAGGTAACAAACCTGGAAAAAACACTATAATTATTAAATAGCGTAAAGTGCGAGAAAAAAGTGAACGTGTCTTTGTAATAATCCGATATCTTTGAAATTTGCACGGTTTGTATAGGTATTTGAGGTGAGCTTATGGCCGAAATTTCAGAGTTCTAGACCGTCGGCAATTTATCAAACGGGGGAAAAAACACTATAATTATGAAATAGCGTAAAGTGCGAGAAAAAAGTGAACGTGTCTTTGTAATAATCCGATATCTTTGAAATTTGCACGGCTTCTAGAAATATTTGAGGTGAGCTTATGGCCGAAATTTTAGAGCTCTAGACCGTCGGCAAAGTACCAAACGGGGAAAAACACTATAATTATTAAATAGCGTAAAGTGCGAGAAAAACTGAACGTGTCTTTGTAATAATCCGATATCTTTGAAATTTGCACGGTTTCTAGAGATATTTGAGGTGAGCTTATGGCCAAAATCTCAGAGCTCTAGACCGTCGGCAAGGTACCAAACGGGGGAAAAACACTATAATTATTAAATAGCGTAAAGTGCGAGAAAAAGTGAACGTGTCTTTGTAATAATCCGATATCTTTGAAATTTGCACGGTTTTAAGATATTTGAGGTGAGGTAATGGCCGAATTTCAGAGCTCTAGACCGTCGGGAAGGATCCAAACTGGGGAAAAAACACTATAATTATTAAATAGCGTAAAGTGCGAGATAAAGTGAACGTGTCTTTGTAATAATCCGATAAATTGAAATTTGCACGGTTTCTAGTGATATTTGAGGTGAGCTTATGGCCGAAATTACAGAGCTCTAGACCGTCGGCAAGATACCAAACGGGGGAAAACAGTATAATTATTAAATAGCGTAAAGTGCGAGAAAATGTGAAAGTGTCTTTGTTATAATCCGATATCTATGAAATTTGCACGGTTTCTTGAGATATTTGAGGTGAGCTTATCTCCGAAATTCAAGAGCTCTAGACCGTCGGCAAGGTACCAAACGGGGGAAAAACACTATAATTATTAAATAGCGTAAAGTGCGAGAAAAAGTGAACGTGTCTTTGTAATAATCCGATATATTTCAAATGTGCACGGTTTCTAGAGATATATGAGGTGAGCTTATGGCCGAAATTTCAGAGCTCTATACCGTCGGAAAGGTACCAAACGGGAAAAAAAACACTATAATTATTAAATAGCGTATAATTCGAGAAAAAGTGAACGTGTATTTGTAATAATCCGATATCTTTATAATTCGCACGGTTTCGAGAGATATTTGAGGTGACCTTATGGCCGAAATTTCAGAGCTCTAGACCGTCGGCAAGGTACCAAACGGAGGAAAAACACTATAATTATTAAATAGCGTAAAGTGCGAGAAAAACTGAACGTGTCTTTGTAATAATGCGATATCTTTGAAATTTGCACGGTTTGTAGAGATATTTGAGGTGAGCTTATGGCCGAAATCTCAGAGCTCTAGACCGTCGGCAATGTACCAAACCGGGGAAAACTCTTTAATTAATAAATATCGTAAAGTGCGAGATAAAGTGAACGTGTCTTTGTAATAATCCGATATCTTTGAAATTTGCACGGTTTATATAGGTAATTGAGGTGAGCTTATAGCCGAAATTTCAGAGCTCTAGACCTTCGGCAAGGTACCAAACGGGGGAAAATCACTATAATTATTAAATAGCATAAAGTGCGAGAAAAACTGAACGTGTCTTTGTAATAATGCGATATCTTTGAAATTTGCACGGTTTGTAGAGATATTTGAGGTGAGCCTATGGCCGAAATCTCAGAGCTCTAGACCGTCGGCAAGGTACCAAACCGGGGAAAACTCTTTAATTAATAAATAGCGTATAATTCGAGAAAAAGTGAACGTGTATTTGTAATAATCCGATATCTTTATAATTCGCACGGTTTCGAGAGATATTTGAGGTGACCTTATGGCCGAAATTTCAGAGCTCTAGACCGTCGGCAAGGTACCAAACGGAGGAAAAACACTATAATTATTAAATAGCGTAAAGTGCGAGAAAAACTGAACGTGCGATATCTTTGAAATTTGCACGGTTTGTAGAGATATTTGAGGTGAGCTTATGGCCGAAATCTCAGAGCTCTAGACCGTCGGCAATGTACCAAACCGGGGAAAACTCTTTAATTAATAAATATCGTAAAGTGCGAGATAAAGTGAACGTGTCTTTGTAAAAATCCGATATCTTTGAAATTTGCACGGTTTATATAGGTATTTGAGGTGAGCTTATAGCCGAAATTTCAGAGCTCTAGACCTTCGGCAAGGTACCAAACGGGGGAAAAACACTATAATTATTAAATAGCATAAAGTGCGAGAAACACTGAACGTGTCTTTGTAATAATGCGATATCTTTGAAATTTGCACGGTTTGTAGAGATATTTGAGGTGAGCCTATGGCCGAAATCTCAGAGCTCTAGACCGTCGGCAAGGTACCAAACCGGGGAAAACTCTTTAATTAATAAATAGCGTAAAGTGCGAGATAAAGTGAACGTGTCTTTGTAATAATCCAATATCTTTGAAATTTGCACGGTTTCTAGAGATATTTGAGGTGAGCTTATGGCCGAAATTTCAGAGCTCTAGACCGTCGGCAATTTATCAAACGGGGGAAAAAACACTATAATTATAAAATAGCGTAAAGTGCGAGAAAAAAGTGAACGTGTCTTTGTAATACATCTAAGCCTGCGATTCGGTTCCGTGTAAAATCGGTTTTGATCGGCGTGACACGCACGCAAAACGCTTCACGGTACACGCTAAGCGGTTTACGTTTCACGATGCACGCTTTAGCGCTTCACGGCTCGAACAGTGTGACCAATCAAATCACAGAGCGGTTTAACCGTGAACCGTGTGACCAATCAAATCGCAGACGGATTGTAACGAGGTTGAGATAACAGTGTCGCTATTTATGCACAACACACGCACCTTGTACATCTAACCCTGTACGGTGAAATTTATAAAAACCAGATCACGAAAACAATGTATAACTATTTAAGCGGTTCATAGCCTAGGAATTTTATTGTCCCTTGAAATAATTCTGATGGAAAGAAATTACCGGTAATAAAGTATTTAAAGTATTTAATAAAAGGGCCGCTTAAATATAAACCCTTGTGGTTCATACTCAAATAATTTAATTTTGCTTTTGAAATAGATCTGATGCGAAGAAATTAGATCTACCCGTAATAAACATTTACTTAATATTTTAAAGGTCTTAAAAATAGACCCTTGTCTTGGACCGTGTTATGTGTTTTATATACTGTACAGTGGTGTACGCTGATCTGTGTTTTACTCATGCGCTCTACATGTAGAAAACGTGTGTAGAATATTTTGATGATCGGCGATAAATCAAAATTGATGGTGAGTCTATATGTTGTATTTTACAATTAAAACACAGTCAAAAACTTGAAAAACGGTATAAACGGTTGCTGTCATGCCGGATAATTGGAAGTTTTGATTATTGTAATTAGATTTCGCAATCGTGTGGTCAACTGGCCGGTTACACAGGCACCTGATTAGAGGTTTTTTTCTGGCCAGTATGTCAGATTTGGTCAATGTCATCTAATAAATGGGCTATTTGTATTATTAGATGGAACTACAATCACCCAGAACACAAAATATCCCTGTTTCCGAAAAAAACCACAACAAATTGCTCGTTGTCCTAAATAACTAGATCTACTGTAAAGATAACAAGAAAAACAGATCACAAAAAATGCATAATCCCAGTTGCACATCGATTTTGAATGAAGACAAAATTACCAATCAAATGTTGATTGGCGTTGATAGGTCCTTTTATTAATCTTTCCTATGAAACCAGTAAGAAAACATGAATTTGTCTATTAGTAGAGAATATCCAAGTTTATTATCAAATTTTATGCAAGTTTTCACTCTGAATCTTTTCTATTCCGATTACTGGTAAGCCAGGTTTATTTAAAAAAAAAACCGAGTTGACTGCATTAGCCAGGTTCAAAAAATGTTAAAATTTGCGAAAACTTGAATGTTAGCAAAACATCGGTATGTTTTTTTGTACATGCGGTGTGATTTAAATAAAAATCAGGTATATAGAATGTTGACAATCAAAATAAGTAACCTAATTTGCATCTATTTCTGGAATAGAGCAGATTCCGCGGACTAGAATGTGAAAACCTCAGTATATTTTGATAATAAATTTGGATTTTCTCTGCTAATTATGGACTTATGTTAAGTTTCTTATGTCATCGGAAAGATAAGAAAGATGTTTCCAGTCACAGGTCTCTAAAAAGTTTGGGTCGGTAGGTCATTTTTTGTTGTTGTTTTTTTTAAACCACCAATATATGCAAAAATGGCAACAGTTTAATTATTAATTTAATACAAATTAAGCTAATTGCCTTCTGACGGATATAAGTAACAAGAATGTTCACCCAATATATGTGATAATGGCTATATCCCATAGAATAAATGGTTACATTTACCTGTTGATAACATGTCAATATAATCTGAGAAAATTAGTACCCTAAAATAATTATACAATCACAGTATTCTATTAGGAATTGCATGCAGTACAGCAAATTTGAATTGAAGTAATTTATTGAAAAGTTTCAAGTTCATGAACCTCTATGAAGCTCAATGCAGCTTTGTTAGCAAGAATTTGCAATGTTTAAGCTCATGTTTGAACTTTTTCTGAGACATGGACTGACAAGTGCATTTACACTGTAAATAAAAAGTAACATAAATCAAAAGTAAGGCACTTTTTAGCTCGACTATTCGAAGAATAGGGGAGCTATCCTACTCGCCACGGTGTCGGCGTCGGCGTCCGTTAAACAAAAAATGCACTTTGGTCCATTACTTGAAAACTACTTATGATATCAACTCGAAACTTGGAATATATATTCACCATCAAATTCTACATCATTACCAACAAGACCCATAACTCTGCTTCCAATATTTTTCAAGTTATGCCCCTTTTTCACTTAAATTTTGCGTTAAGGAAAATATGCACTTTGGTCCATAACTTATAAACTACTTGAGATATCAACTTGAAACTTGGAATATATATTCACCATCAAATTCTACATCATTACCAACAAGACCCATAACTCTGCTGTCAATATATTTCAAGTTATGCCCCTTTTTTCTTATATTTTGTGTCAAGCAAAATATGCATTTTGCCTCTAACTTTAAAACTAATTGAGATATTGCCTTGAAACTTGAAATATGTTTTCACCATCAAAATCTACATCATAACCAACAAGACCCATAACCCTTCTTCCAATATTTTTCAAATTATGCCCCTTTTTCGCTTACATTTTGTGTTAAGCAAAATATACAGTGGGCCCTTAACTTCGTTATGAATGGAGGGATTTCAAAATAACTTGGCACAAATGTTCACCATGACAAGGCGGTGTGTCGCGTACAATACCCATGCCTGTAGGTCCAAAGTCAAGGTCACTGTTACTAAAAATAGAATTTTCTTGCAAAATCGTGTCCGCTCTGTAACTTTGTTATTTCTTATTGGGTTTTTAAATAACTTGGTATAATTGTTCACCATATCAAGACGGTGTGCCACGTACATGCCCAAGCCTGTATGTCAATGGTCAAGGTCACTGTTGCTAAAAATAGAATTTTCTTGTCTAGGCTGTTACTTTGTTATGAATGGAGGGATTTCAAAATATCTTGGCACAAATGTTCACCATGACAAGGCGGTGTGTCCGCACAATACCCATGCCTGTAGATCCAAGGTCAAGGTCACTGTTACTAAAAATAGAATTTTCTTGTCCAGGCAGTAACTTTGTTATGAATGGAAGGATTTCAAAATAATTTGACACAAATGTTCACCAGGACAGGGCGGTGTGTCACGTACCATGCCCATGCCTGTAGGTCAAAGGTCAAGGTCACTGTTACTAAAAATAGAATTATCTTGTCCTGGCTGTTACTTTGTTATAAATGGAGGGATTTTAAAATAACTTTGCACAAATGTTCATGAAAAGGCAGTGTGTCCGCACAATACCCAAGCCTGAAGGTCCAAGGTCAAGGTCACTGTTACCAAAAATAGAATTTTCTTGTCCAGGCTGTAACTTCATTATAAATGGAGGGATTTCAAAAAAACTTGACACAAATGTTCACCATGAAAGGGCAGTGTATCGCGTATTATTCCCATCATTGCACTTGAGTGTCTGAAAATGATGCATAGCGGGGCATCCGTGTCCTATGGACACATTTCTAGTTTCACTTATATTTTCACTTAAGTGCACTTCATCGATAACTTTGCAAATACTTAAGGTATCAACTTCAAACTACCATTATATTTTCATTTCAGTTCTTTTTCTGTAACATTACTGAAGTGATTGATATTTGACTAAAAGTAAATGTCTCTAATAAAAAATTACTAACAAGTTTTCTAACAAATTCAGAAATATTTCATAGTTATTCCCCTATTCAGTTTAATATTTATGGTACATTTAGGAATTATTTCTGTTATTTGAAAAGAATTTCTCCCGTACCATTCACTTGTAAATATTTTTCCTGATTGCACATGAATGTATGGCCATAGTTGTTATTGTTTTAATCTTCAAATTGCATTTGTTTCAAATGATTCGAATAGTCGAGCATGCTGTCTCCTCTGACAGCTCTTGTTGGTTGGTGCTAAACACATGGGAATCCTTTGTTGATTTCAGGTATCGGGGTGGGAGGGGGGGGGGGGGCACAATTTTTTCAGTGAAAAAAATAAAAAAGAAATAGTTAATATTTCACAGTATGTGCAAAATTTAAGTACACATTTTAATAGTTAATTTTGCAGCAAATTTAGAGGTGAAGTATCTGTAAAATAATGTTCATTTGTTGGGTTTTTCTAATGCAAAATGGCAAAGTTAAACACAGTGTCAGGACTTACCTTAAAATCTATTTATGATAAAACTGAAATCATCTTGAACATTTCTTATGTTTCTTTTCTTTTTGTTTTTTTTTCAGAATATGTCACAGCTGAAAATGTCATTGAAACACCAACAAGGATTTTGATAAAGTTTAAAACAATAATGTATTTACCGGTATGTAAACAGTTTAATAGTGTTTTAGTCATGTATGCCTGATTGTTTCACTTTAATGGAGAATAATTGCTTTCCTCCATATATAGGCATTTTAACAGATGTGTAGCCATTAAACTGTGTGAATGTACAGGCTGATCAGGATCTGCACTGGTCACATTTTGGTCAGAAATAACTGAACAAATAAAAAAGCAAACTTTGTAGATCCTGTTCAGGTGGTAAGGATGTGTCGGCTGATCTGGATCTACACTGTTTGCCCACGCAATAAAGGTAATAATATATGGAAGAAATGGTTAAAATAATCCTAAATATCCCATCTGATTTCTTTTCATTGATTTATTTATATAAATTCTCCAAACTGACCAAGTACACCTGACTTTGTAATTTGATACAGGCCATTAAAGCATCACTGGGCAAATGAATGATTCCTGGAGATTAGGGGAAGTTTAGACTTGTTTCTTGTACTGTAAATAATCTCCCCCCCCCTAAAAAACAACAAAAAACAACAACAACAACAAATGGATTCTGAATGATATTGTCCTTTCCTGTGAGTAAACCCGCACCCAGAAGATAATATGCTGGACCATGATTAATTAAATTTACCACAAGACTCAGAAGTACATGTAGTGGTTTTCAATTTAAAGCTGTGTTACACTTGTAAGTTATTTAGTCATAAGGGTCTCATATTATTATTGGGGATTTAATGTGCTATTTAAATAAGTGTCCATGTGTTGTAAATAAAATTGGTCAGAATCTAAGACTTGGGGACTGAAAACAATAATCAATGTTGTAATTTAACTGAACATTTAAGTACAACATATAGATTAAATCATGAAATAGTGTCTGATTAAAGTTCTTTAAGTGCAACTTTCATATTTTCATAACTAAACTCTTTTTGGACTTTATTCATTGTTTGGGATGATAATATACCTAGTTTTAACACTCCCATCCAATTATTTTTTACCAGTCACTGTTCTTTTTTCACATAGTGCTTATTACTTAAAGATATTTGTGTTTTATGACCATGTTACATAATCTAATCAGCAAGACACTGATCTTATCAGTAGGTCAGCAGGGGGTGTCATAAATATCCTTTTGAAGATAAGTAGTTCACTTTGTGAGAGATTAAAGATGTGCTAATTTAGGGTAGAAGTGTTGTTTTAAGAAACTGACTTGGGATTAATTATACTATTTCATGCTATCAGTGTAGTAAGAGACTATTAATTTATTTAATTTTTTGAACTGTAATAAGTGCAAGTTGTGTTTTTTTCAAGCCAGAGGAAAGTTGAAAACAAATTAAAAATTATATTATTTTCAAATGATTCAATTTAATTGTAAAAAAACTTCAAAAAGCAGATATCTAAAGATAAAACATTATTTCAATAGAACAATTGATTTTTTGTAACATCCTTGTAAAAAAAAGCATCATTATGGCATATTTAAATGTTACTAAAAGAGTAAAAGTAATTCTTGTGACTTCTGCATCATAGATAAATAAGTGCTTAAAACATAATAAAATGCTTCACATTCATGACCTTATGCATAATTATTTAATTTTAAAAATAAACCAATAATAGGAAATAAATGTATATGATTTAACCCATTCCTTTACACATTTTTATGCATGAACCACCTTTATAGATCTAGATCAGCCGGCACATCTATGCAATCTGATCAGGATCTGCACTGGTCGCATTTTGATCAGAAATAACCTAACGAATCTTAAAGTAAACAGTGCAGATCCTGATCAGTTGGCATGAATGTGTCGGCTGATCTGGATCTACACTGTTCACCCACGCAATAAAGATGTGTCTATGGAGGAAAGGGTTAAACAGAATGACAGAACAGTGAAAGTAAAAAATCACATGCTTAATGGCTTAAAATGTAAATGACTGGTACATGTTTAATTTTTAATTAAATACTTATGTTCATATGGCATTTTCATCCCCAAAAGTGGCACTTAGGTCTGGCACCGTTTAAGTGGACCCCACTTATTATTACATAATAAAAGTTTCAAGAGTTAAGAAAATTTATAGATTTAGTCTTAATAATATTTTCTATATGTTATTGGTAAAAATTTAAGTTTATCATACTTCTTTGTTTGACAGTATTATTGTTCAGTGTATTTGGTTCATTTTTGACAGACTAAGTAAATTATCTGTGGAACTTATTGCAATTAATAAACAAAGAAATTTCCTTTTGTCACTTTTACTGTTTTATCAGCTTGGCTGCATAATGACAGGTATTTGATTGGCAAGTGTCAAGCCACAGACTGATGAGGGTTTTGGGGGTTTTATATTTGCATATTTGTTACATAGAATTTTATTGGTTATTTAAGAAAACCTTTATCTTTATATAGAATAATTTTGTAGAATTTAGTCAGTCTTAATAGAACATAAGTAGGAAAAACAACTTGGAAATTTGTAACTTCATTTAAGTCTTAAGAATAACTTTTGAAATATTACTTGAACAATTATATTGGGATATATAGAGTTTTGGAATAAAGTAAATTTATGGAACGTACTGCTGTTACCCTCTGCTAAGTAACTGGCAGAGTGTACCCCTGGACTGAGTGAATATTATAGAGGTGTGTCTACGCATGGGCATTGAGCTAATTAATTCCCCAAATCCCCGGTCAGCCTCTAATGATGAAGTAGACCCAGTGTAGACCCCAAAGAAAAACAACAACAACAATCACTCTCACTTCATTCTGGTTCCAGGTCACTTATAGACTTTTGCATACATGCAGTTACAATGCAGAAGTTTTTTCTTGTATGTTTCTTATTAAATAAGTGAGCAGGTCCATGACTTCTCCCTAAACTAGAAACTTTTCTCTGTTCTCACGACCTTAGCTATTCCCAGGCTATCTACTCAATTGAATAAGGCTGTTATCCATAGGTGAACAATGTAGATCCAGAACAACCAGCACAGCTGTGCCATCTTGTAAGGATCTACACTTCACTTTTTGATTCAATAGACAATTTCTGACTAAGAAAAGAAAGGTGTAAATCCAGATCAGATAGTGAGGATATGTTATATTTATTAATGTTACACCTTTTTTATCATACATTATAAAGCATAGGTAAACATTTCAGCTTTTGTTTCCAGCAGACAGCTAATATAATTATATATTCATGCATCAACTTTGTCATCTTTTAACACTTTTTAAACACCTAACTTCTTTTTCAGGGCAACAAGAAAGAGAACTTGTAGTGTTTTATGATGGGATATGGAAACTTCTATTTCGACACATCACCCAAAAAGAAATCCAGTATGACTAAACATCTTGCAACTGTCAAGATGGACTGTGTTGTACAACTGATTTGATTATTATCAAAATATAAAGTGAATGTCGCTATCCTGTGGAAAGTATTTTGTTTGAAATCTTGGAAAGTGAAAGACATTGAAAGTAACAAAGCATTCTTGAAGATATTGGATAAAATATTAAAACTTTATGAAGATGTCAACAATATTTCCACAGGCCAGCAGCCAGTGGAGCCGTGTACGTCGAACAGTCTGAAGTGTTATTATTATGCACACATAAAGGCATATTCCAGCAAGAAACTACTTCGTTTAAGCTACTGATCGAGACTTCTCAGAAGAATACTACTTCCCAAGCAGGACAGGAACTTCACAGTCTTTCACTGAAATCTAGTTGCCAGCAAAAATAAAGCAAGAATTCTGTCTCAAGCAAAATTTATGTGTTTCACATATCAGTCAGCACTTTCGTGTAATGTCTCCTCGCCAAAGCAGCCAGCAGCCACAGAACTAAATAATTCAACCGTTGAGCCGGCATCCAGAGATCCAGATTTGCGAGTGAAGCAGCAAACAGCAAGTCTGCATCCAATGGCAACCAGTAGCTAATGAATCGTCTTTAAAACATTTTAGACACTAAACTACATAGCTGATACACATACTTAATTTAACTTGAATTTATCTAATTAAATCTCATAAAGAAAACGGGGCTGCTTTTTTGTTGTTTACAGACTTCCCGAAAGTTGAAAAAAGTGTCAGGCATTTGGTCAGACAAGATGTGAAAAACTGTCTGACCGAAACAAATTCTGTCAGACCGAAACATGTTAAAAAGGTATAATAAAGTATTAGGAGTTCAAATTTTTGTCTGACATTCGGTCAGATAACATTAGAAAACATGTCTGACCGGCTGAAATTTTACCAGACAGGTCCTTTGGTCTGGCAACTTTCGGGAAGTCTGTTATTACATAAATATTAACATCCATTATCATGTCTCAAAAAGTTTGGGGATCATCTACACTGGTCAAAAGTTCTAAGTGCACACTTTTCAATTTTGAATATCCTAAAGTATACTTATTCAAATTGAATGAAAGTTTGACTTAAAGTTAATAATGATCAAACAACAATATTTTTTTGAAAACCGTGAATATATTTTACGTTTTACGTCATCCACGTCGGCATACGCTTTTTATGCATTATCCCCGTGCGGCAAGCGAAATTTATTTTTTTTACAATCGTTTTTGTTTTTACATGTTCACCGACTCAAGACAAACACGAAAAACACACCAACAAATTGTAACCATGGAACGGTTGACGTCAGCAGACAACGACATTGCCGTCAAAATTCTTTTCACAGGCACAACTTCAAATTTGTTGTAAAGAAATCTTGACGGTTTTCGTAAATGCAAAAGAAATACCTTATTTTGCATATTTTATTAATTTAAGAAGAAAATCAAACGATATTTTTTTTTCTAGATTGATTACGTTGCTTACGTTGAACGCTGATGTTACTCAATTACGTCATTAAATATTAACGTAAAACAACGTAAACTCGAAAAAATTAATGTAAAATTTGTTGGATAAGTGTCCAATAAATAAAAATTTAAAACTAAAATTTATAGAAATTCAATAAACTTCAATATCGAATTATTCGAAAATGACGCTTATTCGGTCAAAAGGCGTATCCGAAAACTGGTCAATTTTACCGAAATGAATACATTTTTTTCGTCTGGAAAGGCTGTTACACATCTATCATAGAAAATTGTATCATCCCAAACTGCTAGACAATTCAAAAACTTTTGGCACAAAACATTGTGTGAACAAAGGAATTTTCTCCTTGAAATCCTGTAAAAACGTTATGGATAAAATAAAGTTGAGTATGTTGGCGCATCGTGCCCAGCAGACCATTACAAAGCTACAGAAAGCTATTTCAGTGCAATGGAATGGCAAACTACAGTATTTCCTTTAAATCTGCGTAAAAATTGAAATTATACAGAGATGAGAAAACGATCACAAATGATAGCCGATGCAATGATAATTAACTTGAGAATTTCTTTCTGAGAACAAGTGAGCTAAAATATTATTATTTTTTAATCTGGTTAAGCAGACTTAAAATTTTTGGTTTGCTTTAATAGAATATTGATTCTTCTTCATTGTAATTTACACTATTTTGAAAGATTCAATCAAATTATTGGGAAAATTAACATTTATCAAGTGTGCACTTAGAACTTTTGACGTTTGGTACCTTGCCGACGGTCTAGAGCTCTGAAATTTCGGCCATAAGCTCACCTTAAATATCTCTAGAAACCGTGCAAATTTTAAAGATATCGGATTATTACAAAGACACGTTCACTTTTTCTCGCACGTTAAGCTATTTAATAATTATAGTGTTTTCCCCCGTTTGGTACCTTGCCGACGGTCTAGAGCTCTGAAATTTCGGAGATAAGCTCACCTCAAATATCTCTAGAAACCGTGCAAATTTTCAAAGATATCGGATTATTACAAAGACACGTTCACTTTTTCTCGCACTTTACGCTATTTAATAATTATAGTGTTTTTCCTCGGTTTGGTACCTTGCCGACGGTCTAGAGCTCTGAAATTTCGGAGAATAACTCACCTCAAATATCTCTAGAAACCGTGCAAATTTAAAAGATATCGGATTATTACAAAGACACGTTCACTTTTTCTCGCACTTTACGCTATTTAATAATTATAGTGTTTTTTCACCCGTTTGGTACCTTGCCGACGGTCTAGAGCTCTGAGATTTTGGCCATAAGCTCACCTCAAACATCTCTAGAAACCGTGCAAATTTCAAAGACATCGGAATATTACAAAGACACGTTCGCTTTTACTCGCACTTTACGCTTTGTAATAATAATAGTGTTTATCCCCCGTTTGGTACCTTGCCGACGGTCTAGAGCTCTGAAATTTCGGCCATAATCTCACCTCAAATACCTATACAAACCGTGCAAATTTCAAAGATATCTGATTATTACAAAGACACGTTCACTTTTTCTCGCACTTTACGCTATTAAATAATTATGGGTTTTTTTCCCCCGTTTGGAACCTTGCCGACGGTCTAGATCTCTGAGATTTTGGCCATAAGCTCACCTCAAATATCTCTAGAAACCGTGCAAATTTCAAAGATATCGGATTATTACAAAGACACGTTCAGTTTTTCTCGCACGTTACGCTATTTAATAATTATAGTGTTTTTCCCCCGTTTGGTACCTTGCCGACGATCTAGAGCTCTGAAATTTTGGCCATAAGCTCACCTCAAATATCTCTCGAAACCGTGCAAATTTCAAATATATCGGATTATTACAAAGATACGTTCACTTTTTCTCGCACTTTACGCTATTTAATAATTATAGTGTTTTTTCCCCCGTTTGGTACCTTGCCGACGGTCTAGAGCTCTGAAATTTCGGCCATAAGCTCACCTCAAATATCTTTAGAAACCGTGCAAATTTCAAAGATATCGGATCATTACAAAGACACTTTTACTTTTTCTCGCACTTTACGCTATTTAATAATTATAGTGTTTTTTCCCCCGTTTGGTACCTTGCCGACGGTCTAGAGCTCTGAAATTTCGGCCATAAGCTCACCTCATATATCTCTAAAAAAACCGTGCAAATTTCAAAGATATCGGATTATTACAAAGACACGTTCACTTTTTCTCGCACTTTACACTATTTAATAATTATAGTGTCTTTTCTCCCGTTTGGTAACTTGTCGACGGTTTAGAGCTCTGAAATTTCGGCCATGAGCTCACCCCAAATATCTCTAGAAACCGTGCAAATTTCAAAGATATCGGATTATTACAAAGACACGTTCACTTTTTCTCGCACTTTAGGCTTTTTAATAATTATCGTGTCTTTTCCCCCGTTTGGTACCTTGCCGACGGTCTAGAGCTCTGAAATTTCGACCATAAGCTCACCTCAAATATCTCTAGAAACCGTGCAAATTTCAAAGATATCGGATTATTACAAAGACAATTCAGTTTTCTCGCACTTTAGGCTATTTAATAATTATAGGGTTTTTTCACCCGTTTGGTACCTTGCCGACGGTCTAGAGCTATGAAATTTCGGCCATAAGCTCACCTCAAATATCTCTAGAAACCGTGCAAATTCCAAAGATATTGGATTACTACAAAGACACGTTCAAATTTTCTCGCACTTTACGCTATTTAATAATTATATTGTTTTTCCCCCGTTTGGTACCTTGCTGACGGTCTAGAGCTCTGAAATTTCAGCCATAAGCTCACCTCAAATATCTCTAGAAACCGCGCAAATTTCAAAGATATCGGATTATTACAAAGACACGTTCACTTTTTCTCGCACTTTACGCTATTTAATAATTATAGTGTTTTTTCACCCGTTTGGTACCTTGCCGACGGTCTAGAGCTCTGAGATTTTGGACATAAGCTCACCTCAAATATCTCTAGAAACCGTGCAAATTTCAAAGACATCGGAATATTACAAAGACACGTTCGCTTTTTCTCGCACTTTACGCTTTAAAATAATTATAGTGTTTATCCCCCGTTTGGTACCTTGCGGACGGTCTAGAGCTCTGGAATTTCCAAGATAAGCTCACCTCAAATATCTCTAGAAACCGTGCAAATTTCATAGATGTCGGATTATTACAAATACACGTTCACATTTTCTCGCACTTTACGCTATTTAATAATTATAGTGTATTTTCCCCCGTTTGGTACCTTGCCGACTGTCTAGATCTCTGAAATTTCGGTCATAAGCTCACCTCAAATATCTCTAGAAACCGTGCAAATTTCAAGATATCGGATTATTACAAAGACACGTTCACTTTTTCTCGCACTTTACGCTATTTAATAACTATAGTGTTTTTTTCACCTGTTTGATACCTTGCCGACGGTCTAGAGCTCTGAAATTTCGGCCATAAGCTCACCTCAAATATCTCTAAAAACCGTGCAAATTTCAAAGATATCGGATTATTACAAAGACACGTTCACTTTTTCTCTCACTTTACGCTATTTAATAATTTTAGTGATTTTCCCCCGTTTGGTACCTTTCCGACGGTCTAGAGCTCTGAAATTTCGACCATAACCTGACCTCAAATATCTCTAGAAACCGTGCAAATTTCAAAGATATCGAGTTATTACAAAGACACGTTCACTTTTTCTCGCACTTTACGCTATTTAATTATTATAGTGTTTTTCCCCCGTTTGGTACCTTGCCGACGGTCTAGAGCTCTGAAATTTCGGCAAAAAGCTCACATCTCTAGAAACCATGCAAATTTCAATGATATCGGATAATTACAAAGACACGTTCACTTTTTCTCTCACTTTACGCTATTTAATAATTTTAGTGATTTTCCCCCGTTTGGTACCTTTCCGACGGTCTAGAGCCCTGAAATTTCGGCCATAAGCTCACCTCAAATATCTCTAGAAACCGTGCAAATTTCAAAGATATCAGATTATTACTAAGACACGTTCAGTTTTCGCGCACTTTAGGCTATTTAATAATTATGGTTTTTTTTCACCAGTTTTGTACCTTGCAAACGGTACAGAGCTCTGAAATTTCGGCCGTAAGCTCACCTCAAACATCTCTAGAAACCGTGAAAATTTCAAAGATATCGGATTATTACAAAGACACGTTCACTTTTTCTCGCACTTTACGCTATTTAATAATTATAGTGTTTTTCTCCCGTTTGGTACCTTGCCGACGGTCTAGAGCTCTGAAATTTCGGCCATAAGCTCACCTTAAATATCTCTAGAAACCGTGCAAATTTCAAAGATATCTGATTATTACAAAGACACGTTCAGTTTTTCTCACACTTTACGCTATTGAATAATTATATTGATTTTCCCCCGTTTGGTACCTTGCCGACGGTCTAGAGCTCTGAAATTTCGGCCATAAGCTCACCTCAAATATCTTTAGAAACCGTGCAAATTTCAAAGATATCGGATTATTACAAAGACACGTTCACTTTTTCTCGCACTTTACGCTATTTAATTATTATAGTGTTTTTCCCCCGTTTGGTACCTTGCCGACGGTCTAGAGCTCTGAAATTTCGGCCACAAGCTCACATCAAATATCTCTGGAAACAATGCAAATTTCAATGATATCGGATAATTACAAAGACACGTTCACTTTTTCTCGCACTTTACGCTATTTAATAATTATAGTGTTTTTTCCCCGGTTTGGTACCTTGCCGACGATCTAGAGCTCTGAAATTTCGGCCATATGCTCACCTCAAATATCTCTAGAAACCGTGCAAATTTCAAAGCTATCGGATTATTACAAAGACACGTTGAATTTTCTCGCACTTTACGCTATTTAATAATTATAGTGTTTTTTCCCCCGTTTGGTACCTTGCCGACGGTCTAGAGCTCTGAAATTTCGGCCATAAGCTCACCACAAATATCTCTAGAAACCGTGCAAATTTTACAGATATCGGATTATTACAAAGACACGTTCACTTTTTCTCCCACTTTACGCTATCTAAAAATAATAGAGTTTTTTCAACGGTTTGGTACCTTGCCGGCGGTCCAGAGCTCTGAAATTTCGGCCATAAGCTCACCTCAAATATCTCTAGAAACCGTGCAAATTTCAAAGATATCGGATTATTACAAAGACACGTTCACTTTTTCTCGCAATTTACGCTATTTAATAATTATAGTGTTTTATCACCCGTTTGGTACCTTGCCGACGGTCTAGAGCTCTGACATTTTGGCCATAAGCTCACCTCAAATATCTCTAGAAACCGTGCAAATTTCAAAGACATCGGAATATTACAAAGACACGTTCGCTTTTTTTCGCACTTTACGCTTTGTAATAATTATAGTGTTTATCCCCCGTTTGGTACCTTGCCGACGGTCTAGAGCTCTGAAATTTCGGCCACAAGCTCACATCAAATATCTCTAGAAACAATACAAATTTCAATGATATCGGATAATTACAAAGACACGTTCACTTTTTCTCGCACTTTACGCTATTTAATAATTATAGTGTTTTTTCCGCGGTTTGGTACCTTGCCGACGATCTAGAGCTCTGACATTTCGGCCATAAGCTCACCTCAAATATCTCCAGAAACCGTGCAAATTCCAAAGATATTGGATTACTACAAAGACACGTTCAAATTTTCTCGCACTTTACGCTTTTTAATAATTATAGTGTTTTTTCCCCCGTTTGGTACCTTGTCGACGGTCTAGAGCTCTGAAATTTCGGCCATAAGCTCACCTCGAATATCTCTAGAAACCGTGCGAATTTCAAAGATATCGGATTATTACAAAGACACGTTCACTTCTTCTCGCACTTTACGCTTTGTAATAATTATAGTGTTTTTCTCACCCGTTTGGTACCTTGCAGACTGTCTAGAGCTCTGAAATTTCGGCCATAAGCTCACCTCAAATATCTCTAGAAACCGTGCAAATTTCAAAGATATCGGATTATTACAAAGACACGTTCACTTTTTCTCGCAATTTACGCTCTTTAATAATTATAGTGTTTTTTCACCCGTTTGGTACCTTGCCGACGGTCTACAGCTCTGAGATTTTGGCCATAAGCTCACCTCAAATATCTCTAAAAACCGTGCAAATTTCAAAGACATCGGAATATTACAAAGACACGTTCGCTTTTTCTCGCACTTTACGCTTTGTAATAATTATAGTGTTTATCCCCGTTTGGTACCTTGCCGACGGTCTAGAGCTCAGATATTTCGGCCATAATCTCACCTCAAATACCTATACAAACCGTGCAAATTTCAAAGATATCTGATTATTACAAAGACACGTTCACTTTTTCTCGCACTTTACGCTATGAAATAATTATGGTTTTTTTTCCCCCGTTTGGAACCTTGCCGACGGTCTAGATCTCTGTGATTTTGGCCATAAGCTCACCTCAAATATCTCTAGAAACCGTGCAAATTTTAAAGATATCGGATTATTACAAAGACACGTTCAGTTTTTCTCGCACGTTACGCTATTTAATAATTATAGTGTTTTTCCCCCGTTTGGTACCTTGCCGACAATCTAGAGCTCTGAAATTTTGGCCATAAGCTCACCTCAAATATCTCTCAAAACCGTGCAAATTTCAAATATAACGGATTATTACAAAGACACTTTCACTTTTTCTCGCACTTTATGCTATTTAATAATTATAGTGTTCTACCCCCGGTTGGTACCTTGCCGACGGTCTAGAGCTCTGAAATTTCGGCCATAAGCTCACCTCAAATATCTCTAGAAACCGTGCAAATTTCAAAGATATCGGATTATTACAAAGACAATTCAGTTTTCTCGCACTTTAGGCTATTTAATAATTATAGTGTTTTTTCACCCGTTTGGTACCTTGCCGACGGTCTAGAGCTCTGAAATTTCGGCCATAAGCTCACCTCAAATATCTCTAGAAACCGTGCAAATTCCAAAGATATTGGATTACTACAAAGACACGTTCAAATTTTCTCGCACGTTAAGCTATCTATCTAACGGATCTACTAAATCTCATTTTGATATGGGGACTGGACGAGAATTACTTCACGTAACAAATCGCTATTTTCACTTGATATAATCCACCATATTGTAACTGATAATTACGTGTTGACTGGATTTTAATCATGTTTACATCACTTTTAATCGATCTTCATGTTATTATGTTATTTTGATATACTTCTTGAACACATTGACTAAATTATCACATCTTTTTAAGGGCCTTATGTGATCGGCATTTCAAATTTGTATGTTTGCTTTCTGCAGGCTAAGGCACTTTGAACGGTTACATGGTGCAATTTTGGTGATTTTGATTGTTATATCAATAAGTAAATAGTGAACCTGAGTTTAATGATAAAGAATATGCATCTTTCTTTAAATTAATGCAAGTCAAATTTGTATTTAACATTCATTGAAAAAGCTTTAATGATAGACAAAATTGATGAAGGGTTTCGGTATCAAAAATGGCGATCTTGTGATTCAAGATATCGCAGGCTGCATGCATAGGCGAGAAAATGCAATGATGCATATCTACTTACATATAATATAGGTCTTTGCTGCAGTAAGTGTACATTAGATTTTTAAAATGAGCACTCTAAATATAGTTATATAATAATAATAGACAGACGTCCATATGATCTGCTAAGGACGTCTTTAAATAAACACAAAAACACATACACACACACACACACTAGTAAGTGTAAAAAAAAACAAGCTTTTATTATATATATTGAAAAGCCAATTCAGATGCAGCAAATTTGTGCCCATCTTACATAAACCTGAATATAATTCAGGAAAGAAATATAAACAAGGAATTAACAGATTATATCTAGTGGCCATCAGTGTAGATCCACATCAGCCTGCACATCTGTGCCATCTGTTAAGAATTCACACTGATTCATTCTTGGTCAGAAATAACCGTATGGGACGAGAAGCGACTAGTTAATATCCTAGCTGATAAACCACAGGGATCTGCGCTCCACAGATCCAGATCTGCGCTCCACAGATCCAGATCTGCCTGTACATTCATGAAGTCAGGAAGTCTTATTGGTCAGTTATAAACTTATGAATGTAGACATGGCCTTGTCAAGAATAACCTTATAAATCTATGAGCATTGAATGAAACCCCAATCAGACTCAATGATGTGTCAGTGTAGATCTAGATTAGCATGCACATCCATGCCGACTGATAAGGATCCTCGTACTGTTCTATTTTTTGGTCAAAAATAACCTTTGTGACAAGAAAGCGACTAGTTTATTTCCTAGCTCATCAAGCAACACAGATGGGAGTCCACTGTAGATCCAGGTCTGCCTGTCCTTTGTGCAGTCTAATCAGGATTTACACATTCCATTTATTGATTGGTCAGGAATAAAACTTTATAAATCTAGACAAATCTTGGTCAAGAATAATCTTGTGAATTTTTAAAAGCATCTAGAAAAGCCCCGATCAATCTCATTGCAGCTAGTGTAGATCCAGTTCAGCATGCACATACATGCTGTCTGATAAGGAACCACATACTGCTCCACATTTTTGGCTAGAAATAACGCAATGAGAGGAAATGCGACTATTATGCATACCCTAGCTGACCAAGCTGCAAGGAAGTTAAAAACATGTCGTAGATCCAGATCATTCTGTACTTTAGTGCTGTCTGATCAGAATTTGCACCATCCACATTTAGTCAAGAATAACCTTATTAAACTAGAGAGGTCTTGCATAGATCCTGATAGGACCGATCGATGTGTTTGTTGTCTTGATCACTTTCATGTCAAAATTAACCTTAATATATTGAGCGAATGGTGCAGGATGTGTCGAATCTCCGCAAAATTCATCCGATTTAAAAATGTCGGGTACCAATTAAGTTCGGTAAATTAAATCTTAACCTTCTCCAGTATTAATTAACTGATTTTCGGGGAATAGACTTTAATAATAATCATAAGGGATATAATCAACAAAATCATTAAGTTTCGGCCTACGACCTTTTCAAAACAAAATACAGATTGCCTTATATGCAAGTGTTATTTTCGTAGACTAGTTTCGGTTTTCATATTAGATATGACAAATAAACAGTAGTCTTAGACATTCATTGAGAAATAGCAATTGTTTGGATGTATTCGAGAAATGGCCATTATAAAGTTTTGTTTTGATGAATTAACGCTTCACGCTGCGCATGCGTATTGAGATCTCACGGTTTCACGGTGCGCATGCGCAATGACATGAGCGGTTTCACGGTGCGCATGCGCTGTAGTATCACGGTTCACGGTTCACGGTCCAAGCTTCACGTTACACGCTGCGCGAGCGTTATCGTTCGTCGAAAGGTTTCTCACGCAAAATCGGGGAACCGAATCGCAGGCTTAGCTGTAATCCGATATCTTTGAAATTTGCACGGCTTCTAGAAATATTTGAGGTGAGCTTATGGCCGAAATTTTAGAGCTCTAGACCGTCGGCAAGGTACCAAACGGGGGAAAAACACTATAATTATTAAATAGCGTAAAGTGCGAGAAAAACTGAACGTGTCTTTGTAATAATCCGATATTTTTGAAATTTGCACGGCTTCTAGAGATGTTTGAGGTGAGCTTATGGCCAAAATCTCAGAGCTCTAGACCGTCGGCAAGGTACCAAACGGGGGAAAACACTATAATTATTAAATAGCGTAAAGTGCTAGAAAAAGTGAACGTGTCTTTGTAATAATCCGATATCTTGAAATTTGCACGGTTTCTAGAGATATTTGAGGTGAGCTTATGGCCGAAATTTCAGAGCTCTAGACCATCCGCAAGATACCAAACGGGGGAAAAACAGAATAATTATTAAATAGCGTAAAGTGCGAGAAAATGTGAAAGTGTCTATGTTATAATCCGATATCTATTAAATTTGCACGGTTTCTTGAGATATTTGAGGTGAGCTTATCTCCGAAATTCAAGAGCTCTAGACCGTCGGCAAGGTACCAAACGGGGGAAAAAACACTATAATTATTAAATAGCGTAAAGTGCGAGAAAACGTGAACGTGTCTTTGTAATGATCCGATATCTTTGAAATTTGCACGGTTTGTATAGGTATTTGAGGTGAGCTTATGGCCGAAATTTCAGAGTCCTATACCGTCGGCAAGGTACCAAACGGGGGAAAAAACTATAATTATTAAATAGCGTAAAGTGCGAGAAAAAGTGAACGTGTCTTTGTAATAATCCGATATCTTTGAAATTTGCACGGTTTCGAGAGATATTTGAGGTGAGCTTATGGTCGAAATTTCAGAGCTCTAGAGAGTCGGCAAGGTACCAAACGGGGGAAAAATCACCATAACTATTAAATAGCGTAAAGTGCGAGAAAAAGTGAACGCGTCTTTGTAATAATCCGATATCTTTGAAATTCGCACGGTTTCTATAGATATTTGAGGTGAGCTTATGGCCGAAATTTCAGAGCTCTAGACCGTCGGCAAGGTACCAAACGGGGGAAAAAACACTATAATTATCAAATAGCGTAAAGTGCGAGAAAAAGTGAACGTGTCTTTGTAATAATCCGATATTTTTGAAATGTGCACGGTTTCTAGAGATATTTGAGGTGAGCTTATGGCCGATATTTCAAAGCTCTAGACTGTCGGCAAGGTACCAAACGGGGGAAAATACACTATAATTATTAAACAGCTTAAAGTGCGAGAAAAAGTGAACGTGTCTTTGTAATAATCCGATATCTTTGAAATTTGCACGGTTTCTAATGATATTTGAGGTGAGCTTATGGCCGAAATTTCAGAGGTCTAGACCGTCGGCAAGGTATCAGATGGGGGAAAAAACTTTATAATTATTAAATATCGTAAAGTGCGAGAAAAAGTGAACGTGTCTTTGTAATAATCCGATATCTTTGAAATTTGCACGGTTTCTAGAGATATTTGAGGTGAGCTTATGGCCGATATTTCAAAGCTCTAGACCGTCGGCAAGGTACCAAACGGGGGAAAATACACTATAATTATTAAATAGCGTAAAGTGCGAGAAAAAGTGAACGTGTCTTTGTAATAATCCGATATCTTTGAAATTTGCACGGTTTCTAGAGATATTTGAGGTGAGCTTACGGCCGAAATTTCAGAGCTCTAGACCGTCGGCAAGGTACCAAACGGGTGAAAAAACACTTTAATTATTAAATAGCCTAAAGTGCGATGAAACTGAACCTGTCTTTGTAATAATCCGATATATTTGAAATTTGCACGGTTTCTAGAGATATTTGAGGTGAGCTTATGGCCGAAATTTCAGAGCTCTAGACCGTCGGCCAGGTACCAAACCGGGAAAAAACACTATTATTTTTAAATAGGGTAAACTGCGAGAAAAAGTGAACGTGTCTTTGTAATAATCCGATATCTTTGAAATTTGCATGGTTTCTAGAGATATTTGAGGTGAGCTTATGGCCGAAATTTCAGAGGTCTAGACCGTCGGCAAGGTACCAAACCGGGGAAAAAACACTATTATTTTTAAATAGGGTAAAGTGCGAGAAAAAGTGAACGTGTCTTTGTAATAATCCGATATCTTTGATATTTGCACGGTTTCTAGAGATATTTGAGGTGAGCTTATGGCCGAAATTTCAGAGTTCTGGACCGTCGGCAAGGTACCAAACGGGGGAAAAAAAACCCTATAATTATTAAATATCCTAAAGTGCTAGATAATTCAACGTGTCTTTGTAATAATCCGATATCTTTGAAATTTGCACGGTTTCTAGAGATATTTGAGGTGAGCTTATGGCCGAAATTTCAGAGCTCTAGACCGTCGGCAAAGTACCAAACCGGGGAAAACACTATAATTATTAAAAAGCGTAAATTGCGAGAAAACGTGAACGTGTCTTTGTAATAATCCGATATCTTTGAAATTTGCACGGTTTCTAGAGATATTTGAGGTGAGCTAATCTCCGAAATTACAGAGCTCTAGACCGTCGGCAATGTATCAAACGGGTGAAAAAAACACTATAATTATTAAATAGCGTAAAGTGCGAGAAAAAGTGAACGCGTCTTTGTAATAATCCGATATCTTTGAAATTTGCACGGTTTCTAGAGATATTTGAGGTGAGCTTATGGCCGAAATTTCAGAGCTCTAGACCGTCGGCAAGGTACCAAACGGGGGAAAAGACACTATAATTATTAAAAAGCCTAAAGTGCGAGAAAAAGTGAACGTGTCTTTGTAATAATCCGATATCATTGAAATTTGCATGGTTTCTAGAAATATTTGATGTGAGCTTATGGCCGAAATTTCAGAGCTCTAGACCGTCGGCAAGGTACCAAACGGGGGAAAACACTATAATTATTAAAAAGCGTAAATTGCGAGAAAACGTGAACGTGTCTTTGTAATAATCCGATATCTTTGAAATTTGCACGGTTTCTAGAGATATTTGAGGTGAGCTAATCTCCGAAATTACAGAGCTCTAGACCGTCGGCAATGTATCAAACGGGTGAAAAAAACACTATAATTATTAAATAGCGTAAAGTGCGAGAAAAAGTGAACGCGTCTTTGTAATAATCCGATATCTTTGAAATTTGCACGGTTTCTAGAGATATTTGAGGTGAGCTTATGGCCGAAATTTCAGAGCTCTAGACCGTCGGCAAGGTACCAAACGGGGGAAAAGACACTATAATTATTAAAAAGCCTAAAGTGCGAGAAAAAGTGAACGTGTCTTTGTAATAATCCGATATCTTTGAAATTCGCACGGTTTCTAGACATGTTTGAGGTGAGCTTATGGCCGAAATTTCAGAGCTCTAGACCGTCGGCAAGGTACCAATCGGAGGAAAAGACACTATAATTATTAGAAAGCCTAAAGTGCGAGAAAATTGAACGTTTCTTCAGAAAAGCAAGCAAACTTTCTCGATATAAATCTGTCCATTGAAAATGGTTATGTCACTACTAAAATTTATGATAAAAGAGATGATTTTAATTTTAATATAGTAAATTTTCCGTTTTTAGACGGCGATGTTCCCCGTGCAACATCTTATGGAGTTTATATCTCACAGCTTGTTCGCTTTTCAAGAGCTTGCAACAATGTTAATGCCTTCAATGAACGTAATCTTTGCATTACAGAAAAACTCTTAAAACAAGGTTATCGGTATCACAAATTAAGGAAAACCTTTTGCAAGTTTTATCGCCGATACCCAGATTTAATTCATAAATACAAATGCAGTTTAAAATCACTTTTGCAACAAGGTATTTCACAACCAGTTTTTTATGGAGATTTAATTTATAAACTTAAAAAGATTAAAGGCTGTGTTAATTTCTCCCGGTTATTCGTAAAAACCATCTGTAAATTTAAAAAGAAAGGTTACCAACATGATATTTTACAGCGCTCTGCAGGCCTGGTGATTAACCCTTCTACAGTTGATCATTATGCTTACCTCTTTGGTTGCACGACGGTGGCAGGGGTTTAAGAGTTTATGAAGGTTATTGGGGAAATCTTTTCTTAAAAGAACCTAGAAACTCGATTTGTTTCTTTTATCCCTGTCATCGTGTTCTTGCTGATTTTACTCCAGGAGCTCTGGTCTCGGTAAGATCATTGAGTACCCCTTTCGGCTTTGCAATGCTCTTAGCTTCTTATATTTTATATGTTTGTGTGCTTTTGCATGCAACATTGTTAAGCAGATAAGTGGGTTGGAGTCTTTTCACCAAGACAACTTGTACTTGTTTTGTGATATGAGAACCTGTTGGGGCAAGTGTGAGGTTGGTGCACCCTAGAACCTGGTTTAAACCCCCAGTGGCAATTTGATTTGCCACTGACCGTTCCAAGGCGGTAACCCCTCGGGTTCTCATTTTTGTTTATTGTTAGTGGTGTCTTTTTTGAAACTGATTATTTTATTAACCATGCTCTCTCCCCCTCTCTTCTTCTTGACTGTGTGGGGAGGCTGTTTTTTCTGAATGTGGCGATTCCTGATATGCATATTTCACCTTTTTGTAATAATCCGATATCTTTGAAATTTGCACGGTTTCTAGAGATATTTGAGGTGAGCTTATGGCCGAAATTTCAGAGCTCTAGACCGTCGGCAAGGTACCAAACCGTTGAAAAGACACTATAATTATTAAATAGCGTAAAGTGCGAGAAAAAGTGAACGTGTCTTTGTTATAATCCGATATCTTTGAAATTTGCACGGTTTGTAGAGAAATTTGAGGAGAGCTTATGGCAAAAATTTCAGAGCTGTAGACCGTCGGCAAGGTACCAAACGGGGGAAAAACACTTTAATTATTAAATAGCGTAAAGTGCGAGAAAAAGTGAACGTTTCTTTGTAATAATCCGATATCTTTGAAATTTGCACGGTTTCTAGAGATAATTGAGGTGAGCTTATGGCCGAAATTTCAGAGCTCTAGACCGTCGGCAAGGTACCAAACGGGGGAAAATACACTATAATTATTAAATAGCGTAAAGTGCGAGAAAAAGTGAACGTGTCTTTGTAATAATTCGATATCTTTGAAATTTGCACGGTTTCTAGAGATATTTGAGGTGAGCTTCTGGTCTAAATTTCAGAGCTCTAGACCGTCGGCAAGGTACCAAACGGGGGAAAAACACTGTAGTTATTAAAAAGCTTAAAGTGCGAGAAAAAGTGAACGTGTCTTTGTAATAATCCGATATCTTTGATATTTGCACGGTTTCTAGAGATATTTGAGGTGAGCTTATGGCCGAAATTTCAGAGCTCTAGACCGTCGGCAAGGTACCAAACGGGGGAAAAAAACCCTATAATTATTAAATAGCCTAAAGTGCGATAAAATTGAACGTGTCTTTGTAATAATCCGATATCTTTGAAATTTGCACGGTTTCTAGAGATATTTGAGGTGAGCTTATGGCCGAAATTTCAGAGCTCTAGACCGTCGGCAAGGTACCAAACCGGGGAAAATACACTATAATTATTAAATAGCGTAAAGTGCGAGAAAAAGTGAACGTGTCTTTGTAATTATCCGATATCATTGAAATTTGCACGGTTTCTAGAGATATTTGAGGTGAGCTTATGGCCGAAATTTCAGAGCTCTAGACCGTCGGCAAGGTACCAAACGGGGGAAAATACACTATAATTATTAAATAGCGTAAATTGCGAGAAAAAGTGAACGTGTCTTTGTAATTATCCGATATCATTGAAATTTGCACGGTTTCTAGAGATATTTGAGGTGAGCTTATGGCCGGAATTTCAGAGCTCTAGACCGTCGGCAAGGTACCAAACGGGGGAAAAACACTATAATTATTAAAATGCGTAAAGTGCGAGAAAAGGTGAACGTGTCTTTGTAATAATCCGATATCTTTGAAATTTGCACGGTTTCTAGAGATATTTGATGTGAGCTTATGGCCGGAATTTCAGAGCTCTAGACCGTCAGCAAGGTACCAAACGGGGGAAAAACACTATAATAATTAAATAGCGTAAAGTGCGAGAAAAAGTGAACATGTCTTTGTAATAATCCGATATCTTTGAAATTTGCACGGTTTCTAGAGATATTTGAGGTGAGCTTATGGCCGAAATTTCAGAGCCTTATACCCTCGGCAAGGTACCAAACGGGGAAAAAAACAAAATAATTATTAAATAGCGTAAAGTGCGAGAAAAAGTGAACGTGTCTTTGCGATTATCCGATATCTTTGAAATTAGCACGGTTTCTAGAGATATTTGAGGTGGGCTTCTCTCCGAAATTTCAGAGCTCTAGACCGTCAACAAGGTACCAAACGGGGGAAAACACTATAATTATTAAATAGTGTCAAGTACGAGAAAAAGTGAACGTGTCTTTGTAATAATCCGATATCTTTGAATTTGCACGGTTTGTATAGGTATTTGAGGTGAGCTTATGGCCGAAATTTCAGAGCTCTGGACCGTCAACAAGGTAGCAAACGGGGGAAACACTATAATTATTAAATAGCGTAAAGTGCGAAAAAAGTGAACGTGTCTTTGTAATAATCCGATAACTTTGAAATTTGCACGGTTTTTAGAGAAATATGAAATTAGCTTATGGCCGAAATTTTAGAGCTCTAGATCGTCGGCAAGGCACACAACGGGGGAAAAACACTATAATTATTAAACAGCGTAAAGTGCGAGAAAAAATTGAACGTGTCTTTGTAATAATCCGATATCTTTGAAATTTGCACGGTTTCTAGAGATATTTGAGATGAGCTTATGGCCGAACTTTCAGTGCTCTAGACCGTCGGCAAGGTACGAAACGGGGGAAAATACACTATAATTATTAAAAAGCCTAAAGTGCGTAAAATTTGAACGTGTCTTTGTAATAATCCGATATCTTTAAAATTTGCACGGTTTCTAGAGATATTTGAGGTGAGCTTATGGCCGAAATTTCAGAGCTCTAGACCGACGGCAAGGTACCAAAGCGGGGAAAAGACATTATAATCATTAAATAGCGTAAAGTGCGGGAAAAAGTGAACGTGCCTTTGTAATTATCCGATATCATTGAAATTTGCACGGTTTCTAGTGATATTTGATGTGAGCTTATGGCCGAAATTTCAGAGCTCTAGACCGTCGCCAAGGTACCAAACGGGGAAAAAACACTATAATAATTAAATAGCGTAAAGTGCGAGAAAAAGTGAACGTGTCTTTGTAATAATCCGATATCTTTGAAATTTGCACGGTTTCTAGAGATATTTGAGGTGAGCTTATCTCCGTAATTTCAGAGCTGTAGACCGTCGGCAAGGTATCAAACGGGTGAAAAAACACTATAATTACTTAATAGCGTAAAGTGCGAGAAAAAGTGAACGTGTCTTTGTAATAATCCGATATCTTTGAAATTTGCATGGTTTCTAGAGATATTTGAGGTGAGCTTATGGCCATAATCTCAGAGCTCTAGACCGTCGGCAAGGTACCAAACGGGGGAAAAAACACTTTAATTATTAAATAGCGTAAAGTGCGAGAAAAAGTGAACGTGTCTTTGTAATAATCCGATATCTTTGAAATTTGCACGGTTTGTCTAGGTATTTGAGGTGAGCTTATGGCCGAAATTTCAGAGCTCTTGACCGTCGGCAAGGTACCAAACGGGTGAAAAAAACATGTAATTATTAAATAGCCTAAAATGCGAGAAAAAGTGAACGTGTCATTTTTGTAATAATCCGATATCTTTGAAATTTGCACGGTTTCGAGAGATATTTGAGGTGAGCTTATGGCCGAAATTTCAGAGCTCTAGACAGTCGGCAAGGTACCAAACGGGGGAAAAAACACTTTAATTATTAAATAGCGTAAAGTGCGAGAAAAAGTGAACGTGTCTTTGTAATAATCCGATATCTTTGAAATTCGCAAGGTTTGTCTAGATATTTGAGGTGAGCTTATGGCCGAAATTTCAGAGCTCTAGACCGTCGGCAAGGTACGAAACCGGGGAAAAACACTATAATTTTTAATAGCGTAAAGTGCGAGAAAAAGTGAACGTGTCTTTGTAATAATTCGATATCTTTGAAATTTGCACGGTTTCTAGAGATGTTTGAGGTGAGCTTATGGTCGAA
Source organism: Corbicula japonica (assembly GCA_038501625.1). Classification (NCBI taxonomy): domain Eukaryota; kingdom Metazoa; phylum Mollusca; class Bivalvia; order Venerida; family Cyrenidae; genus Corbicula; species Corbicula japonica. The sequence continues at coordinate 14,049 of JAZAYU010000427.1, read as the reverse complement.
ATTACAGAGCTCTAGACCGTCGGCAGGGTACCAAACGGGGGAAAAACACTGTAGTTATTAAAAAGCTTAAAGTGGGAGAAAAAGTGAACGTGTCTTTGTAATAATCCGATATCTTTGATATTTGCACGGTTTCTAGAGATATTTGAGGTGAGCTTATGGCCGAAATTTCAGAGCTCTACACCGTCGGCAAGGTACCAAACGGGGGAAAAAAACCCTATAATTATTAAATAGCCTAAAGTGCGAGAAAATTGAACGTGTCTTTGTAATAATCCGATATCTTTGAAATTTGCAAGGTTTCTAGAGATATTTGAGGTGAGCTTATGGCCGAAATTTCAGAGCTCTAGACCGTCGGCAACGTATCAAACCGGGGAAAATACACTATAATTATTAAATAGCGTAAAGTGCGAGAAAAAGTGAACGTGTCTTTGTAATTATCCGATATCATTGAAATTTGCATGGTTTCTAGAGATATTTGATGTGAGCTTATGGCCGAAATTTCAGAGCTCTAGACCGTCGGCAAGGTACCAAACGGGGGAAAAACACTATAATAATTAAATAGCGTAAAGTGCGAGAAAAAGTGAACGTGTCTTTGTAATAATCCGATATCTTTGAAATTTGCACGGTTTGTCTAGGTATTTGAGGTGAGCTTATGGCCGAAATTTCAGAGCTCTTGACCGTCGGCAAGGTACCAAACGGGTGAAAAAAATCATATAATTATTAACTAGCCTAAAGTGCGAGAAAAAGTGAACGTGTCTTTGTAATAATCCGATATCTTTGAAATTTGCACGGTTTCGAGAGATATTTGAGGTGAGCTTATGGCCGAAATTTCAGAGCTCTAGAAAGTCGGCAAGGTACCAAACGGGGGAAAAAACACTATAATTATTAAATAGCGTAAAGTGCGAGAAAAAGTGAACGTGTCTTTGTAATAATCCGATATCTTTGAAATTCGCAGGGTTTCTAGAGATATTTGAGGTGAGCTTATGGCCGAAATTTCAGAGCTCTAGACCGTCGGCAAGGTACGAAACCGGGGAAAAAACACTATTATATTTAAATAGCGTAAAGTGCGAGAAAAAGTGAACGTGTCTTTGTAATAATTCGATATCTTTGAAATTTGCACGGTTTCTAGAGATATTTGAGGTGAGCTTCTGGTCTAAATTTCAGAGCTCTAGACCGTCGGCAAGGTACCAAACGGGGGAAAAACACTGTAGTTATTAAAAAGCTTAAAGTGCGAGAAAAAGTGAACGTGTCTTTGTAATAATCCGATATCTTTGATATTTGCACGGTTTCTAGAGATATTTGAGGTGAGCTTATGGCCGAAATTTCAGAGCTCTAGACCGTCGGCAAGGTACCAAACGGGGGAAAAAAAACCTATAATTATTAAATAGCCTAAAGTGCGATAAAATTGAACGTGTCTTTGTAATAATCCGATATCTTTGAAATTTGCACGGTTTCTAGAGATATTTGAGGTGAGCTTATGGCCGAAATTTCAGAGCTCTAGACCGTCGGCAAGGTACCAAACCGGGGAAAATACACTATGATTATTAAATAGCGTAAAGTGCGAGAAAAAGTGAACGTGTCTTTGTAATTATCCGATATCATTGAAATTTGCACGGTTTCTAGAGATATTTGAGGTGAGCTTATGGCCGAAATTTCAGAGCTCTAGACCGTCGGCAAGGTACCAAACGGGGGAAAATACACTATAATTATTAAATAGCGTAAATTGCGAGAAAAAGTGAACGTGTCTTTGTAATTATCCGATATCATTGAAATTTGCACGGTTTCTAGAGATATTTGAGGTGAGCTTATGGCCGGAATTTCAGAGCTCTAGACCGTCGGCAAGGTACCAAAGATTCGGGACCTTGCCGACGGTCTAGAACTCTGAGATTTTGGCCATAAGCTCACCTCAAACATATCTAGATGCCGTGCAAATTTCAAATATATCGGATTATTACAAAAACACTTTTACTTTTTCTAACACTTTACGCTATTTAATAATTATAGTGTCTTTTCCCCCGTTTGGTACCTTTCCGACGGTCTAGAGCTCTGAAATTTCGGCCATAAGCTCATCTCAAATATCTATACAAACCGTGCAAATTTCAAAGATATTGGATTATTACAAAGACACGTTCACTTTTTCTCGCACTTGACGCTATTAAATAGTTTTAGTGTTTTTACCCCGTTTGGTACCTTGCCGACGGTCTAGAGCTCTGAAATTTCGGCCATAAGCTCACCTCAAATATCTCTATAAACTGTGCAAATTTCAGAGATATCGGATTATAACAAAGACACGTTCACTTTTTCTCGCACTTTACGCTATTTAATAGTTATAGTGTTTTTACCACGTTTGGTACCTTGCCGACGGTCTAGAGCTCTGAAATTTCGGCCATAAGCTCACCTCAAATATCTCTAGAAACCGTGCAAATTTCAAAAGATATCGGATTATTACAAAGACACGTTCACTTTTTCTCGCACTTTACGCTATTTAATAATTATAGTGTTTTTCCCCGTTTGGTTCCTTGCCGACGGTCTAGAGCTCAAAAATTTCGCAGAAAAGCTCACCTCAAGTATCTCTAGAAACCGTGCAAATTTCAAAGATATCGGATTATAACAAAAACACGTTCACTTTTTCTCGCACGTTACGCTATTTAATAATTATAGTGTTTTTCCCCCAATTGCTACCTTTACGACGGTCTAGAGCTCTGAAATTTCGGCCATAAGCTCATCTCAAATATCTATACAAACCGTGCAAATTTCAAAGATATTGGATTATTACAAAGACACGTTCACTTCTTCTCGCACTTTACGCTATTGAATAATTATAGTGTTATTCCCCCGTTTGGTTACTTGCCGACGGTCAAGAGCTCTGAGATTTTGGCCATAAGCTCACCTCCAATATCTCTAGAAACCGTGCAAATTTCAAAGATATCGGATTATTACAAAGACACGTTCACTTTTTCTCGCACTTTACGATATTTAATAATTATAGTGTTTTTACCCCGCTTGTTACCTTGCCAACGGTCTAGAGCTCTGAAATTTCGGCCATAAGCTCACCTCAAATATCTCTAGAAACCGTGCAAATTTCAAAGATATTGAATTATTACAAAGACACGTTCACTTTTTATCGCACGTTACGCTATTTAATAATTATAGTGTTTTTAACCCGTTTGGTACCTTTCCGACGGTCTAGAGCTCTGTAATTGCGGCCATAAGCTCATCTCAAATATCTCTAGAAACCGTGTAAATTTCAAAGATATCGGATTATTACAAAGACACGATCACTTTTTGTCGCACTTATAGTGATTTTTCCACCGTTTGGTACCTTGCCGACTGTCTAGAGCTCTGAAATTTCGGCCATAAGCTCACCTGAAATATCTCTAGAAACCGTGCAAATTTCAAAGATATCGGATTATAACAAAGACACGTTCACTTTTTCTCGCACTTTACGCTATTTATTAATTATAGTGTTTTTACCCCGTTTGGTACCTTGCCGACGGTCTAGAGCTCTGAAATTTCGGCCACGAGCTCACCTCAAATATCTCTAGAAACCGTGCAAATTTCAAAGATATCGGATTATTACAAAGACTCGTTCACTTTTTCTCGAATTTTACGCTATTTAATAATTATAGTGTTTTTTTCCACGTTTGGTACCTTTCCGACGGTATAGAGCTCTGAAATTTCGGCCATAAGCTCACCTCATATATCTCTCGAAACCGTGCATATTTGAAATATATCGGATTATTACAAAGACACGTTCACTTTTTCTCGCACTTTACGCTATTTAATAATTATAGTGTTTTTCCCCCGTTTGGTACCTTGCCGACGGTCTAGAGCTCTTGAATTTCGGAGATAACCTCACCTCAAATATCTCAAGAAACCGTGCAAATTTCAAAGATATCGGATTATTACAAAGACGCTTTTACTTTTTCTAACACTTTACGCTATTTAATAATTATAGTGATTTTCCCCCGTTTGGTATCTTGCCGACGGTCTAGAGCTCTGAAATTTCGGCCATAAGCTCACCTCAGATATCTCTAGAAAGCGTGCAAATTTCAAGATATCGGATTATTACAAAGACACGTTCACTTTTTCTCGCACTTTACGCTATTTAATAATTATAGTGTTTTTTCCCCCGTTTGGTACGTTGCCGACGGTCTAGAGCTCAAAAATTTGGGAGATTAGCTCACCTCAAATATCTCTAGAAACCGTGCAAATTTCAAAGATATCGGATTATAACAAACACACGTTCACTTTTTCTCGCACTTTACGCTATTTAATAATTATAGTGTTTTTCCCCCGTTTGGTACCTTGCCGACGGTCTAGAGCTCTGCAATTTCGACCATAAGCTCACCTCAAATATCTCAAGAAAACGTGCCAATTTCAAAGATATTTAATTATTACAAAGACACGTTCACTTTTTCTCGGTATCTTTGAAATTTGCACGGTTTCTAGAGATATTTGAGGTGAGCTTATGGCCAAAATCTCAGAGCTCTAGACAGCGAGAAAAAGTGAACGTGTCTTTGTTATAATCCGATATCTTTGAAATTTGCACGGTTTCTTGAGATATTTGAGGTGAGCTTATGCCCGAACTTTCAGAGCTCTAGAACGTCGGCAAAGTACAAAACGGGGGAAAAACACAACAATTATTAAATAGCGTAAAGTGCGAGAAAAAGTGAACGTGTCTTTGTGTTAATCCGATACCTTTGACATTTGCACGGTTTCTAGAGATATTTGAGTTGAGTTTATCGCCGAAATTTCAGAGCTCTAGACCGTCGGCAAGGTACCAAACGGGGGAAAATCACTATAATTATTAAATAGCGTAAAGAGTTAGAAAAAGTAAAAGTGTCTTTGTAATAATCCGATATCTCTGAAACTTGCACTGTTTCTAGAGATATTTGAGGTGAGCGGATGGCCAAAATCTCAGAGCTCTAGACCGTCGACAAGGTACCAAAATCTTGGAAAAAACACATTAATTATTAAATATCGTAAATTGCGAGACAAAGTGAACGTGTCTTTGTAGTAATCCGATATCTTTGAAATTTGAACGGTTTCTAGAGATATTTGATGTGAGCTTATGGCCGAAGTTTCAGAGCTCTAGACCGTCGGCAAGGTACCAAACGGGGGAAAACACTATAATTATTAAATAGCGTAAATTGCGAGAAAACGTGAACGTGTCTTTGTAATAATCCGATATCTTTGAAATTTGCACGGTTTCTAGAGATATTTGAGGTGAGCTAATCTCTGAAATTACAGAGCTCTAGACCGTCGGCAAGGTATCAAACGGGTGAAAAAAACACTTTAATTATTAAATAGCGTAAAGTGCGAGAAAAAGTGAACCCGTCTTTTTAATAATCCGATATCTTTGAAATTTGCACGGTTTCTAGAGATATTTGAGGTGAGCTTATGGCCGAAATTTCAGAGCTCTAGACCGACGGCAAGGTACCAAAGCGGGGAAAAGACATTATAATTATTAAATAGCGTAAAGTGCGAGAAAAAGTGAACGTGTCTTTGTAATTATCCAATATCATTGAAATTTGCATGGTTTCTAGAGATATTTGATGTGAGCTTATGGCCGAAATTTCAGAGCTCTAGACCGTCGCCAAGGTACCAAACGGGGGAAAACACTATAATAATTACATAGCGTAAAGTGCGAGAAAAAGTGAACGAGTCTTTGTAATAATCCGATATCTTTGAAATTTGATCGGTTTCTAGAGATATTTGAGGTGAGCTTATGGCCATAATCTCAGAGCTCTAGACCGTCGGCAAGGTACCAAAAGGGGGAAAAAGCACTATAATTATTAAATAGCGTAAAGTGCGAGAAAAAGTGAACGTGTCTTTCTTATAATCCGATTTCTTTGAAATTTGCACGGTTTCTAGAGAAATTTGAGGTGAGCTTATGGCCGAAATTTCAGAGCTCTAGACCGTCGGCAAGGTACCAAACGGGTGAAAAAACACTACAATTATTAAATAGCGTAAAGTGCGAGAAAAAGTGAACGTGTCTTTGTAATAATCCAATATCTTTGAAATTTGCATGGTTTCTAGAGATATTTGAGGTGAGCTTATGGCCATAATCTCAGAGCTCTAGACCGTCGGCAAGGTACCAAACGGGAGAAAAACACTATAATTATTAAATAGCGTAAAGTGCGAGAAAAAGTGAACGTGTCTTTGTAATAATCCGATATCTTTGAAATTTGCACGGTTTGTCTAGAGATATTTGAGGTGAGCTTATGGCCGAAATTTCAGAGCTCTAGACAGTCGGCAAGGTACCAAACGTGGGAAACAACACTATAATTATTAAATAGCGTAAAGTGCGAGAAAAAGTGAACGTGTCTTTGTAATAATCCGATATCTTTGAAATTCGCAAGGTTTCTAGAGATATATGAGGTGAGCTTATGGCCGAAATTTCAGAGCTCTAGACCGTCGGCAAGGTATCAAACGGGGGAAAAAACACTATAACTATTAAATAGCGTAAAGTGCTAGAAAAAGTGAACCTGTCTTTGTAATAATCCGATATCTTTGAAATTTGCACGGTTTTTAGAGAAATATGAAATTAGCTTATGGTCGAAATTTTAGAGCTCTAGATCGTCGGCAAGGTACACAACGGGGGAAAAAACACTATAATTATAAAATAGCGTAAAGTGCGAGAAAAAATTGAACGTGTCTTTGTAATAATCCGATATCTTTGAAATTTTCACGGTTTCTAGAGATATTTGAGGTGAGCTTATGGCCGAAATTTCAGTGCTCTAGACCGTCGGCAAGGTACAGCTAAGCCTGCGATTCGGTTCCCCGATTTTGCGTGAGAAACCTTGCGACGAACGATAACGCTCGCGCAGCGTGTAACGTGAAGCGTGGACCGTGGACCGTGAACCGTGATACTACAGCGCATGCGCACCGTGAAACCGCTCATGTCATTGCGCATGCGCACCGTGAAACCGTGAGATCTCAATACGCATGCGCACCGTGAAGCGTTCATTCATCAAAACAAAACTTAATAATGGCCATTTCTCGAATACATCCAAACAATCGCTATTTCTCAATGAATGTCTACTGTTTATTTGTCATATCTAATATGAAAACCGAAACAAGTCTACGAAAATAACACTTGCATATAAGGCAATCAGTATTTTGTTTTGAACAGGTCGTAGGCCGAAACGTACAGAGTTCAAGATTGAAATGATTTTGTTGATTATATCCCTTATGAATATTATTAAAGTCTATTCCCCGAAAATCAGTTAATACTGGAGAAGAAGGTTAAGATTTAATTTACAGAACTTAATTGGTACCAGACATTTTTAAATCGGATGAATTTTGCGGAGATTCGACACATCCTGCACCATTCGCTCAATATATTAAGGTTAATTTTGACCTGAAAGTGATCAAGACAACAAACACATCGGTCTTATCAGGATCTATGCAAGCCCTCTCTAGTTTAATAAGGTTATTCTTGACTAAATGTGGATGGTGCAAATTCTGATCAGACAGAACTAAAGTACAGAATGATCTGGATCTACGACATGTTTTTGACTTCCTTGCAGCTTGGTCAGCTAGGGTATGCACAATAGTCGCATTTCATCTCATTGCGTTATTTCTAGCCAAAAAAAATGGAGCAGTATGTGGATCCTTATCAGACAGCATGTATGTGCATGCTGATCTGGCTCTACACTAGCTGCAATGAGATTGATCCGGGCTTTTCTAGATGCTTTTAAAAATTCACAAGATTATTCTTGACCAAGATTTGCTTAGATTTATAAAGTTTTATTCCTGACAAATCAATAAATGGATGGTGTAAATCCTGATCAGACTGCACAAAGCGCAGGCAGACCTGGATCTACTGTGGACTCTCATCTGTGTTGCTTGATGAGCTAGGAAATAAACTAGTCGCTTTCTTGTCACATCTTTGACCAAAAAATAGAACAGTACGAGGATCCTTATCAGTCGGCATGGATGTGCATGCTTATCTAGATCTACACTGACACATCATTGAGTCTGATTGGGGTTTTATTCAATGCTTCTAGATTTATAAGATTATTCTTGACAAGGCCATGTCTACATTCATAAGTTTATAACTGACCAATAAGACTTCCTGACTTCATGAATGTACAGGCAGATCTGGATCTGTGTTGCGCAGATCGCTGTGGTTTATCATAGGATATAAACTAGTCGCTTCTCGTCCCATAAGGTTATTTCTGACCAAGAATGAATCAGTGTGGATTCTTAACAGATGGCACAGATGTGCAGGCTGATGTGGATCTACACTGATGGCCACTAGATATAATCTGTTAATTCCTTGTTTTTATTTCTTTCCTGAATTATGTTCAGGTTTATGTAAGATGGGCACAAATTTGCTGCATCTGAATTGGCTTTTCAGTATATATAATAAAAGGTTTTTTTTACACTTACTAGTGTGTGTGTGTGTGTGTGTGTGTGTGTGTGTGTGTGTGTGTGTGTGTGTGTGTGTGTGTGTGTGTGTGTGTGTGTGTGTGTGTGTGTGTGTGTGTGTGTGTGTGTGTGTGTTTGTGTTTATTTAAAGACGTCCTTAGCAGATCATATGGGCGTCTGTCTATTATTATTATATAACTATAATATTTAGAGTGCTCATTTAAAAAATCTAATGTACACTTACTACAGCAAAGACCTATATTATATGTAAGTAGATATGCATCATCGCATTTTCTCGCCTATGCACGCGGCCTGCGTTATCTTGAATCACAAGATCGCCATTTTTGATACCGAAAGCCTTCATCAATTTTGTCTATCATTAAAGCTTTTTTAATGAATGTTAAATACAAATTTGAATTGCATTAATTTAAAGAAAGATGCATATTCTTTATCATTAAACTCAGGTTCACTATTTACTTATTGATATAACAATCAAAATCACCAAAATTGCACCATGTAACCGTTCAAAGTGCCTTAGCCTGCAGAAAGCAAACATACAAATTTGAAATGCCGATCACATAAGGGCCTTAAAAAGATGTGATAATTTAGTCAATGTGTTCAAGAAGTATATCAAAATAACATAATAACATGAACATCGATTAAAAGTGATGTAAACATGATTAAAATCCAGTCAACACGTAATTATCAGCTACAATATGGTGGATTATATCAAGTGAAAATAGAGATTTGTTACGTGAAGTAATTCTCGTCCAGTCCACATATCAAAATGAGATTTACTAGATCAGTTAAAGAGCGATGCGAATCTGTGTCTTTGACTAGAGCAGAATGCAGACGACAAAGTGAGTGGAATAGTTAAAAAATATTATGGCTTTAAGGCTGTAAAGATTCACTGGTGCACCAAATAATAGTGATCAAAGTGAGATGATGTTAACCGTGGTATCCCCATTATCATTATTTGATGGGCAAAAGGAAAAAAAAACCTTTTTAAATAAGACCAGATCATGCAGTCTTAGTGTAAATTATACATTACACAACTATGTTTAACCATTTACTTCACATACTGGTATACAGGCTTAAAAGAGTTTGCAGTGTTGATCCAGATCAGCCTGCACATATATGTGGTCGGATCTGGAAAGGTCACATCTTGATTAGAAATAAACTACGAAATGCGTACAGTGTTGATCCGAATCAAAATGTGCTCGCTGATAGTGATCTACTATGCTGGTTCATGCAACAAAGGCGTATCTATGGAGTAAAAGGTTAAATCCCATTTTTATGTAAAAACATCAGGATTACATATAGATTTAGATTTGTTTCATATTCAATCTTGATATAGAAAATAACAATACAAACAGTAGTTAGAAAAAAAATATTTTAATATCACAAAAACAACAGAAAAGTACATGTCATCATATCAGAAATCACAGTCCTATTCTTTGAATAATCAAGCTAAAAAACATTGAAAGTACATAGTACAAAGTATCTATGAAGTAAATGCATAGGGTTAACCCTTTCCTCCATAGATACACCTTTATTGCTTGGGCAAACAGTTTAGATCCAGATCAGCCAGCACATCCGTACTGTCTGATCAGGATCTAAACTGTTCGCTTTTTGATTCATAAGGTTATTTCTGACCAGAATGCGACCAGTGCAGATCCTGATAAGATGCACACAGATGTGCTGATCTGGATCTACACTGGTCGCACATGTGTAAAAACGCGTATATATGGAGGAAAGAGTTAAAAAACTCTTGGCAATGACTAGATGATCCCCCAAACTATTTTGAGACAAAATAATGGATGTTAATATTTATGTAATACACGGGTAAACAGTAAAAGAGCAGCCCCGTTTTCTTTATGAGATTTAATTAGATAAATTCAAGTTAAATTAATTATGTGTATCAGCTATGTAGTTTAGTGTCTTTAAAATGTTTTAAAGATGATTCATTAACTGCTGGTTGCCATTGGATGCAGACTTGCTGTTTTCTGCTTCACTCGCAAATCTGGATCTCTGGATGCCGGCTCAACAGTTGAATTATTTAGTTCTGTGGTTGCTGGATGCTTTGGCGAGGAGACATTACAGGAAAGTGCTGACTGACATGTGAAACACATAATTTTTGCTTGAGACAGAATTCTTGCTTTATTTTTGCTGGCAACTAGGTATCAATGAAAGACTGTGAGGTTTCTGTCCTGCTTGGGAAGTAGTATTCTTCAGAGGAGTCTTCAATCAATAGCTTAAATTAAGTAGTTTCTTGCTGGAATATGCCTTGATGTTCGCATAATAATAACACTTTAGACTTTTCGATGTACAAGGCTCCACAGGCTGCTGGCTTGTGGAAATATTCTTGACAACTTCATAAAGTTTTAATATTTTATCCAATATCTTCAAGAATGCATTGTTAATTTCAATGTCTTTCACTTTCTCAAGATTCAAACAAAATACTTTCCACATCATAAGTCTGCATAGCGACATTCACTATATATTTTGATAATAATCAAATCTGTTGTACAACACAGTCCATCTAGACAGTTGCAAGATGTTTAGTCGTAATGGATTTCTTTTTGAGTGATGTGTCGAAATATAAGTTTCCATATCCATTCATAAAACACTACAAGTTCTTTTTCTTGTTGCCCTGAAAAAGAAGTAAGGTGTTTAAAAAGTGTTAAAAGACAAAGTTGATGCATGAATATATAATTATATTTTGCTGTCTGCTGGAAACAAAAGTTGAAATGTTTGCCTATGCTTTATAATGTATGATAAAACTAGAAATGTGTCCATAGGACACGGATGCCCCCGCTAGGCATTGTTTTCAGACACTAAAGTGCAATGATGGGAATAATAGCATTTCAAAGACAGTGATGTTCGAGTAATTATAAGAATATGCATAAACTTGATGATCAAGTAAATTATTTGTATTTGTGGCACTGCTGTCTTCTCATTACGGAAAAGTCTGTGAAGAAGTTGGTGGTAATGCAATGCAATGTCAAAGTGAACATTTGTGCCAAGTTATTTTGAAATCCTTTCCTTCATAAAGAAGTTATAGCCCGAACAAGTAAATTCAAGTTTTAGTAACTGTGACCATGACCTTGGACTTACAGGCATGGGTAATGTACGCAACACACCGCCTTGTCATGGTGAACATTTGTGCCATGTTATTTTGAAAACCCTCCATTCAAAACAGTTATAGCCCGGACAAGGAAATTCTATTTTTAGTAACAGTGACCTTGACCTTGGACCTACAGGCATGGACATGGTACACGACTCACCACCTTGTCATGGTGAACATTTCTGCCATGTTATTTTGAAATTACTCTATTCCTAACATAGTTACAACCCTGACAAGAAAATTCTACTTTAGTAACAGTGACCTTGACTTTGGACCTACAGGCATGGGCATGGTATGGGACACACCATCTTGTAATGGTGAACATTTGTGTCAAGTTATTTTGAAATCAATCTATTCCAAACAAAGTTACAGCCCGGACAAGAGAATTCTATTTTTTTTTTGGTAACAGTGACCTTGACCTACAGGCATGGGCATGGTACGTGATACACCGCCCTGTCATGGTGAACATTTGTGTAAAGTTATTTTGAAGTCCCTCCATTTATAATGAAGTTACAGCCCGGACAAGAAAATTCTATTTTTAGTAACAGTGACCTGGACCTTGGACCTTCAGGCTTGGGTATTGTGCAGACACACTGCCTTGTCATAGTGAACATTTGTGCAAAGTTATTTTGAAATCCCTCCATTCATAACAAAGTAACAGCCCGGACAAAAGAATTCTATTTTTAGTAACGGTGACCTTGACCTTTGACCGACAGGCATGGGCATGGTACGCGACACATCGCACTGTCATGGTGAACATTTGTGCCAAGTTATTTTGAAATCCCTCCATTCATAACAAAGTAACAGCCCGGACAAGAAAATTCTACTTATAGTAACAGTGACCTTGACTTTCGATCTAAAGCCTTGGGCATGTATGTGACATACCGTCTTGGTATGGTGAACAATTATACCAAGTTATTCAAAAATCCAATAAGAAATAACAAAGTTACAGAGCGGACAAGATTTTGCAAGAAAATTCTATTTTTAGTTACAGTGACCTTGACCTTGGACCTACAGGCATGGGTATTGTCATGACACACCGCCTTGTAATGGTGAACATTTGTGCCAAGTTATTTTGAAATCCCTCCATTCCAAACAAAGTTAAGGGCAAAGTGTATATTTTTCTTAACACAAAACAGAACATGTAAGTGAAAAAGGGGCATAATTTGAAAAATATTGGAAGCAGGCTTATGGGTCTTGTTGGTTTTGATGTAGATTTTGATGGTAAAATTATATTTCAAGTTTCAAGGCAGTATCTCAAGTAGTTTTAAAGTTATGGGCAAAATGCATATTTTGCTTAACACAAAATAAAGGAAACAAGATATATTCCTATTAAAACTAATGTAAATGGAAGTATCAAAGGGCCATAACTTCTGAACGGAACATGTAAGAGCAAAACCCCACCTTTACGCACAACAACATATCAGGCCAGGCATTGTGGTAAAGTTTTATCAAATTCCCAGCAGAGGTGTAGGAGAAGTTGCGTTCACGAGATACACTCCTATTAAAACTAATGTAAATGGAAGTATCAAAGGGCCATAACTTCTGAACGGAACATGTAAGAGCGAAACCCCACCTTCATGCACAACAACATATCAGGCCAAGCATTGTGGTCAAGTTTCATTAAATTCCCACCAGTAGTGTAGGAGAAGTTGCGTTCATGAGATATACTCCTATTAAAACTAATGTAAATGGAAGTATCAAAGGGCCATAACTTCTGAACGGAACATGTAAGAGCAAAACCCCACCTTTATGCACAACAACATATCAGGCCAAGCATTGTGGTCAAGTTTCATTAAATTCCCACCAGTAGTGTAGGAGGAGTTGCGTTCACGAGATACACTCCCATTAAAACTAATGTAAATGGAAGTATCAAAGGGCCATAACTTCTGAACGGAACATGTAAGAGCGAAACCCCAACTTCATGCACAACAACATATCAGGCCAAACATTGTGGTCAAGTTTCATTAAATTCCCACCAGTAGTGTAGGAGAAGTTGCGTTCACGAGAATATCGGACGGACGGACAGGAGCAACTCTTAATTGCCGTAGCCATTTCATGGCGGGGGCATAAAAAGGTGTACTATGAATAAATATAACATATCCTCACTATCTGATCTGGATCTACACTTTTCTTTTCTTAGTCAGAAATTATCTATTGAATCAAAGAGTGAAGTGTAGATCCCGACAAGATGGCACAGCTGTGCTGGTTGTTCTGGATCTACATTGTTCACATATGGATAACAACCTGGGAATAGCTTAGGTTGTGAGAACAGAGAGAAGTTTCTAGTTTAAGGGGAAGTCGTGGACCTGCTCACTTATTAAATAAGAAACATACAAGAAAACACTTCTGCATTGTCTCTGCATGTATGCAAAAGTCTATAATGGACCTGCGACCGGAATGAAGTGAGAGAGATTGTTGTTTTTCTTTGGGGTCTACACTGGGTCTACTTCAGCATTAGAGGCTGACCGGGGATTTGGGGAATTAATTAGCTCAATGCCCATGCAAAGACACACCTCTATAACATTCACTCAGTCCAGGGGTCC
>JAZAYU010000426.1:243148-367186 GCA_038501625.1 Corbicula japonica | reverse complement strand
AAATAAAAGCTAAGAAATTTGTTAAACTACACTCCATGAAAACCTATAATAAAGATGACTTTCAGGCATCCCTTTATCATTTGCTTGGAATTTGGTTTTATTTTGTAGTTGATGTTGTTGAAGCTTACAAAATATTTAAAGATATATTAATTTCTATCCATTTGGATACAGTAGCTGCATTCAAACAAGTAAGAATTAAGCAAAGGTCTGAGGAATGGATAAATGAAGAAATTGTACAGTTTATTAATGAAAGACATAGATCATTTCCACAGTATATTAAGAATAAATCTGATCAAAATTATGATAAATTCAAGTCTGAGAAATAAATGTCAAAGTCGTATTCATAAATCTTAACAGGCTTTCATTACTTCTTCCATTCACATCATTAAAAATGATCCTAAATCTCTTTGAAAATCGCTGAAAAGTTTAGGCCTTCCCTCTAAAAAAATCTAAAACATCATCTGAAAGCAATATTGGTCTGAAAATTTATAGAGAAATATGTTTTTATAAAGATAACATATGTGATATGTTTAATTGGTTTTATACTACGTTGCTTCCACACTTGAAGCTAAACTGCCCACTACATTAGGTTTGTATGGTAAACAGTTTGTTGACTTTTTCTACTCAAAAAAGGTGTTTTTAAAAATTCATACTCATTTGCTTTAGTATCTGAAAATACGGTTCTTAAATATATCAACAATCTGAGTCATTCTAAAGCTACTGGCTTAGATGGTGTACCAGCCAGATTTGTAAAGGATGGTGCTGCAGTTATTGTTGCTACTTTGACTCACCTTATAAATTTATTTTTAATATTCCAGATGATTTAAAAATGGTCAGAGTGGTCCCTTTGTATTAGAAAAGGGACAAGACTGATGTTTGTAATTATCGCCCAGTCTCTATACTAACAATTATTTCCAAATTTTTTGAAAGGGTTGTTCATGATCAAATTAAACTTTACTTAACTGAGAAAAACTGATATATCAATTTTAATCAAGAATAAGAAAGGGTTATAACACAGAGTCTTGCTAATTATATTTATCTGATTTTATAAGATTTGAGATGGACAAAAGCAATATGGTTGGTATGGTTTTACTGGACCTCCAAAACGCTTTTGACACAGTTAACCATGATATTTTACTTTTGAAACTCCAGGCTATTGGTTTGAGTACAGACATTGTAAATTGGTTTCGATCCTATTTATCTGACAGACTACAAACTGTTAATATTTCTAATAGTTCGTCTTCTCCAAGTGCAATTACTTGTTGCGTGCCATTCTTGGTCCACTTTTATTTTTAATCTTTGTTAATGATATGTCGCCTGCAGTGAAAAACAAGTTATTACTTTATGCTGATGACTCAGCTATTCTCGTGTCAGGTAAAAACAAAGATCAAATTACATCTGCTCTTTCCAAAGACCTTGAATTTGTTAGTCCTTGGTTTGTAGATAACAAATTATTCCTATATCTTGGTAAAACTGAATATACATATGTTATAATAGCTGATCTCATTTAAAGTCATTTAATGTGAATTCATGTCAAAAGTCTTAATCAAACTGCGTATTTATTGTATTAAATACCAATTTATATTTGCTATGTGAACCATATGCATTTTATACTTAAAAAATCTATCTATTGTTATTACAGCTTAGATTTGTGATATTTTGGTGCTAGAGATATTATTATTTTGAAATTATAATTTATTTCCTTTCGTTGGTAAATTCAATACTAGTATTTTCCGTGACAATTTTATGAGTATTTTGAAGACGGTACTACTTCAAAACACTATGAGATATTTTATTTATATAATATTTGTAATATATTTTATTTTTCAAAATGGTCTTCTGTAAGCATGAGCATTCTTTAACAGTAAACATAAACAATTAAAATTTAATAAACGGTGCATCTTCTTTTACATAAACGACACAAAAACCTTTGTTTTTCATAAATTTAAATTTCTTTTACTAATAAAAACATTTCACTTGTTATTTTGATCCAAATTCAAGCTTTGCAGACATATCGTTTCTCGTTTCTTTATCATCCCGTTGATTGTTTGTTGTTTTTCCTTTATAGTCTAGTCTTTAGCGGAGATCTAAATCCCAGAAAAAGGGATATGGCCGAAATCAAACCTTCATGATCGTAGATAACATCTGTGTAAAAACTTAAATTGTTCAATCGATTCACTACTTACTCTTTCGTCTATTATGTGTTATTGGACAAAGATAATTTGGAATGATTACATTAATTTGGCGTGTTTACCTTGGCGTTACATGTTTACAATAAATTAATATTTTAATCATTGTTTAATACAAAGCCTGAAGCTCCCCATACTTGTCCCATTAGTCGAGTGGTTTAAGACGCAGTCAATTTGTTGTTTTTAATGCATAACGCTGTTATAGGTTGTAGGTTCGAAACATGTTTTTTTAATTTTTTACACAGTATTTTTTTCGCGATAAAATAAACTGAAGCAAAATACATACAATACTGAAATAACTGAAATGAAACTAAAAAATATAATTAAAAAATAATTCCTTAAAAGCCGTGTGTCAGTGTGAATCGAACCCGCGTCGAAAAAAGTTAGGCCTGTGCCAGCAGGACGCGTAAGCCACTGGGCTATCAAGGCGACGTGTTATAAATTTGGGAAAATAATACTCGTAACGCGTATTTTTTTTCTATTAATATTTGTAAACATCGCCAATTTTGCTTGGTCAACCTATAGTAGTAATGAAAAAAAAACAAAAAAAAACATAGACTTACTCTGGTTTCACTCGGATGATTCTTTGTAACCGATTATTTCGTCCTGTACTCTCGTTGATTTCGCCAGACATGAACACAGCGAATCAGTAAACACTCATTTTAATATAATTGCATTGTGCCTTACTTCGTGTGCAATACTTTAGTTCCTTGTGTGTATAATCATGTCTTTAGTGTATTATTTTCTGGTCGATTTATGAATATCATGTAATCAATTCCTACATTGTCAATCTTTATCTAGCTCTGTACACTTACTAAATGATTAAAGGCAACCTGAAAACACTCGTCCAACTCAATTTAACTGAATTGAACGGATTTAAAATTAATAAGACTTGTATTGAAGAACAAGGTGTAAAGTGCACTGTCAAGAGCTACCGAGAGAACCTATGCCTTTATTAAAGACTGTTCAATCTTTTAGCATGAACAATATAGAAGGGATTTTTAAGGGGTCGCTAACATTCAAAATGGCGAAAACGGGCTAAAATTTCAAAAATGAATTTTGAGAAAAATACTTATTGCCACATAGATTTTAGTAAAGAAATGTATTTATCTAAGGATGTACTAATGTGTGCAAGCTCAATTTAGTCTTATTCATGTTCTAATTACCAAGCACTTACTTAAAAAAAAGTAAAGCCGTTTGCATGAGGACAATGTTTCAAAGCAACTCATAACTGAAAGAAGTATATGCTGGTCTACAATGTTTAGCGCCGAGTCGCCAAAATGATGTTAGGGTTTTCAAGAAATTCAAGGAAAACTTACTTACGGGTTCTTCTTTCGGTTTGAGGTCAAAACATTTTGATGTATCTTTTCAAAACTCGACAATAATTCCCACTGACAGACCAACGAAAGTGAAGAAATATAGAGTCATATGGCTGTTACCATCTTCCATTAACCACCAACCAAACTTGCAGATGTCTTAAAATAATAAATTCAACAAAACACAAATAAAAAGTTTTGTTTTTAATTATTTTTTTTATTTTTTTATGCGCAGTATGAGGTACATAAATACAGAGTTATTTGAAAATGAATGAACAGTGCATTATACTTCCTATCTTTCGAGTAAAACATCGGTAGATTATTTGTGTACTCAAGTACCCACAACATCCCTCAAATGCAAAATTATCGTTTAATCTAGAGTAAGTTTATAGTTTGCATAAAATTGAAACATTAAAGAATTGACTGTTTTCTTACCATAATTACTATTTAAAAAAAATCAAAATGAAAACAAATGTGTATAACAAAGCGCTCTTCAATTAGACCTCAACGACATCAGCATCAGCACAACCAGCAGCAGCAGCAGCAACAACAACAACAACAACTTTTAATTGAGATTTTCAAATCAACGTTTTCGTCCTTATAAGTTTGCTAGAAACATAATGCTTACATTATCATCATCCTCGTCGTCGTCGTCTCATCTTTAACAACAACAAAAAACGTCGTCGTCGTCATCTTTAACAAGAACAACAACAACAATAAACATTATATAACAACGCTTAAATTAAGAACAGAAAGCGCTTAAAATCATATGGCTTAGCCGGTGAATTTAGAGGTTATTCAAAAAATAGCATCATAATTATCATTTTCATCAACAACAGAAACTACAACATCATCTCTAGATTACGTTTAAGTTTGCTTTTCGAATAACTATTATTTTCAAATTAGAACGTTATCATAAACAAATAAATGACCAAACAACAAAAACTGTATATAGCGCTTAATTGTTTGTTTGTTGTTTTTTTTCGAAGAAACTACAAGCTTGAAATATCTGTAATCATGTACATTGCTGAGCTAAATATTTAGAGTATCCATTGTTGACTTTTTCTAAGATTGCCAAAAGCATGTTCTGTGTTCATCCTCAACTTAGTGTGTTCTAAAGGACAATATAGTGCTGCTGTTATCTTGACTGATCAAATATTTCATAAAATCACACGTCCGCTCAATAATTAGAATTTCCGTTATATTAATAAATTTTCCACTTCTAGGCGATAATCAGCGGCAAAAAAAACTTGACGCCGGATGCGCTAATTAAATCAGTAGTTGGCGGCTCGTAATTTTAGTAAAGGGCCTCGTATTTTACGACCTTGTTACATAATCTTATAATTAGCTAGGCTCGGGTATTGTCAGCTGGGGGTTTGATGACTGATAAGGGATTAAAAATGCTAAATAATTGTCACAGTATTGATTCGATAAATTTTGATATGATTTTGACATCTCCGAACTGAATTCCCCAGGTATAAAACATCAAATTGAATACAAAGTAAAATCAATATTTTTTAGGAAAATGATTGTTAAAAAGAAATAAACTTAAAAATGCAGAAAAGAAGAAAAAATCAAACCATAATTTTAACATCCTCGGAATATTTAATTTTATTGTGAAGTAAATTGAATCAGAGTTAGTTTAATCACAATACAATAGGGTTTTATTATTGTATTTTGAGCATGTTTGATATGTAATCAGAAAGGAATTTAATGCGATAACTAGCAGTGCATTGCGAAATATGTTATATCCGATTATCACTTCAAGGTGACAGAAAACTGTTACGCAGACATTTGTGTCAATACAAACATGGCAAACATCTATGCAGCGAATTTTGTGCGAAACAGTTTTAGTTAAAAGCTCATGCATTAAAAACAACAAAAAAGTAATAATATCTTACAAACAAATACATCATAAAAGAACATGCATAAACAAACGCACATTTTAGAGACGGACAAAACATTTAAAGCGGCATTACTTCAATTTTTCCGCTTTTGTATGAAATATTACACGTATTTGGAAATATAGACACACATTTGCAGCATTAGTTCGGGCTAATAAAATTTTAATTTAGTAAAATAAATTTGGTCTGCGCGACTAAAAGCGGGGGTAGGATTTCCGAAACGTCACAGAAATCGAGATCGCGCATGAAGTGGTCGCTTCGTCAAAAATAGGTGCTAAATATAGCTCCATTATATGTAGATTCTTAAAAGTTCGTTAACTATAATTTAACATTATCATTGAAATCCCGTCTATAACAAAGAATTCAATCGGACCTTTTGTGTTCTGTTAGAGAGTTTATATATTGGAGTCTATATGGACAAATATGATTTTTCAATAGTATATTCTTACTTAAGTTTAGGGTTGGGGCTTTAACTTAAGCAATGTGTAAATAATAACTGTCATTCAAGAGAATCTTTTTTCTTCCATTTGCAAGCATTAGATCTAATAATTATTTTTTTGTAAATCATCTTATTTATGACACAACGATGTCATGCCTGACATAACGTTATGATCATCACGATTGTAATACATCACCACGACGATGATGCATCATCATCATCATCATCATCATCACCACCACCACCACCACCACCACCACCATTATCCTCATCATAAAAATCAACAACAAAAAGAAATGTAGATTATGATTAATTCAGCTTTCCAAAGAAACGCTTCATTCTACAAAACCACAAATAACACATCAACAACTCAAGATAACGCTTAATCATTTTTTCCGAAGAAGCTCTATGCTTAAAATATTTATCACTCTGCTAACCTGAATAGAAAGAGTATTCGTTGTTGTTGTTGTTGTTGTTTTTCTGAGTTTTTCAAGAGCATCTTTTAGGTTCATCCTCAAAATACTTTGTTTTAAATGCTAATATGTATTCTGGTGGTGGTGCTGCTGCATGCTGATGATGATGACGATGAGAGTAATGATGAGGATAATGATGAATGTTAACATCACCATCATTCATGATAAAAATACGAAGATAATAAAAGTGATTAAAAATGAAATGACTTCGCCAGTGAAGATGTGATTATTATCAATCAGTCTATAGAAATGATGAAGTTACGCAAAAAATGTCATAATCTTGTTTTCTTATTTTATGTCAAAATTGAAAGTAAAACTTATTTAAAAAAACGCATTCTCATAAGTTGATCAAAATATCATATTCGCATCATATTTCCGGAGACATAAGATATCGTATGCTTAGTGTCCAGTGACTAGAGGAACGTTTACATGAAGTTCGGCAACCTTAATAAATTTAGTAAGCGAATATCAAGTCAAGTCAAGTCAAGTCAAAGAATTTATTAGCATATTCAAAATGAACATTGCTAAATAACATACATAATGTATGGCATGTCTTGGAAATAAATACATGACAAGAATGAAAGAAAAAAACAACAAAAAAAAACAACAACAACAACAACACAAAACAACACAGTATGGGAAAACAAACAAACAGAAATGTAAGGTAAACTATGAGATGTATTTTGTTTTTTGTAACATTATAATATTAATATTAATATCGGAGAAAAGTGTGTGTAATAAAGTGGGAAAAAATCTTTAGGTTTCAGTTAATTTCAAACGTTTCTTTTATTGGTTGCTAGTGATAAGTACATAGCAAGATTATACAATATCTTTTCATTAGTACATGACAAAAGATTTATAAATTTATTCATATTTGGCCAATGCCTATAGTATTTTGGTAAATATTTAATCCTTAGATCTCTATACAGAGGACAAACTAACAAAAAATGGTACTCATTTTCTATTACTTTCATGTTACATTTGGTACATAGCCTATTTTCTCTGCTAATATTCCTATATCTACCTTCTTCAATATTTAGTTTGTGTGCGGAACATCTAAATCTAGTCAATATAATTCTAAGTTTTTTGTTATTTATACATTTGATGTAGGGTTCTAAGTTGAAATTGTGTTTAAACGTTGCATAACAATCAAGTTTTGGTGAATTTCTTAAATTTTCATACCAACTTTGAAGGTAAATATCAAATAGTCGCCTAACAACGGTATCAATTTGTAACTGAGAAACGATATTCAATTCAAACAGGTATGAGAAGCCAAGACTATCCAAAAGCTGCTTTACATTTACGCTCCAATTATTGGTATACTCTCCTCTTAAATTTTTCATATTAAATAACTTGTACATCAATGAATCAGGGTTATTCCTTATCTTAAACCAATATTTAATGATTCTTATTTTTCTAAACAAACTCAATGGAAATCTTGCCAACTCACCATATGCAGCTGTATTGCAAGTTTGTTGTCTAACGCCTAGTAGCTGTTTTAAAAATTTTAACTGTATCCTTTCTACATCCTGACTCTTATGAAAGCCCCAAACTTCAGATCCATAGTTAAGAATTGGACATATCATAGCATCAAACAATTTAAGTTTATCGCTTACATCTAAAGAAATTTCATCAAACAATTTGTTAAGAGAAAATAATGCGCGTGATGCTTGTTCTGATAATTGTTTTTGAGCTTGATAAAATGTACCATTTTGTGAAAGCGTAACTCCAAGGTATGTGAATTTTCGTACAACATTTAGTTTTATTCTATCTAAGTATAAATCGACATTTTCCGGTCTATTTCCCTTTTTACAAATCATAACGAAACTTTTGTCGGTATTTACTGTAATTCCCCACATAGTACAATAATTATGTAACTTATCTAATAATAATTGTAATCCTTCTTTAGTATAAGAAAATAGCACTGTATCATCGGCGAACAACAATAAGTATATTTTTAATTCTTCAATACTAACAGCATCAATATTGTCAGAAGATATATAATTTTCCATATCATTTATGAAAAACAAAAATAAGAGTGGAGAAAGAGGCTCGCCTTGTTTCAAACCCATATGACTCTCAAAGAAATCAGTATATTCAGAGTTTACACGGACACACGATTTAACAGATTCATATATTTTTCGCAACATATTAACAATTTTCGTAGAAGCACCATATTGCATTAATTTATACCATATTCCGTTACGATATACAACATCAAAAGCCTTTTTGAAGTCAATAAATGCACAATATAATTTACGTTTATCATTATGAATAACCTTATTAATTATAGACGACAATACAAAAATACAGTCTACAGTACTTTTCTTGCTTCTAAAACCATACTGACAATCTGTTAAAAGATTAACATCTTCTGACCATTTACGTAATCTAGTATCAAGCAAAAACGAGAAAATTTTTGAAAATATACTGGTTAAAGTTATACCTCTGTAGTTATTAACATCGTTAAGATTACCCTTTTTTGGAACCGGAACAATAATGCCTTCGGTCCAACTTTTAGGATAGACACAGTTTGCGTACATATAATTAAAAAGTTTACAAAGCAATGGTGCGAATAAATCTTTACATTCAATAAACATTTCAGGTGTTAGTTTATCAATACCGCTACTCTTACCCCTTTTTAATGAACTAATAGCTTTAAGTACTTCATCTTCAGAAAAATTACAATTAAGTTGTTCTACATAAACGTCGCTATCAATATTTATGTCATTATCAACATTGTCATTACTAAACATATCGCCGGTAAATAAATGTTTAAAATGGTCGAGGAAATCATTTTTATTAATACTATTATCTACTGTTTTATTTTTTCTAAATTTCTTAATTTCGGCCCAAAATTGTTGTGGTTGCGAATGTGACATTTCATGTAATTTCTCTTTCTGTTTAATATCATAACGATGTTTAGCTATACGAACAATACGTTTAAACTGTAAACGTTTATTTACAACAAGATTTCTATTATACTCACTTCTACTTTTCCTATATAACTTGTTAGCCGAACGAAATTCACGACGCGCTTCTTCACATTCGTTATTAAACCAAGGATTTTTAAATTTACGAGGCGATTTTACAGAATGATTTTTTGTTATTTTCTTACCACCAGCTTCAAATGCTTTTTCATATATCAGCGTTGACATTCTATCTATGCTATCGTCGATATTGTGGTTTTCATATACTAAACCATTTACAATATCATTTAATTCATCAACACATGTTAAGATATTATTTTTAAACATAAAAACACTGTCACTGTTCCAGTCAAATTTAATGTATTCAGACTTTTTAGAACTAATTTTAGTTATGTTTGTATTCATTTTGAAAACGATCTCAATTGGTACATGTGTTGAAAACCTTTGTAATTCATGCACATGAAAATTTTCAATAAAGGGAAACAAATCTGTAGATACTAATGCGTAATCAATAACACTATTACCGTTACTGGCATAATTTGTAAAATTACCAATATGACAATCGTCACCACAACGTCCGTTAACAATTACAATTTTACTGCTTAAACATAAATCAATAAGTTTTATCCCAGAAGTATTAATACACTTATCAAAGGAATGCCTAACAGGTATATTATGGTAGTGACTCGTATCATTTTTGTCAATTGTTGGGATAAATTTATTAAAATCATCCGTGCTTGACAAAATATCGGACCGTTCACCTGTGCGAGAGTTCATGTCACCCATAACGCACACAAACCCAAGGTCACTATATTTTCTAATACCTCTTTCAATTAATTCGAAAAACCCTATATCATGAGATAAGTAATAAAACGAATTACTGGGGGGAATATATACAAAACACATATAAACATCGTTTTTCATATCAAAAACAGTTTTGCTTGCTTTAATCCAAATCACTCCGCTATTGTCTGTTTCACAAACCGTTAATCCCTGTAGGAGCTTTGATTTTATTAATAATAGAACACCACCGTGACCACGTCTAGACGAATTGCTTTCAGGCCTCGGTATTGAGACTGAATAATAACCTTCGATGTTAATAGAATCGTCATCTTTTAGCCAGGTTTCACAAAGAAAAAGTATGTCATATTTATTAACAATTTGTAAGAAGTCAAAATCATGAACACACGACTTTAAACCTTCAATATTCCATGAACCTATGCGGAGATTGTCAAAACACTTTTCTCCTACCACCTAACTATCAGTGATTAATGTCGTCGACGCTGGGGGTAGATCCCTAGTTGTCGCAAGTAGTGGCTCCGTGTCCACCGGAAGTGGCCGTGACGTGGCCGTCGCCGGATGTGCGGTAGCTTTGTCTGCCGCTAATGATCTCGGTGTAGCCGTTTGAGACGCTCCAAGATGCCTTTGAGCCGCTATCCTATTTGATGACTCAGGGAGTTTATACATCGGTTTTGTAGATGTTGAAGATTGAGGCAATATTTCACCAGTATATAACTTATTGTTTATATAAAGTTTATCACGTACTAAGTTGGCACGCTGACCGTCGCGTCTTGCCTCTTTCATGATTGGGATTAACTGCCTCCTACGCTCATTTACTTCTTGGGGGTACTGATCTGTGACATTTGGTCCTCTATGGTCCAGTTTGAGGCGTTTAACAGCAGCCATTACAATCATTTTGGATTTTGTGTCCACAAATTTGGCAACTATGGGGCGGGTTTTTAAGGCATTGTAGACCCCAACTCTATGTGCTCTACTAATACGAATAATACTTTCTGGGTTTTTTATGAGCAAAATAGATTTGCAAAAGTCAAACACTTTAGACTCACAGTTTTCGCTGAAAGTTTCACCGCGATCATGGGTCAGTCTATGGGTTACGGCTGCAGCATATGACGATGCTGAAGAATCGGTATCTCCAGGGGTTTCGCTAGGTTCGCTATTTCCGGTACCGCCGGATGTAGGCGGCTTATTATCCGGTCCTTGGGTTGATGGGTTAGCATCTGTATCCATGGATGGGTCAGTGACTAAAGCGGTCTCGCTAGGTTCAGTACCGTTGAGTGTAAACGCAATATCCCCCGGCCCTTCCGGTATACCCCAGAACAAACAGTTATCCCGCATAGAGCGACATTTGAGGTCTATAACACTTTCGTTAGCATTTTCAACCATGGATTTCAGGCTATTATTTTCAAGTTTTAACGAATCCACTTCTTTTTTTAAAAATCCAATATCACATGTGTGCAGATTTGATGTTGTATATAATCCATCATATTGACTACTGACAAATGAATGGCTTTGTTCGATGTCCCTAATCTTTGACTCCATCGAGGACAATCGCTCAGTTATGATTGAAACACTTGACTGAATCTTGTTTAATTGAGAGAGTTTACTGTCCATGCTATCAAGACGCTGGATTATTGTTTGTAAACAGTCCGTGGTTGGATTTTGCACCATATTTTGTGAGAATACAGGTGAACTGCCCGACGCCATGTTGTTATAATAAGGGGTTTGTTGTGCATAAAATTGAGGGTTCATTGGCGTTGATATCAAAAAAGACTGACCAATCTGTGATGGAGTCTGTTGAGCAGCCACTGAGGGGAGTTGAATACTTGTAGAATTTTGACCAGTTGCCATCTTACGTTTGGTTTCTTTGTCCTCTGAAGGCGGGCTCCTGTTTTCAGTTTTGCGTTTTCTGGGCATCAGTTTATATCAGAATTATCAAAAAGAAAAATACTGGGAAGTCCCGTAGGCTTACCAATGTCATTTTAAACCATTTTAGTCCATATTATAATTTCCGAAGACACTTTAAAACTTATTTAGCTTGAATTTTTCACCACAGAAAATTTTCCAGACCGCCATACTTCACGCATGCGCACATATATCAGCATCGCGCGTGTCCAGCAAAAACCTGTTACCGGATGCGCTAATTGAATCAGTGGTTGGCGACGTGTTTTATGACCATGTTACATAATCTAATTAGCAAGACACGGCTCTTATCAGCTGGGGGCGTGATAATGGTCCTTTTGAAGATCAATTGTACACTCAGTAAGAGGTTTAATATGATTGTGATTTGTTAAAGGGTAAAAGTGTTGCAACCATAGTTTTAAAATATTAAGTTTAAAACAAACATTTTTTAAATACAAAATTAAATGTTAACAAGAAAATAACATAAACATTGTAGAAATGAAAGAAAAAAGTTATGAAAGCACGTTGGACGGTTTAGGGACGGATGACATTTAACTTGTAAAATGTGTTAAACTTTTAAAGTGCCTTTTAAAGATAATCTTTACCATTCTTTTACCATTTGTTAGCATTAGATGTGGGGAGTTTGGTTTTTTTTTTACTTTTTTTTCAAGTGATTAAGGGGCACGGGGGCTATTTTAATTAAGCACCGTTGAACTTATATTTTATTAAATATTTTGTTGAGAAATATAAAATTGAATGTTAAAAAAGAATTTACATAAACATTGCAGAAATGAAAGAAATAAAAGGTTATGAAACCATGTTGGACGGTTTAGGGACGGATGACATTTAACTTGCATAACGTGTTAAACTTTTAGAGATCATCTTAACGTTTCTTCTACCATTTTTTAGAATTAGATGTGGGGAATTTGGTTTGTTACTTTTTTAAGTGACTAAGGGGTCCGGGCACTATTATAATTAAGCACCGTTGAACTTATATGTTATTAAATATTTTGTTGAAAAACGACATGCGCATCTAACTAAAAAAGCTGCATATGATGTGATATTTTCGTCTGGCTCTGGGTTTTAAATGCACACCAAAACCGCATGCAAAATGTTGACGCAACAACAACAACAGTATATTTCTACAAATAAATTCATCACAAAAGAACAAGCATAAAAGAAAACGGACGTTTAAGGGACGGATATGACATTTAACTTGGATATTGTGTTAACTTTTCAAAGTTCATTTTATAGATAATCTTAACTTTTCTTCTGCCATTTGTAAGCTTTATATCTGGGGATTTTGTTTTGGTACTTTTTTTAAAGTGACTGAGGGGCCATGCGCTATGATATTTAAGCACGGTTGAGCTAATATTTTGTTGAAAATGACATGCCCATAAAACAAAAATGTTTCATAAGATGTAATATTTTCGTGTGGCTCTATGTTTTAAATGCACATAACAAAACACATGCAAAATAGTGACTCAACAACAACAACAACAACAACAACAATACATTTCTACAAATAATTTAAGCATGAAAGAACAAGCATAAAAAACGGATGCTTTAGGGACGGACATGTCTGACCTATCGTGTTAAACTTTAAACTTCATATTTTATTATCTTAACGTTTCTTCTGCCATTTTGAAAGCAGTAGGTCTTGTTTTGTTACTTTTTAGTGACTGAGGGGCCCAGCGCTCTCATCATTAAGCGCTGTTGAACTTATATTTTGTTATTTTTTGCTTGAAAAATGACATGATTATCAAACATAAATGCTACATAAGCTGCGATATTTTCGTGTGGATCTAGGTTTTAAATGGACACGTAAACGCACGCAAAATGCGTTAAGCCGTGTTACAAATGATATTATGTCTCTTATGTTACTTCTGTTGCTACTTCTGCTGCTAATGTCGGTCATTATCATCATCATTCATGAAAACAGATAAGGGTTTGAAATGAAATTCAGAGCCTGTAAAAGTTGATGTTATTTTCAATCAGTCGATCAAATTGTTTTTCGTTTTATGTTCCTGTATTCATATTTGTTCTCAATTTTAGTTAAAGAAATACATTCATATTACTCAATCGTTGTTCCCGTTAAACTGGTAAAAATCTGAATAAAAACATGACAATTTAGTACATAATTTCATAACAGAATTGCCGGTTTTGTCATCGAATACGTCGAGTAATGAAGAAAACAAGAACCGATGAGTCTAACTGATGCTATTTTTGGAAAACATTTTTGAACAGTGAATTTGCGACTGATTTAGTGTCAATGTTTAACACATCTGATGAAAGTTTAGTTGATCAAAAATTGCTTCATCGTATGAAAAACTGCCGTAAATCACAAAATTTTAATGACACTAAGCTTAAGTATTGGTTTGTGCATAGGGAAAATATAGTAGCGGTTAAACTAAATATTTGCGTACATATTTACATAAATTCTGAAATCTTAAAGGTTGGATATTTTTAACCACCAATATAACTTATGCAACTTGGGTGTTTTAATAATCAAGATGAACATAAATACAACAATGCTGGTAAAATAATTTCGGTCAAATGTTGGAAGTGTTGATATTTTATTGGAAATATTATTTTCTTTTTACAGCGCCACAATTATCATCATCTACGTCATTAACAACAACAACAACAACAACAACTCTAGATAAAGCTTAATTCAGCTTTCTGAAGAAATTTTGTTTATCAGTTAGAACACCATCATCAACAACAACAACTCATGATGACGCTTATTATAATTTAGTTTCCCGAACAAACACTATGATCAAAATATTTTGTAATCACGCACCTGGTTAAGCTGAATATTAAGAGTATTCATTCTTGTTGCTATTTAATATTTATTATTTTATTATTTATTTATTATTATTTTATAATTTGTTATTATTTCCTATGTTGTAAATATTAATGTGCGTTGTCATTTTCATAAAGTAGCTGTAGAGACTAAAATTTTGCAAATATGTACAGTCTGAATGAAAATGAACTGGATGTTAACAGGACCGTTTAACTGACGCGGAACTTAAGCTGTCAATCATTAGCTGTCAAACATTACCATTCTGTCTCGCTTGCGCACACGAGGCTGCAGGCGGGGCATCACGCAACGCTTGACAAGGGATCACTGCGACAGAGGCGTTTATATTCATTCGAAGTAAAATGTTCTTATTAGGAAAACTTTTTTTCATGTTTTTAAGAAGACTACGCTCTTATATTTCCTATAAGATGTAAATAAGTTAAACATATTCTGTGAATTTGATACTTCCATAACAAATTAAAATCATTTTATGAAGAATATAAACGGAATTTTAGAGACAGTAATACTATTCTACATTTGTACTTATGCTTAGTAAATTTCAGAAGATGACTGTCTCAAACAAATGTGATATCATTCGCACAAAAGGAGGTTGCTTTTATTGCTTATAAATTATACAAAACATGATATTTTATAAATATTCTTCGTAAATTACATTTTAGAACGACTTAATGTCCATTTGAAATAGATAGGGACAATCTTTTCAAGGTTTAAAGCACGCATATTTTATGGTTGAAATTGTGTTTCGTTCAATGGAACTGGAGTTTTCACAGATCTTTGGAAATTTTATTTCTATGATTCTCTACTTACGCATCAATAAATGATTTACAAGATGTTATTGTAGCCAATATATACATGTTTGCTTTACAATGTTTTGAACTCTCTTAAAGATTTTCAAACTTTTCTTATTGTATTAACTTCATTATGTTAGCAATTAATAATAATAATAATAATAATAATAATAATAATAATAATAATAATAATAATAATAATAATAATAATAATAAATAATAATAATAATAATAATAATAATAATAATAATAATAATAATAATAATAATAACCCCTTTACATTAAACATTCAGATAATGATTTACAGTAGTTTTTTACATACTGCTAGTAATTAATAAGTAAGAACCTGAACTAAACCTTACATCACTGAAAATTTAATATACAAGATTTTCAATATTAAACGCAAACCTTTTTTTCTCCAAACAGAACCGATGTATATTAACGTCATGTTCTGTCATATTCATAAAAAGAACGAGCATTAATAATAATTTTTATCATGAACCTTCGAGTTGTTCTGATTTATCATGGCACAAAGAATAGATTTTTTAAATTAAGGCAGATAATCGTTATCGTCATTTTGAAATCGTTTCCAGCTTCACGCATATTTAATGGTTGAAGTTATGTTTTGTCAAATTGAACTCCAGTGTTGTAAATCTTTTCATTTGTTGAATTACCAATAAATAACTTCAACTGATAATGTAGAGATAAATATTGAGTTTGCCTTCGGGCGACGAACAGAAAGGTACCGAAGCTTGTAAGTGATGTGGTGCATTATTAAACAATGAAGTTGTGACCGATTGTTCGAATGCCTAATCATCATCATCATCATCATCATCACTGGTATCATCATCATCATCATCATCATCATCACTGGCATCAACATCATCAACAACAACTCTAGATCAAGCTAAAATTTAGCTCTCCGAAGAAATGATTTCGCCTACAACAAACTGTGTTTTACATGATCATATTCCCGCTGCTGCTGTTGCAACAACTGCTGTTGATGATGATCATTATCATCATCAACAACGACGACAACAACAACAACTCTAAGAAACACCTTAATTTTGCTTTGCGGAGAAATGATTTCGTTCTAAATAAACCTTGTTTTTACATGAAATTAGGTCCGTTGCTGCTATTGCTACTGCTACTGTTTATGATGATGAACATTATCGTCATTTATGACAAATTTGTCAAAGAACGGAAAACGATTTGAAATTAAATAGCTTCAACGATAAATATCAATTTTGCCTTCGGGCAACAAGCATAAAGATACCGAAGCGTGTAAATGATGTATTTTTTGGAATGTGGTGCGTTATTGAACAGTGAATTTGTGACCGATTGTTTCAATTTGTTTTCATGTTAAACTTTCTACGGATCTGATTAAATGTCGATTGATCACAGCTGTGTGCTCGTTTGAAAAAACTGGAGTCATCACAGATGGCAATAACCGCAAATAATGATAATAAAATAAAAAGAACATGCCAGTGACATTATGCTTCCCTTTGGACGTCAATACCACCACATCATCATTATTATCACAAGCATCACCATCATCATCAGCAGCAGCATCGTCAGCAACAACAACAACAACAGCTCTAGATTTAGCATATTTTAGCTTTTCGAAAAAAAGGATTTCGTTCAGAACTAAGTGTTTTACATGACCGTATGTTCGTTACTGCTGTTGCTACATCTGCTGCTGATGATGATTATTATCAACAAAACCCACAACAACAACAACTCTTAGAAACGCTTAATTTAGCTTTGCGAAGAAATGATTTCGTTCTCATCATACCGTATGTTACCCTATCATCATCAACAACAACAACGACGATGACAACAACAACAACAACAACTGGTTAAAACTCTTAATTTTGCTTTGCGGAGAAATTATGTCGTTCTAATGAAACCCTGTTTTACATAATATTAGGCCAGTTGCTGCTTTTGCTATTGCTGCTGTTAATGATGATCAACATTATCAACATTCATGATAAAAATGTCAAAGAACGGAAAACGATTAGAAATTAAATGGGTTTAACGATAAATATTGATTTTGCCTTCGGCCGAAGCGTGTAAATGATGTTATTTTTGTAATGTGGTGCGTTATTAAACAGTGAATGTGTGACCGATTCTTTTAATTAGTTTCCATGTTAAATTTTATAATGTTCTGATTTAAAATCGGTTGATAACAGCTGTGTCCTCGTTTGAAAACCGGAGTCACTCTCATAAAGCACAGATGGCAATAACGGCAAATAATGATGTATATAAAAAAACAAAACAAAAAAAAAAAAAAAAACAACAACATACGTTTGATCCTAATAGAGATTTTCGAAGAACAGCTTCGTCCTTAGGCTGTTTACTTTTAATGCTTTTCCGTTTGACTATATCGTCGTCATTATCATCACAAGCATCACCATCATCATCATTCTATACAGCAGCAGCTTCGTCAACAGCAACAACTCTAGATTACGCTTAATTAAGCTTTCCGTAGAAATGATTTCGTCCACAACAAACCGCGTTTTACATGATCCTATGTCCATTGATGCTGTTGCTTCATCTGCTGATGATAACGATTCTTATCAACAACAACAAAAACTCTCAAAAAGGCCTAATTTAGCATTGCCAAGAAATGATTTCGTTCTAATCCTACAGTGATTTTCATGATATTAATCCAGTTGCTGCTGCTGCTACTGCTGCTGTTTATGACAATCAACATGATGATGACGATGCTGATGGTGAAGATGAGGATGATGATGATGTCCACACAGCGCGCATAATGCATCTTGTATATCAAAAGCAAATAACCAAGTGACACGCAATATGCGATTGTTTTATACAGTTTTAATCAGTCGAGACATAAATAATGTATAATGAAATATAAGCAATAATAATACGTTACAAGAAAAAGGTACACATATTTAATCCTTTACTCCACGGTTATGGATGTTAACAGTGTTAACAAAGACGGTTGATCTGGATCTACACTGGTCGCACACGCGATAAAACCCGTATGCAGAATAAAGGGTGATATCAGCGAGCGATAAGTATGTTTTTATAAACATGTACTTATGAAAAAAAAAGATAATCAGATATGATTTCCGATTTCATATTAAATATTATGAACACCAGCAATCAGTTGTTAAAACCGTCCGTCTTTGGATACAGGAGATATTCGTACTCAACTCTGAAGTTAAAATAATGTACTTAGAGTTGCACAGGTACTCCACCTATTGGCATATCTATTTGTTTCAATATTATTAATGTTACAAAACATTCATAGAGAATAACTTTTCCGAGCACACACGATGTTACACGTGTTCTTAGAATTTAAATTCGTCTGATTTAAGGTTTGAAAACTGTAATATTTCCGCCATATCGACTTATACCATCACTATTCGTTTTTTTCCGAACGCCGATTCGTACGTTTCCGGTTGATACTATTTTCGTAAATGGAGTCTACTCTTTAGGTGTTTCCCGCGATTATGACGTCATAAATAACTAAATCAAATAATAAAAAATGCGGATATGAAATTGGTGTAATGTAAATAAATATTTTCATAAAAATAATCAAAATGAAACTGGAGACGAACAACACTCAGCAATTAATACAGGTTATAAATTAATGACGTTCTTTTCATCAATCCTCTGTGGCGCAATGGTAACGTTCTGGGTTCGTCATTTTGACGGACCCGGTTCAATCCTCGGAAGAGGAACCTGTTTCCCGTTTTCTTCTTTTTCTTTAAATTATTGTGAGATAATTTTTTTTGAAAAATGGTATAATCAATAGTTTTAAAATTTTGAAATAAATGTTATTATTCTTCATTTTCATTTAGTAGCCATTGAAACTGAAATATTGTAATGATATTATTACAAAAATGCTGACCTTTTTTATACAGCAACAGAAAAACGATGTGATCCAACTAAAATGATTGTAGAATCTGTTCTTTCATTTAGGAAAATATTGCTATTTTATTGTTTTTCATATTTGAACAGTATTTTGTAATACATGTCTTATAAACGTAATTTTATGTGTTTGCACGATGATTTTTTCCTATAAAAGAATGCTTTGGTTGCTATGGTTACGGTTGCCCAAAATTATTTTTTGAAGTTAAATTTTAACCAGAATAGCTGATTGCTTGCGTATTTCTTGTTGGTTTTTTTTTTCAAAAATTTGAAGGGATATAAAAAAAATGACCATTCGTAAACCAAGCCCTTTGGTTTTTGTGGTTTTATTCGCTTGGTCCGGGCCTTAGGTACCTATTTTGTAGGCCAATAAAATGCTTTTAGTTTTTTATTATTTGATTCTATACACACTGCAGATAATTTTTATGTATAACACAGTAATTTTATTGCATTAAACACGCACAAAAATCACAGATAAAAACTTGCTTTTTTCAGCTCGCAAAGATGTGCATTTCCGGAGCTGGGGAGCACTTTAAAAACTAAATTTATAAAGTTTTAGAAATAAATTCCAAACAAAATGCTTGTTTTTCCTGTTCAGGTATATGCCCCTTTAATAATAAGCCTTTATATCACAACATTTTACAATCTTTAAAAGAAATGAAGATGATCTTAGCTTCTAGTATGTTTGATTTTACAGCCCATTTTTCAAAACAGAGGGGCCCCTTCTTAAATACTGAATTTCTCAAGTTATGGAAGGTAAATGTTTTTGAAAACTATTGTTTAGATGTCTAAATGGATGTACTTGGAAATGAAAACAGCAGAATCCCATCAGCAAAATTGAATATTACAGTTTTAAAACCTTAACATCTACTGTGGTATCATTTAATTTCGCCGGGAAGCCGCGAATGACATTTTCGCGCAGACATAAATTCGCGAAGTTGTATATACGCAAAGTTGAATTATCCTTATAAGACGCACAATAAAGTTTGGAAATTTTGCTGGAATTTCATTTCGCGCAATGGGGTCCTACCGATATAAAGAGTTATCTCAATATTCTGTCTTAAGTTACCTCCCTTTGTAACGCGCACCTGTTACTGGGTAGTTCCGGTCTGAGATTGACAATTAAGAACAGAAATGCAGTAGTCATCCGTGGTTCTTTCAAATACGTTTTTATAGGGTCTGGTTGTTCAGAGATCAGCATAATACATAACAACGTTTGATTATTATCATTGAAAGGAAAAATAGATAGTTATACAGTGCAGCGTCTAATATTTAAATTTTCTCTTCTAACCATTTTTAATTAATGCATTGGAGAGGTTTGTGTGTAACATCGTTATGTTCGACCCCTTCGGTATCTAATGACAAGTAATAGATACTCATTTCATCTGCTCAAAAATGACAGATTTGAGGAAAAGAAAAGTTAGAAAACCTTAAAAAGGGAGTTACATTTATAACACATGATATAAAGTTTGACGTCCGCCAATAAAACGCCAGTTCCCTTTTATGCATGTTCTTTCATACCCATGCAACCAATTTTTCTGCCAGGAATTCAATAGAATTTGTTAATAACCGAGCTTTTTCCCACAAATTGAATGCACTTCTGAATCATTCGGTTAACCGATTTGTGCCATGTTTATACTGTGCCAATATACTGCTATTGTTTTTCTCCAAAAAGTTCTTTCTTATTTTTATACCGTTTAGAACATATTCAAATATTGTTTCATAATGTTTTCACGTTTTTCTCTTTATTTCTAATTTTTTAGTTAATTTAGTTTTAAAATCAATTTTAATTATTAAATAAATATATGTTTGTGTAAAACTTTCCCCAAATGCTATTTTATTTCATTGAGTTCGGAGCGCTTTAAGTTGCCAATATCAAATGAAAAATGTCTCGGGTCTCAGACTCCATAAGGACAATTAAATAGAATATTTAATCTGTAGTCAGTTTTCTAAAACAACACTTTTACCCCCAACAAGCAACTTTTTAACATCGTAAAAAATCGGAATATTAAAACACAGTAGCATAGTATTTTCAAATAGTGATAATCATACATGCAGATGTTGGAAACTTCGAAAATCAATAAACTCGAAATGTTTTGAAGTTTTTGCAGCAACAGTTTGTATAAGCATATATAGGCGGTACTGATATTGAAATTTACAGCGCTTGCAGTCTAGCACCGGGTTAAACGCAGTCATATGTTTATACACGTAAGCAGCACAAAGTTTGATCCTGAATGTATATAGATCTATAATTTATTATGCATTTGATTACATTTAGCATGTGTATATGTGGGTCGTGTCGGAGTGATTTGGAGTGAACCCAAAAGCTAACATTATTCCTTTAATTTGCTATTGACTATTGACTATTAGAAACATAATTTCAAATTACTTTCTTAGTGTATAAATAGATTCATAAATGAAATAAATTGTTACTTACAAATAGTGTCCACACCTCATTTACACAAACGACGCAGTGTTACTTCGCCAACAAACACATAAAACACACGGATATTACTTTCAGAAACTGTTGAAGACAGAACATCTTCTTTGACAAAAAGATATCGTATCCATACTTTTTGTTCGAACTGTGTGAACTTTCGACTGTTCCAGCATTTGTGACAAAACTTGTGGTAACTACGGACAAACTTAATTTGTTCTCCCTTTACCGTAATGCACGATGGCACGATGATCAAAACGCAAAAGCACGATGGTTTGACCACGATAGCACGATGGCGAAACAACGAAGGCACGATGGTGAAAACGCGATGTAATATCGCGGTGTCCTCATCGTACGATCGTGGTTTCATCATCGTGCCATCGTATCATCGTGGTTTATCCATCGTGCCATCGTTGTTTCACCATCGTACCATCGTTGTTTCTCCTTCGTGCCATCGTTGTTTCATCATCGTGCTATCGTTGTTTCACCATCGTGCTATTGTTATTTCCCCATAGTGCCATCGTTGTGTCTCCATCGCAACATCGTTGTTTATTCATCGTGCCATCGTTATTTCACCATCTTACCATCGCCTTCCTGTAGTCATGCGCATTAAAATCCGCAGATGTACATTGTCTTACAACCTTCTGCTAAAAAAGTAAATGTACATCAGCGGATTTTACTGCGCATGACTACCGGAAGGCGATAGTATGATGGTGAAACAACGATGGCTCGATGGTGAACTAACGATAGCAGGATGATGAAACAATGATGTGCGTTGGTGAAACAACGATGGCACGATGATGAAACAACGATGGCAAGATGGTGAAACAACGATGGCACGATGCTGAAACAACGATGGTACGAGGGTGAAACAACAATGGTACGATGGCAAGATGGTGAAACCACGATTGTACGATGATGAAACCGCGATATTACATCGCGTTTTCACCATCGTCCCATCGTGCCCTCGGGTTTTCACCATCGTGCCATCGTGAATTTACCATTGCGCCATCGCGTTTTCATCATCTTGTCATCGTACCATCGTGATTTCACCATCGTGCCATCGTGCATCGCGATAAAGGGGGAGAATAAATTTAAGTTTTTTCATACGGAACACCGTAGATAATCTTATCTAAAGAAATCGCATTTATTCGGAAAAGCTGAATTCTGTGTAACCATTATTTATTTAAACATTTAAGTACAGAAATCCATCAAAAAACACAAAAACAACAAAAATTGAGCCACGAGTGGTATGTGAATATTGAGTCTACATGTAGACCTTATATATGGAATTAAATTGACACTCGCATATCTGGAGGGTGTTTTTGAGATTTTGAAGTCTAAGATCAGTAATGTATATGTATATCATTTAAAGACGCTGCAATTCAAATCAAAGTTCAAATTAAACACATTAATTGGAACGTACACAATTAGTAAACTTCACGACAGTAAGAAATGGGTCGGTCTTGTTGGAAATATTTATCCCTGTTTGATCTTAGCGAAATCGATGCCATAAAACAGTTAAGTTTTTCGCCATAAATTTTATGGCTAAAAATCGCTATAAAATATATGGCGATTTTTAGCCATAAATTTATTGCGAAATTCCGCCATTTTTTACATTGCGAAAAACCGCCATGGCGATTTTTAAAAATGATTTTAACCGCGATTTGAAATAGGGAGAAGTTCAATAATGATTCTAACGTTACTTTTCAATGCGTATAAACGATTTCTGAAAAATGATTGAAAATCGCCATGGCGAAATAACGCCATTTCAAATTTATGGCTAAAAATCGCCATGGGGATTTCATGGCGACGAAAAATCGCCATGGCGTTTCCGAAATCGCCATGGCGATTTTGGTGTTTGAGACACGATAGCTCACTCATTTTTAGAGATATTGGTTCAAAACATAGTACGTTTTAATATTAGACCCCCCAACTATATATTAAAGAAAAAACATTTAGTGTAGGACCCTTAAAAAGGGTACCTGAGTTTGCGAATTCACCGGATTCGCAAACATTCACCGGACTCTGTTTGTATTTAAGTTTGGATGTTCAAGTTGTTTGAAAAAAAATGCTTTATTTACATAGAACAGACACACACAAAAAGGAAATATTGTTTGCACAAAAGCTCTGGAATGGCTGTTTAAAACGTCTAGAAAAATGATATCGGTATAGAGGCCGTCACACTATGACGTTCTGGTCAAAGTTCTCAGTCGTTTCAATCGTTCATTTTTCAGCGTTCTACTGTGAGGATGACACATCTGGTGTGTTATTAACGTTTAGTCTAACGCACCACTAGCGTGTCTAACACACGTCTAACAGCGACCAAGTTAGAAAACCCTAATACAATTAGCATGTTCTTACGTGCATTTGCGCGTGTAGAACGATTTGTCAACGTTACACGTGCGTGCTGAGGCATGTACGTTCGGGTAACGCTCGAATGACGCTCAATGGACGCCAAAAGGACGTTCGTTTCACTTTAGTCACACGCTGCGTGCGCTATGGGACCGTTCAGTGGTCGTTGACAGGCCGCAAGTGAGTCGTTCACAGCAAAGCAAACGATATGTAACAAACAAGTAATGCTCGAGTAACATCTGACTCACGATAGCCGAACGCGGCCCGCAACGCTCGGCGAACGCAAGTAAAACGTTCCACCAACGTTATTAAACGTTCTGCGACGTTTAAAATTAATCGTTGAAGAACTTTGGTCTCAGTGAAAAATTTTGTGCAAGATCAAATTTTGTTGTTTTTTTTTCGGACCAGAGTTCTTCGACGATTCCCGGCGTAAACCTTCACTAGCGTTCATACAACGCTCTTCTGGCGTTAACCCAGCAACCATGGGCGACTACTAACGTTTCCTCAAACGTCATAGAACGCTGGCCAGAACGTCCTAGTGTGACGGCCCCATAAAATTACTGCAACATGGGGACATTAAGACAGATGTGTATTACAAACATCCTAAAAAATTCGAAGACAACAAAACGGTAGGAAGAACTTAAGAAAATAACAATAAATAACAATTAAAATAAGTTTATTTTTTTCTTAT
Organism: Corbicula japonica; assembly: GCA_038501625.1. Lineage (NCBI taxonomy): Eukaryota > Metazoa > Mollusca > Bivalvia > Venerida > Cyrenidae > Corbicula > Corbicula japonica. The sequence continues at coordinate 342,237 of JAZAYU010000426.1, read as the reverse complement.
TTAAATCAATTCAGTTATCAATTAATTTGAACAAATCAATACAGTAATGAAATAACCAAGATAAGAAGAAATTTAAAAATATTCAATAATTTATAGATATTTAAGTTGAAAGCATTGGAAGCCCTGACATCCCTATCTTCAGAAATATATTGAAGAATACTGTCTCAATAATTTCCAGTTTTAAATATGCTGGCAAATTTTTGTTGTTGTTTTTTTTTTTTTCAGAATAAAATATACTATAATAATAGTACATGTTTGTGGTAAATTAAAAATTATCACAGGTGATGTTGGAAAATTATATAAAACATAGCATTCAGTAACATTTAGTAAGAAATGAAACCTGAATACTTTGTTATCATTAAATTTGGTGGCAATAAATTTTTCAGGCAAAATCCTAAATTGATTTGCGCGGGCATAAAATTAGAGCAATTGTAACTTTCTATTCAAACATATTGCTTGGTGTAATGTCACAGGGGTTTAAATTGTTGATTAATACTTGCGCGAAATACACTTAATTCAAACCAGCAGAAAATCAAATGGTACATTAAACAATTATATCATCTACTTTCTGATTGGATATCATCTGTTCAAAGTTATTGGGTGCAAGATTTCACCTATTCACATCCGGGCCGTCCGATCAGGATCTAAACTGTTTGCTTTTTGATTTGTGAGGTTATTTCTGACCAAAATGCGACCAATGCAGATCCTGATCAGAAAGCATGGATGTGTCGGCTGATATGGATCTACACTGGTCGCATAAGCGAAAAAATGCGTTTATATGGAGGAAAGGGTTAAACATATACTCCATAAATACACCTTTATTGCATGGGCGAACAGAGTAGATCCATACAACACACGGGTTGACCAGGATCAGCACTATTTGCTTTTACATCTATTTAGTTTTTTTTTCTGACTAATATCGAACCAGTGCAGATCAAGATCAGACTGGACAGATGTGAAAGCTGATTGAGAACCACACTGGTTGCATACATGTTCAAACACTTGAAGTAAAGGGTTAATTATTATCCAATTGGTTCTCTTAGAATTGTGGATGATGTTTCCTCCATAAATATATCTTTATTGCGAGGGCGAACAGTGATGATCCAGATCAGCAGGCACATCCGCACTGCAATGTTCGCTTTTTGATTCGTTTTTTTTTCTGACCAAAAGGCGGCCAGTGCAGATCCTGATAAGACGGCATGGATGTCTCGGCTGATCAGGATCTACACTGGTCGCACATGCGTAAAACTGTGTTAATATGGAGAAAATTTCGCCCTTACTTGTAATCTTTTACTCCATATACAGATTTTATTGCGGGTGCAAACTGTGGTCTACACTGGTCGCACTTGCATAAAAATGCGAATATATGGAAAGGGTTAAGGGTGATATCTAAGTGTGGCTTTATCCATTTACGCCATATATGCACTTTTTTTCACATGAGTGAACACTGTAGATCCAGATCAGCTGGCAGATATGTACTGTCTTATCTGGATCTGCAATGGTCACAACTTGGTCAGAAATAATTTAGTAACTCAAAAAAAAGCAAACAGATCCTGATCAGATGGCATGGATCAATGCAGATTATAAAGTTACCTGGTATAAACGTAGAGCTAAAGTAGGAATAGAAATATTTATATTAGCAAATATTTATGCAAACATGTTTTGATTGATTTTTAAAAAAATGATTTTCACTTCAAAAACGTTTGAACTGAATCAGAAACAAATTCCTGAGAAAATGGCAGCAAAAAGAAGGATGATAAATGATTCACAAGATTTTAGTAAAGAGGAACTACAACATTTGTAGGTCACAGTTAATAAAAGCAATGGCATGCAAAAGAATAGGAAACTGAAACGGGCAGTGTTAACCTGATGAGATGAAGTACATCCACCAAATGTTATAAATCTTATTATGTATTAATGGTACAGTTTTCAATTCTAATTATAACAATAAAATATTAAATATTCTTATTTAAAAATATCACATTGTATGTTTATCACTGTATCCCGAATGTATGAATTTAAGTTAATGTCAAAACTGCTCAAATCTAGCGACATATCACAGCTCAGTATTTTGCAGGTACACTTAACATTTGTTTAAATAAATTTATCTAAGAAAATATCTCGGTGATTGTTAAAGTTATATACATGTAATACATTGAACACATTCCTGTTTAGAAGAACAATGGTATAGGGTACGTATTAATTTAGTGATTAAAATCGTGATATAATGTTCTAAAAGTTGGGCTAAAATACTGTAGTAATATGCACGACTGACATGTACATAGTCCGATTTTAGTCAAAATGCATTATTAATAAATTATCTTACTTTTATTTGTCGTATGGAATCATAAATCCAGGTTTAATAGTCTTCAAATTGAAACATTTTAACTATTTTAAGCCGTTATCCTGAATGTAAACTGTCATTTTATCTTTAACATTTCGTGTATCAGGCATGGAGGCGACCATTTTGTTGCATTGCATCATTGGCGGTTGCCTAGGATATGTAAACAGTTTCAGCAACTTATACAAATGTCATCAAACTTTGGCTGTAATTTTCTGTCTTACTATCCATTTTAAAGGAAATCAGAGGTGCCAGTCGTTTTCTTTGATGTTTTCTCTTTCGATTGATATATATTTAATGGAAGTTTCATTTACAATATTTTGTAAACTTTGTAAGTTTGTAACGTGCACTTGGTTAAATCTTGTGCGCAGCGTTAAACTGTGCGCATTGCACACATTTTTTGTTTGTGTACGCATTTTTCTAAAGTGTACCGCAAATTTTATGTGCGTACATTTGGGGTATATAAACCCAGTTTTTCTTCATTTGGGAGCTCCAACACACCAAAATTCCAAAATTGTCGTCATTCATTTTTTGTACAAGATTTAAACAAGGTTCAAAATTATTATCAAACAATAGACTATTAGTAAATTTAACAGACAGAATTTGCTTTGTTTAAAGGTCGAATACAAATTTATTAAAGAATTTAGTAGCATAATAATTATTACTAGTCTAGTAAAGGCTGAGTGTTTAAAAGTCATTCATTAAAGTCTTTTGATTTCATTATTGAATTTGCATGCTTTTTAGCAGGTTTTAAGCATTTCTTATGTAGACTAGCTACTAGCCTTATTATTTGTAATAGACTGGCAACAGAATTTAACATATTGTCAATTTCCATATTTTGTCTTGATATTTATTTTGTGAATTATTAGAATAATTAACAACTGTTGAGGTACTATACATTGAAAATAAAATTCATTAAACTGAAGCTGGCTATTTTAGATCTGTAGGTAGGAAATAACAAAACATTACTACAGTAGTTTAGTTGGAGCTCAATTTCGGCCATTTATAACAGTTTTCCCAAGTCTGCTTATAGCAAAAGGGTATTTCATCCTTGCCAATTACTGGCTCAGACCCTGAGGACCCGGTTTTCGAACCCTGTTAGAAAGGCCTCCCAGAGCCAGAAAAAGTGTAGAGATTGTCTTCACCGTCTAGACGGATAACAGGATCCGTACCTGGCCCTGCCCAACAGCCGGACCGTAACAATACTATTCCTTCAAGTTTAAAAACAATAATAATACGGTAATTAATATGAACTAAGGCACTGCCTCTTATCGAGCTCTAACTTTAATAATCTCGGATAATGATTTATATTAAAAAATAATTTGTTTCTAACATTTGTTAGCCTACTCATGCACGATAACATTATGTGATTTTTGGAAAGAATTTAAGTCTACATCAACTTAATTCAGCTGGACAACTGGCAATCTGACTTTTACTAAACATTTGGTTTTTTTAATGTGTAAACACAACAATTAAGGCTTCTTGCTTGAATTTACAACCCAAATGTTTTCCATTACCTCAATTAATGCAATATTGAATATCGATAAATTCTTCATTGATACATGTAATTTCTAAATATTATGTCACATTGTCACATGTGCACGAAAATTAATATATTATTGTCTGAAAAATAAATTTTATTTTTTAAAATGTTACCTTGATTACACTTGCATTTGTTACTTGCAATTGCACAAAATTGTCCCATGCTATTCAAAAAATATATATGCATGTATATGAATAAAGTTATAATCTAGACCTAAAAAGTACTGTTTTAATATACATGTACATCACATTAACACCACATTGAGACTTCAATATGTAGTGTGATACATCACCTAGATTTTGGGGCATATTTTTGCAAAGTCATTTGAAAATATCTCCAGGAATGACAATGACATAGGAATTTTCAGTTATTAACAACAGTAATTTGAAGCTATAGATGCTGTGTGAAAAATATTGTGACAATATGGTACATATTTGGTGACAATAAGGTACATATTTGAGCCAAGTTACTTGAATGTGCATGATAGAATTACTTATTTAAGTTGAAAAATAGTTCGGCTATTGGGCCAAAATAGATGAAATAATCTCAATCAATTAAACATAAACATGTACAATGTCATGTAGTCTGATTATCCATATGTAACACTCCTTTACAGGTCTTAGTAACTGATTTGTTACAAAATGCTTCTTTATATCTATTTTCATTACATAAATGAATTGCGGTTGCCAATCAAATCATGAATTAAAACTGTTGTTGGTCCATTTTTTTAAATGTATAATAACAATGTAAAGAGATTATTGTTTGCAAAAATGAACACATCAATTAGCAATAAAAAATGCCATTATTCATAACCACTTTTGGATCTCTGTCTGGTAAGTATTTTATAAATATAATATAAACTGAAAAATGTGAATTTCAAATTCTGAAGCTCATTCCAGTTGGTATTTTCTTGATTTTGTATTTTTCATTGCAGAAATGTAGGCAAAACTACTTTAAAATAGGTAAATTTCTCTTTAAAAAGTACCATATATTAAAAAATGTAAACTTCTCTACTGTTACAATTGCTAAAACATAAACATACAAAAGAAAAAAAAATCATTGTTTTTATTATGAGTGCAACTTCCAGTTTTCTGTGTAAAAGTCCAGCTTAAGCAGATCCAAGTACCAGTATATTCAGATTTTTACATGTATTTAAAGAGGCCAAAAACCCACTGACATGACAAGAAATGTTTTCTTCCTCTTCACAGCAATCTACTTTTTTCAACAATTTAAATGATTATGAAAGCTTTGATTTTTTTATTTTCTAAAACACAACTTTTTGATGCTGAGCAAATTAAGTGACGCCATGAATATTTAACAAAATTTGCAAAAATAAATCAAAACAAACAGACACCTTGTAAATAGTGTATTTGATTATACATGTACCTCACATACATATTTTGATTATGAAATCATGTTGAAATGTGCACATGACAGAAAATATGGTAATAATAGAACACTTTTAATTCCCAAAATGAGCACTAACTTGATATTTGATGCTATTCTTGGTACACATGTATTCTGCTTTCTGGTCAAACTTTTTGGTCCCAACTGATGATAATATATTGGAGATTAACCCTTTCCTACATGTAAACACCTTTATGGCATGGAAAAACTGTGTACATTCAGATCAGCCAGCACATCCATGATGTCTGATCAGGATCTGCAATGTTCACTTGTTTAAATCATTAGGTTATTTCTAACCAAAAAGTGAACAGTGCAGATCCTGATCAAATGTGCCAGCTAATCTGGATATACACTGGTCTCACATGGGTAAAAAGACATGTCTGTAGAGTAAAAGGGTAAATTTCTCTTTTATTTAAAATCTCATATTACTGTGTATTAAAATTAAAAAGGTAATACTCAGTAGTTACTTTGAGAAAATTATTGTCTATAAAATTTTAAAAACCTGAAATTTCATACATTTAGGACAATCTGTCATGTATTTGGCCAAAATATAAAAAAATAAATTGTTTCTGGAGGTACCATGTCAAATAGGCCACAAGTCAATTCAGGCAGTACTTGTAAGTCTATTGTATATGGCAATCACTGTAAAGCGTTCCGTTTTGTTTTTAGATTTACACAAGCTTTTAAAAAATAGTATCATTGTTTAATTGATATCTAAAATTGTGCTTGTCATCCTGAAACCCAAGAACAAATAAAAACATCATCTGATTGTCATTTTTGCTTTAAAAAATGGACTGTCATCAAAAAGTAAATTAATTTATGTTACAGTCATAATCTCTTCCCTACACCTACCCAAGGTGTTGATTCAATCAGTTTTGTCAGGGTGTCACAATGTTATATAAGATCACAATTTACAACACTTGCAGTAAAAGTCAGAGATGCTAATGCAATCAAAGGTGTCATATTTAATAAATGAATAAATTTATTGCTAAACCAATTTTGGTTTGTGACATGTTGGACAATGCAAAATACACAGCTTACAACCATCAATATTTGATTCTGTGCTAGTGTAGACCTAGTGACTTTTGTAGACTAAGGTCTTTGATCAAAAGAGCATATTGACATATAAATGATGTCTTTTCTTTTGTTGCAACATTTTGTTAATTGTTTTCCCACCTGTTTAGTCATGATAGTCTTGGACAAAAATCCGGAAAAAGTACATGTTGCTTTGTACAAAATGTCCAATTTATGAAGCAACTTGTTCATGAAAAATATTTCATAAAATATCATAAACTGACATAGAACATATTAAGACAATGATACTAAAAACTTTTTAAATAAAATAAAAACGTGGCCTATTTTTGAGGCCTATTTGAGCTTTTTCAAAATAAAGTGTGGCTCATTTGACTTGTTTGTGGCCTATTGACTGTAATCCATATACCAATTCCATGGTATTTGCTCATAAATTTGGTGTGAATAGACTGTTAACGATCCCAATCTATCAACCAAAACAATAAATAATGTTTATGCAGTGTAGACCCAGTGTAGACCCTCATTTTTTAGGGGGGGGGAGGGTGGCGGCCAGTTTCTTTTATTTTTAGAAAACAGGGTCAGCCTTCAAAGCCCCTGTGGTGTAGATTTGCTCTTGTGCCATGTGTTTTATAAGAATAAATAAAACTTTTAAAAGAAATCTCATACCTCGTGTTCAGTACTCTCACAAACAATATCTTTGACTGCCATGAGCTCTCTGAATGACGAACATGACCAGTGACAAAAAACTCTTATACAAAACTGAATTGTGGCGCTGGTCTACGCTAAGCTCAGTGTGTCTCACACTGTGACTGTGAGTGACTGAACATTGCGACAGACTTAATAAAATGCTGCAGTTGGACAATGTTCATGTACAATGTTCATGTATAACGTCAAGCGACGTTCACCAGAAGGGAGACAGTCTCTCGATTGGGAGACTGTCTCCCGTTTAGGAGACATTAGCTGGTTTTGAAAGTTTAAACTACTGTCTCCAGATCAGGAGACATTATACAAATTCGGGGACAATAACAAGAGAAAACGATAGTCGTTATTTTAGACCATACTTGCCAATCTCTATCCAGAGTTGTCGCTCCTTAACTCGCTTTAATGTAAGAGACTGCAAGGAACGACAACTCTGTGTGGAGATTGCATACTTGAGCGTTTTGTTAGGCCTTTTCGCGCGTCGCAAGAAAGTTCTTCTGCCGGGAAATTGAAAAACAAGTGGACATGTCCGAGGGTTCAGGTAAATCCATCGCGTACTTTTCAAGTTATCTTCTCTTAAACAATACTTTATGTCATTTTAATTCATAAAACTTTATTGCACAAGATCTGTTAAGAAACTAAAGTCTGTAATCCAATGGCAGACTTTTCTGCTCCCGAAAAATATCCAACAACCAACGTCCGCCATTTTGTTCGTTTATATTACAGTAAAATGCGCATGTGCTCCAAGTATCGTTATCATCTTCGTCTCCCGATTGGGAGACATTCTATGTAATATCGTCATCATCATCTTAACAAGGGTTCCGCTAGCTGCTGAATCTCAAGGGTCATTTGTTCATTTTTAAGGGGTTTTCTCATTTTAAGCCAAAAAGAGCCCTAATTTAAGAAAAAATTACCCTTCTGCTAAAATCCAAAGGGGTCAAAATAAGGCTTTATGGGAATTTTCAGGTCAACGGGTCATCTCCTGGGTCAAATGGAACCCCTGCTTAATTTAATTAAAATAAAACTTTCTCTACTTTCAAAACTGGGAATCATCTCCAGCTATAAACACGCAATGCACATGTCATTTTCAGAACATCAAGTGAATGAGCATATGTATGCTTCATGTGTAGAGGTGAATCCTGTACAGGTAAATGTCAGATACCTTACTATGAACTCCTTTATTTTATGATAGCAAGTGTATAATAATTATTGTATGATACATATTAATTCTATTTAATAACATAAAAAGTTGACATTGTGCTGGAATAACTGTTTTGCAAAAACTGAGTTAATATTTACATGGCACATATATATCTAACAGACTGCAGTCATTTCACCAGTTAAGCTTAAACTAATAAAGAAGCTATAATCCAACTGATTCAACTGATTGTTAACATGTATATGGGCATGATTCCAGATGTCTGGTGTATCACTAGCAGAGGAGACACTGGAGACACTGGACATTGGAGCAGAAGTGTCATTCAGCACTAGCCCCCCTCCACCGGATGCAGTGGTCATTGTAGAGCCAGAGCATGGGGTATACTTCCATTCATGCATTACAGTTGAACTTGCCTTAGCAGCCACCTGCATTTAGCAAACACATGTCTTAAACAACCAGTTTGAATATGTACTAAACTGATATGTTAGTTTTTTTAAGTCGTATCTGTCTTAAACAGACACATGTGTTTAGCTGCCACTTTTTGTCATTCGCCTAATTATACAGGTTTGACCATTTATATAAAATAGTATTCATAAAGTTAAACAATGCCAATTACTAAAATGCAGTTTAGAATAGACTCTATGCAAAAGTACAATCGAATAGGAATACGAATATTTTATTTCAGCATAAAACATTATACAATGTCTATAGCCTGTATAATAACACATTGAGATAGAGAAACACAATAATAACAAAATAAGGAGGTTTTCTGAGAAAAAAATTATATGGTTATTTGGTAAACTTTATAAATCTAATAAATCACTTCTTTGGAGAATAAATCACAATTTAATGAATAAAAATCCGAATTTATTTGGAGAGCTAAAAGCATGTCCTCTCTCTATAAAATCATGTGACCTCCTGTAAAATCACGTGACCTCCTTCCTTGATCAATTATTTTGCTTTTTAAATTATTTTATTGTGATGTTTTAAGTAGATAAGCAATAAAATGACAATATAATAGAATCTCAATGTGAAGACCACCTTGGGGACCTTTAGAAAGTGGTCTTATTTTTTGGTGGGCTGGGTATGGAGTTGGATTTTATAAGGAAATAAACTTTTGAGAGTTTGTTACAGTGGTCTTCATTATAGGTTGGTCTCTTTATTGAGGTGGTCTTTATCTGAGTTTCTACTGTACTTCTATTTAAGACTTCAAGCAGCACCCACCATGTTGGGCCCATTGGAGAAGCGTACATTCAGGAAAAAAGAGCTAGGCAGAAGTCTTTTTCAAAGCGCCTTAAGACTTTCCAGAAAACGGTAAATAACTATAATAGTGATAAAAATAATGACAGTATGACTTGTACTTTTTTTATTATTTAAGCCATTTATGATAAATATACAAAATTTGGTGCATCCTTTTACCTTTTACTCAATATATAAAGGTATTTTTGAGTGTGTGCGACAAGTATAGATCCAGATCTTGATCTACACTTCTCTCAAATGATTCTTATTTGTTATAACCAAATAATTTACTTTTGACTTGACAAATTATACACATTCAACATTACTTTATTAATATTGTGTATTGTAACAAATGAAAAATCACAAGTTTTTCTTATATTTACAGGCACATTTGCTCAACACTATGTGTGGGGCATTCGTGAAATATACAATAATTGCTGAGTCCGGGAGGATTATATCCGCAAGCCACCCGCCAACAACTGTCCGCAGCGTTGGACTGCGGGCCGGCCAGCCTGCGGATGCTCCTGCAACAAGGAAGAAAGTTGTCACTGTGGGAACCCCAAAGAAAACCCCAGCCAAACTGGCAAAAAAAATTACTAACATGCCTGGAAAGAAGGAAAAGAATGTTCCTGCAGTTCAGAAAAGAATTATTAATAAATGTGCATACTGTGGAGTTATATTTAACTCAATGAAAGACAAGCTATTCCGCAAAAAGCATCGCCTTCAGGCCCAGTGGCTTGGCTGCGAAGCCGAAGGCTGTGCTTTTTGGGGTCATGCTGTATGTGCGAATGTTTATATTAAATCTAGGAAAGATATTCCTTCTATTCAACTCCATAGCAAACATCCTTGAGAAAAATACAAAACTCTAATAATGATATTATTTCAAATCCTTAACCCCTTTCCTCCATAGACAAAACTTTATTGCGTGCGAGGTCCGTTTCACAATGCAACTTCACATAAAAGTTGGTTCTCACCAGCCTTACATCTTGTTTTCAAGAAAAACTCCATGCATCTGATTGTTCCGTGACTGGGCCTTATGCTCCTTTGAATTTAAAGGCCTAATAATCCACTGACAAGCTACCATTCAGTAGTTTTCAACTTGATTTCTTCAGTCTAATTTCTAAAAATGGCCGATTGCTATTGGTTACAACGAACGACAACCTACTCTCTAAACTGACGATTTAGTTTTTTTGCTTTCCAAAATGCTAGTCCGATAACAATGCTACCGAATAATAAGTTTTTATTTTCAAAGATATTTTGCAATTAGCGATTTATAAAAATAAAGCCAGTAACAAAATTTGTCAAAACAATACTTTGCCGTAAGTTTTTACCGGTCAGGTTTTTCCCGTGTTTACATGCCCTTATGCTTTGCACAACCAGTAACCAGCGCAAACGGAAGGACATCGTTTTTTTTAGCTTAGTGAATGGGCATTCCTGCGACCTTAAGACGAGCTTAACACTCGGGTCGCTTCGCGACCCGAGCTAGAGATCGATATAAACTTCATCAAAATCACACAACCTCAATCACAAGAATTCACTCTGTTTATTTCACTCATTTAATGATATTTTGCCCTTGCGGCCATTATAATATCCACGACAATTTTAATCAACATGTTTTTTTCAAGGTAATGCTTTATGTCAAAAGTCAAAATGTAGAAGTTCATGCTTTGCATGAATTGATTAAGGCCATAAGGCAAAAACATTACCTGTAAAAGACAAGTGATATAAACTGAATATCCCTTTGAATAATTACAAGACAAATAAAATACTTTACAGCCAGATTCAAAAAATTGACTCAATTTTGAGAAAATCATGTCGCCAGCCTTTGGACGACTAAATCTTCAAGGTTAAAACTCTAAAATTAAATATTGCTATTTTGGTGAGAGATCTGATGTTTTCTTAGAACAAACATCACTGAGATAGCCATTTATGTTACTTCCTTTAAGTTTTATAGCATTCTAAGTTCTAGTAACATCGCTTTTTTGCAAAACATCAACTTTTACAGTAAAATTGTTGAAATATGATGAATGGCAATTAAGAAATTTGCTGTTTTTAATGTTTAAAACACGTGAAAATATGATATTAGAAAGTTATGTTGCATTTGAATGCCATTTCAAACAATGACACTGGTTTTAAGGGATGTCGCCAAAAAACTACTTTCCTACCGTAACCATTTGTAAACCTCACTGCTGATGGTATTAAATAAGATAAAAACAGTTTTAAAGGCATAAATATTTTATAGAATTATCAAATTTTATGTATTTAAAATTAAAACACCTGCGGCTTTTTTATATTATTTTCTAATTCACTGCGTTCAAACGAAAATAAATTATTTATCCCATATTCAAGTAATTCATAGGTAGGAAAAGATATAAAAACACCAAGTACAATAGGAATGTTCGTATTGCATTGCTATATACTATCGAAAAACACAAAGAACGGGAAAATTCTATTCTTAGACCTTTATGAATTGGTAGTATCTCAGAATTAAGTAAAAGTTTGTAAAATTCGCTATTAGCGCGAATGTTTTTGTTTTTTCTTTAGATTTTTATTACGTAATTTTTTGAACATTTTAATTTCTATCGACTATATCATAAAACCATATCAATACATGCACGTGCAAATCCAACTCGACAAAACCTTCAAGGAAACACACTTATCAATCTAACGTAGCGTAATACGCAACGACAAGTTATTCTGAGCTAATATTCTAAGGAACTTAGCGTAAGAACTATATGTTTCTGGTATGAGTAAATGAAATTCATGCATACTGGAATATTTAAAAAATATAGTATTCCTTGTTATTCAGCGCAACTGTGGCAATGTTACCGATAATTTCCCGTAAAATCTACAGATTGATGTCATATTATATGTACAAATTATAATATTAAAACGCAAACAATCATAACTTGGGAACATGGCGATCTTCCCATTTTGCTAATGGGCTAAAGCTCGCACTCAAATCTACATCCCATCATATATGAACATTCTCGTAGAAAACTCAAAAATGACTGAAAATATACGAACCCATAAATGCCAGATTTTAATATACTTTCCACTTGCCTATCCAACCATCGTTTCAGAACACCTGACAAAGCAATCTCTCCGATTCTTGGCTTACTTTGACCAACTGCATTAATGCCGAACTTGCCATAGTAATGATTATGTTGGGCTCAAACCAGCATCCCGTCATAAAAGATCAACAAATTGTTTGTCCTGAAATTACTAAGCATACTCTTTCTTAATTAATTAAAACTGTTAGAATTATAATAAAAACAGTATAAATAATGGAAAAGAAAGCAAATATCCACGGATTTCAATAAACATTCTATTTTCTACCGAACCAATCGACAATGCAGTCTCTATGAAGCCAAGTCTACATGTAAAGCAATAGAATTTGCTTGAAATCTTAATTGTATTAAACACTAAAATATTATAATAAATAACTGTTTTAATTATTTCTATACTTCTAAAAGTCTAACTATCGTAAGTAAACTATAGGAAAACACAAGGCTCTTTGATCAGTTTATTCTCTCCAAAACAAGAGCCACTCATTTCATTTGGATAGAAAAGTACAGTTAGCGTCTTATACTGTATAAAATATACACACTTTCCATGTTTTCCACGTGCAAATGTACATACAATGCATAACTTATTATATATGACCTATCTGATTGTTTTGCCGCAAGCCTAAATAAACGCAGTAAAATGATATTATCACCATCACACTCATTGTTACTGCTGTTTGTTTTTTAAATACATGTGTAGCAATATTTTTCATCGTTATAAAATTAACTTGTCAAATTATTATCTATTACACATAGATTAAGCGGCCAGACTTAAATTGCAACACTAATGCAAATGCAATAACAGCTGATTAACTTTCTCGTCCCTCTAGCATCACATGAACCTTCAACGAAAATAACCGAAGTCTTTAAATTAGGCCTCAAACTCTCGATTTAAAAAATCAAACATTTATACCAATATCTAGAATTCAATATTTGAAAAACTAAATTAAAACAAAAATACAAAAGCATTTCCGAAAAAAATGCAAACCACTCTCAGGACGCTGACTAGATACGCCTTTTATTCATCATCCAGCAATCATCACGAGACTGTCAAATCTGAAAATATTATCGTATAGCATCTCAATAACTATCAAATGGAATGCTGCATGCCCTGAATTAAAATGTTTCTTCAAACATTGCCATAACAAGTGAAATCAATCCAATTTCAAAATTACTCTCTTGTCTGATACTGAACAGCATTTCTTCCTCCAGTGAGTTTATCAACAACATTGCCGTTACATGCCAACGGAATAATAGTTGGAAAAAATTACTGAGATACATATTACCATTCCAAAGCCTATATTAAAATATGTTATTTAAAATGCACATGCATTAATTGCTTTTAGACAAATCGTAAATTACTAATTACAATTTCATGTCACATTTACCAACAATTCAAGATAAAAACTTTCTAAATATACATTCTCCTTATTCTATTCTTTGATTGCACTAGATATACATATAATATCAAAATGATTTACTTATCGAACACCACGTGCTCTTCCTCAAGTTTCTAAAATCTGAAAAATGTACAAAATAAATACTCATCAGTGACAAAATAATTTGTCAATGGTTCCGACTATCGCTGTTATTGCCGACTCCGAGCTCAAGTTGTATCCATGCCCTAGGAAATTTGAAGAAAGTTGCCGAACATGAACTCCATCAGAAAATTTAATTGTCCTTCTCACAGTCAAGTAATGACCTTCTCAAATACGTCCTTAACAATTTATGGATTAGAAATATTTAATATGTCTGTACAATAGCAATGCGACGACTCGAATGAATTTTATCCAAGGTTTATACCATATATAATGACACTGCACGAGAATTTCGTGCATCCTCACAACCAATAACATTGAAGCATACATGAGATGAATTACATAGAAACGTGGATAAATACATTTATTAATAGTCATAGCCGTAACACGAAATTCTTGATGTCCGATAATAACATTTTCCTCCGTAACTATGTATTTCACTTCCTTTAATCTATGTTAATTCCAATGGATCAAACAGTTTACATCAATTACATGATTATCAATTGATTAATACATACAATTATTAAATAAGTAATTTTTTCTTCCGTAACCAAAAGTATCATGATTGTTTCTAGTGCTAATTAAATTGTTGTTATCAACTGACTGCCTCGTTATTATCACAGAAGCCGTCAAGTAATGTGGTCTGAAGTGGTAAGATAATTAAAATTAACCCTTGTAATTTTGGGTTACGGAGGAGAGTTACGGAGGAAGCTAGGAAAGTAACGGAGGAAAAAATATGCACGACTATCAATTAAATATCCTCGTATAACTTGTGTCTAAATGTAAGCTGCACACATGAGTTTTTATTAAAAAAATGTTCCTCCATTGCAACTTATACGTAAGTACTCCAAATTGTTTGTCAAAATTCAAACAAATACTATTATTGTACTGCATAAAATTTATATGCAGGTTACTTTTTATTTTGACTGGTGCATGGTTTTGCTTGAGCTTGGCCTGTATTGCTTAAACATTAAAATTACATTTTAAATGAAAGTTATACAAACATAAGTGAAAATATTTAGCTCACAACATTTAATAAACCTTGAAATCAGTTGAATTACAATGAAGTATCAGGCACGATGAAAATACCCGTGTTGTTGTTAACACAGACAGTGATGTACAGTGGTCTGCATTCTTATTTTATGAACATAGTTCACTTGAAATGCTTGATTTGGCGTTTGTTTGATTGAAGATAAATTGCAAACAGTCTGTTTCATATAACCTGATGATATGTACCTTTTAACATCTAGAAAAATATGAACAACATACTGCTACTTAATACATTTCCCTCCGTAACTTTTCCTCCATTTAGCATTGTAAATTCAAAACATTTTATTGAATTTTAATTTTTAGTTTGTTTATTAATACATATACGTTCAATTACAGGTACGTTTAATACGTTACTGGTCTCTGTTTAATTGGTAATGCATCTCTGTATTTGTTATAAAGTCATTTTCTGTAAATCTTGACATACATGTACTCATGATAATTGATAAAATAGCAGTCATGTTTCCAATCAACAATAACATGTTTAGAAGGTGTATACTGTAATTAGTACAGTTTTTATTATGTGTTATAGGCACCTGCAGTTTTCCTCCGTAACTGAACATTTGACACAAAGAAGCAATTGTTATGTTTTGAGCTTATCGTTTAAATGGTGTGATCCACAAGTTTATTCTGAAGTCTATAAATTATTGCCTAAATAAAAACGTATGTCCTTTTCACAAATGCAGATGTCCATTTTTTGGTTTTTACTTGATCAAAATTGTGTCAATTATTTGAATCTGGCTGATTAACCCTTTACTCCATGGGATATTGCTGTTGGGGCGAACAGTGAAGATCCAGATCAGATGGAACATCTGCGCCTTAGGATCAGGACCTGCACTGTTTGATTTTGATTTATTGGGTTATTTCTGACCAAAGAGTGACCAGTGTATGTCAAGATCAGATGGAATGGATGTGCCAACTGAAATAGATCTACACTGGTCACCCATGTGCTAAAAAGCATTTATTATATACCCTTGAATGATTTTAGAATAGTGAAGCGTTAATCCGCAAAATTGATACAACTCGCCAGATAAGTATCGAGCGTTAAGCTCGTCTTAAGGTCGCCAGCCAAAAGCGACTACTCCGATCATATTATATTTAAAATTAATGAAGAAAATATCACAGCTAAGAAATGGTTTAAATTGGCTAAGCAATATTTATCAAATCGTAAGTCTCAGTCAATTCCAACTATATTTTTCGCAAATGCTGAAGCTTATTCTGATTTAGACAAAGCGACCGTATTAAACAATTACTTCTGCGAACAATCGACCGTAGACGATACAAACCACGTTCTCCCGGTACTTGAACCTCCAAATGGTCAATAGCTTTCGAATATTATTATAACTCCTCAAGGCGTATTAGATGCTATTTCGAATACCGATCCTTCAAAATCGGTCTAATTAACCCAAGACTTCTAAAAGAAGGTACACCGGTACTAGCCGAACCGTTATCTAGTATTTTTAATAAAAGCTTAAATAATGCATACTTTCCTTTGATTTGGAAACAAGCGAACGTGACCCCTATTTTTAAAAAATCTGATCCGTCAAATCCTGTAAACTACCGTCCTATTTCTCTATTAAGCTGTATAGGAAAAATAATGGAACGTTGCGTTCACAAATATATTTATAATTATGTAGTTTCAAACGGAAGAGTCACTCCTTTTCAATCTGGTTTTATTAAGGGTGACTCAACCTCAAATCAACTTGCTTACATATACAATGATATTTGTAAGGCACTCGATGATGGCAAGGAAGTAAGAGTGGTCTTCTGCGATATTTCCAAGGCCTTTGACAGAGTATGGCATAAAGGTCTTCTACATAAATTAAGTTGCATAGGTATACATGGGAATCTAATTAACTGGCTCTCGTCTTATTTATCAAATCGTCAACAACGCGTTGTTCTTAACAACAGCACTTCGGAATGGAGTAATATAACAGCGGGTGTCCCTCAGGGCTCGATTCTAGACCCCTACTTTTTGTTCTCTACATACATGATATTATCAACGACATTCGATCAAATATTCGCTTATTTGCTGATGACACTAGTCTGTATGTTATCGTTGACAACCCATATTCCGCGGCAGTAAAGCTTAACAACGACTTAAATAAAATTCATACTTGGGAACATAACTGGCTAGTCGACTTCAACCCAAACAAAACTGAAACTTTAACATTCTCTAGAAACCGCAATGAACCTCAACATGAAAATTTAATTATGAACAATATCATCATACAAACTGTAAATGAACATAAGCACTTGGGGGTCATATTCCAAGAAGATGGAAAATGGATTTCTCACATTAATACTGTCTCATCTAAAGCTTGGGCACGCATCGCCTTACTACGAAAATTAAAATTTGTTTTAAAACAACAATGCTTGGAAAAACTTTATTTTTCTTTCATAAGACCTCTTCTTGAGTATAGTGACATAGTCTGGGACAATTGTTCTATTGAACTTAAACGGGATCTTGAAGCTATACAGGTCGAAGCCGCAAGAATTGTTAAAGGTGCAACTTAACTTTGTAATATCGATAAACTTTATTATGAACTTAAATGGGAAATGTTAGAGACCCGTCGTAAGAATCACAAACTTATTACATTCTATAAAATGAGCAATAATTTGTGTCCCCAGTATTTAGTTGACCTTATACCAGAGCCTATTCAAAATCGATATAGTTTGCGCGATAATAATAATATACCTCTAATTCATTGTCGCTCTCAATTATATAAAGATTCATTCTTGCCAAGCGTTATTCGCGATTGGAATTCTTTACCAAACAGCACGAAAGCTAGCCAGAGTCTATACTGCTTCAAACAAAATCTTAGATCCAATCACTTAAAACCTCGTTCATTTTACTCCATCGGTACCCGAATGGGCCAGTTACTTCACACCCGTCATCGTTTAAATTGCAGTTCATTTAACTACGATTTATTACGGAAATCAATAATTGAAAATTCTTTGTGTTCTTGTGGTGAAATAGAGACCACCAATCATTTTCTCATTCTCTGTCGGAACTATAGCATCATAAGACAACGTTGTATGTCAAATTTACCTTGTTTACTGACGTATCAAAACTTAATTTACGGAAATGAACTGTTAAGTGATGACGCAAACGCATACGTATTCATTAAAGTACAAGAATTCATTATTGCCACTAGACGTTTCGCGGCATGAGCCTCTGGACCGAATTTTGTCGCGTAACTGGACGGACGTGATGGTCGTCGTGCAAAGGAGAAAAAAAAAAAAACAATTAATAACACATTAAGGTAAGAGCTGTGTAATAGGCACTATTAAGAATCCAACATCTGATTATATTTTCATCAACTGCTTCATACCACTGACTTGTATGCAAAATTTTAATGATTTTCACCGTGTAGTTTTTGAGATTTTTAGCTTTTTTTATTTAAAAAAGTGAGAAAAAACATGTAAGTATCCAAATTCTTCAATCGTTACAAAATTTTTTGTTATTGATAAATTCAACCCTAATTTTTTACAGTTTATCCAAAATATGGTATATTTTACTAAACCAATTTAAGATATAATATATAAATACAGAATTTATCTTAAAATGACTTTTTTTGACCAAATAAATTTTAAAAATGCATTTTTTTATATTTCGCGAGACTAAATTAATGAAAATTGTGCAAAATCCTGATTGGTGCAATATACCAAACTTTACCATTTTTAACTATATACCTTAAACAAAATTCAAACAAAATTTCAGAGAAGTTTACCGTCCAGTTTTAGAAATTTTCAAATTGATGACTTGAATAAACACTATTCTGATAGCAAATTCCCCTTTAATCTTGATTATTTTGCTTTTTTTAGTTTAAATCATGAGAATTTTATATTCAATGACAGAATTACACAGGAAAAAAAGATATATTCCAATTATTTAAGCTCTAGGCTTACAAAAAAAATTAGCTTCCAGTCCTCTTGCATGACAGAAATCTACCCTAATTTACTACTATAGTTACCTCCCTTGGATACTCTTCTGGATAAAGGTATTCATTACACAGCTCTTACCTTAAGATAGTTATATTCGTTTTGTTAAAACAAATACCCGTATGTAAAAACTCTACTATAAATAGTTTATTTTTTTAACATAAAGAATAATCTTCACCAAACACAACTCAAAATCGATTTTCAAATTTTACGCTTCACTTTCATATCTTGAACATTAAATGTATGTAACCGCCTTTATTTTTCTAACCGAGAAAATGGATTAACATAAGATTCCTTCGGAAACTTGTTTCCAGATTCTCCTACCTTATTGTGACTATATATTTTTATGTACTTGTAACATGCCAAATGGTAAATAAATATTGTTTAAACTAAACTAAGGTCGCAGGAATGCCCATTCACTAAGGCGAAAAAAAACGATGTTCCCGACTTTTGCGCTGGTTACCGGTTGTACCAAACATAAGGACATGTAAACACGGAAAAAACACCTGACCGGTAAAAAAAACTTACGACAAAATATTATTTTGACGAATTTTGTTTATTGATCTTATTTTTATTAATCGCTAATTTCAAAATATCTTTAAAAATTAAAACTTATTTTTTGTTAGCATTATTATAGTTCTAGCTTTTTGGAGAGCTATAAAAACAAATTGTAAGTTTAGAGGGTAGGCTTAGGTTGTCGTTCCTTGTAACCAATTGCAATACTAGCAATAACAACAAGAACATTGGCCATTTTTAGAATCGGGAAATAAAGTTGACAACTATAAAATGGTAGTTTGACAGTGGATAATTAGGCCCTCAAATTCAATGGAGCATTAGTCCACGTGACGGAAAAATCAGATGCACGGTCAAGCTTTTCATGAAAAAAAGATGTAAGGCTGGTGAGAACCACAGGGAATCGGCACATAACTTTTTTTCTAATCCTTCGAATCTATGTTATAATAACAGACAAGGGATTTTTGTTACTGATTTCCCTATATAAATCCATTTGGACACGGGTCTGCAACACCGATAACCACGAGTAAATCACTTTTCCCACATGCTTTGTGTCAACATCCTTGGTTCAGTTTGAAAGAGTGAACAAAAATGATTCTCTCACAACCAATTGTCTTTTCCAGAATGTTCTGTAGTTTTCAGTTAAAGCATTTTTTTATTTAACACAAAATAGCTGAAAGTCAGCCATCATTGTTTTGCATCAGTGGTGATGTCTGATTGGCTCAAAATGTTATAGACTTTTTCATTAGCCAATCCGATTAATTGATCCTTTACACACCTCCAACTTGCAAAATGGCTACCAGTGACAGTTAATCAAAAAAGAAAAAGTGGTTTATGCTGTGAGCTACAGAACATTCAGGAAAAGACCATTGGTGGTGAGCGAATCATTTTTGTTCACTCTTTCAAACTGAACCATGTGGTGAGAACCAACTTTTGTGTGAAGTTGAATTGTGAATTGGATCTCGCGATGTTCCGTCACTGACACTGATTGAGCTTAGCGTAGGCCAGCTCCACAATTCAGTTTTGTATGAGAGTTTTTTGTCATTGGTAATGTTCGGTATTCAGACATTTGAGCACATTGCAGTCGAAGATGTGGTGAATGATAGTGCCTCTAGCTGGGAGCGAACCCGCACCGTCACGGCGACAGCGCCTAGCCCTACAATTCCTGCGACGAAACCAATTGTGCTAACCGGGACAACCACAAAAAAGATCGGATAGCCCTGATATACGTAACAATCACTGCATGACACCGGTAACGGGTTATTTTACTGATAACAGTACTGACTATATGTACGGGGAGACTTTTTACGGCCGCAACACAGCACAAATAGTGCTACTGTGAATTTCAAATGATAGTGCCTCTAGCTGGGAGCGAACCCGCACCGTCATGGCGACAGCGCCTAGCCTACAATTTCTGCGACGCAACCAATTGTGCTAACCGGAACAATCCCCAAAAAGGTTGATCGGATAGCCCTGATATACGTAACAATCACTGCATGACACCGGTAACGGGTTATTTTACTGATAACAGTACTGACTATATGTACGGGGAGACTTTTTACGGCCGCCACACTGCACAAATAGCGCTACTGTGAATTTCAAATGATAGTGCCTCTAAGAGGGAGCGAACCCGCACCGTCACGGCGACAGCGCCTAGCCCTACAATTCCTGCGACGCAACCGATTGAGCTAACCGGGACAACCCCAAAAAAGGTTGATCGGATAGCCCTGATATACGTAACAATCACTGCATGACACCGGTAACGGGTTATTTTACTGATAACAGTACTGACTATATGTACGGGGAGACGTTTTACGGCCGCCACACTGCACAAATAGCGCTACTGTGAATTTCAAATGATAGTGCCTCTAAGAGGGAGCGAACCCGCACCGTCACGGCGACAGCGCCTAGCCTTACAATTCCTGCAACGCAACCAACTGAGCTAACCGGGACAAGCCCAAAAAACGTTGATCGGATAGCCCTGACAATCACTGAATGACACCGATAACGGGTTATTTTACTGATTACAGTACTGACTATATGTACGGGGATACTTTTTACGGCCGCCACATTGCACAAATAGCGCTACTGTGAATTTCAAATGATAGTGCCTCTAGCTGGGAGCGAACCCGCACCGTCAAGGCGACAGCGCCTAGCCCTACAATTCTTGCGACGCAACCAACTGAGCTAACCGGGACAACCCCATAAAAGATTGATCGGATAGCCCTGATATACGTAACAATCACTGCATGACACCAGTAACGGGTTATTTTACTGATAACAGTACTGACTATATTTACGGGGAGACGTTTTATGGCCGCCACACTGCACAAATAGCGCTACTGTGAATTTCAAATGATAGTGCCTCTAGCTGGGAGCGAAAACGTACCGTCACGGCGACAGCGCCTAGCCCTACAATTCCTGCGACACAACCAATTGAGCTAACCGGGACAACCCCCAAAAAAGGTTGATCGGATAGCCCTGATTTACGTAACAATCACTGCATGTCACCGGTTACGGGTGAGAGTGAATAGCAGAAAACTGAACACAAGGTATGAGATTTCTTAAATATTTTTTTTAGAAAATACATGGCACAAGAGCAAATATACATAGATGGAACCAAGAAGATATTATGACCCTTTTCACAAGTTCCAGGAAAACGTATAATCCAGTTATGATTATAAAATATGAAATAAGAAGTCTTGACCAGGCAGGACTCGAACCTCGGATCTATAGGCCTACCATGCTGAAAAACAGATGTAGGAGATTTTGTCCAGATATGACTTATTTAGGGGATTTTGTCCGTAGGGGATTATGTCCTACATTCGTTCTACCAGTTGCACTAAACCGATTAGTCTGATTTAAATTCTACCACATTCCTCCACAATTACACAAGACTTCCAACTTACTGAGAAAATTTCCGCAAGGGACTTTACAGGTAAGGGTCGACTTCCCCAGACAATGATTCAACTATTTACTCTTCCTTTTCTTTTACTAGTTCAGTTTTTAAAAACTTTAATCACACAAATTGTATGGATTTTGATGTTAGATTAAGCTGCAAAAACAATACACCAGCACACTCAAAGTCTGTAATTGTAATTGTCAGGTTTGTAATAATTTATTTATTACTGCTTGCCAACTTCCAACTATCAGAATTAGCACCTGGCCATGGCTGATAAGATTTTCCTGGTTGATGATTTTCAAGCTTACCATACATAAGAAAATCATTGAAAACTGAAAATTGAAAAACACTAAAAACTGAAAAAAGGAGAAAAATTAACAGTTTAATAAATATAAGGTCTGAAAATGTTGACTTAAACATATAATGTTCCTGTGTGAAAACGTGCTGTTGTTTTACATGTGCTGTGTTTAACGTTGTTAATGGTTGTTGTTTTATATATAGTGTTTTATTGATGTTAATATATGTCGTTGTTTTACATGTACAGCGTTATTTTCTTATTGTTGATTTTTTGTCGGTATCATTTGTTTGCATTTAGTTTCTGCAAGGTTAACCAATTTCCATCATCATCATAATTATCACAATATCATATTATTTAACTATCGGTAATGAATTGATTGAAACATTGTATAACCTTGTTTGTTTAAATTACAATAATGAAAATGTTTTGAAATAATTTCTTTTTATTTCAATTTAATAATGTCTCCTAATCTCCACTTAAATTGCATATGCCAATTATGTTTTTCGCACCTTTAAACATGTCACCACCTTCTTCCGGGCTAACTGGCTAGTGAGAATAACGTGTCAATTAGTGACAATAAACAGTAACACGGTCGTGTTCAAATTTGTACCCTACTGTGTAATACAATAAAAAATATTTAAGGAAAGAAAAATACGATTTTAGTAAATATAAAGTTAAATTTAAAAAATATTAAGGTCGTTGCATGCGCCGCATACAAGAGCTCTAGATCGCTGTATTTGAACGTTCAACTGCAATAAAGGGAAATCGTGTCTCCATTTCGCGAATAAAACACTTTTTGGTTCGAAAATCGGCTAAAAAAGATTTAAAAAAGAGAAAATAAAAAAATAAGAAAAATACCATAAAACTTTGTTTTGTCCTCTCTTCTAACACAAAAACTATAAAATAGGTTTTAAAAAAATGTGCGTCAATTCTGTGGACTTTGTGGCAATTGATAATGCATATTTCCTTTTTTATACGAGTGATGCCGGTCTAATATATATATATTTAAGATCACTTATGTTTTTAACGGTTTTTATTTGTTCACTCGACTTAATGTATCTCCATACTTATAATAATGATAATAATTAACTTGGGGTGAATGGTTATTGAGTGGGGCGAGTACCAAACTATCGACACGTGATATATTTTAAATAAAGCAAAAATATCCCCCCCCCCCCCAAAAAAAAAACAACAACAAAACAACAAACAACCAAACTGAAATACTTCCAGTCTGCGTTCAGAATATGCGTTCAAAATATTGCCATTTGACGTCATTGTGATTGTCTTACACATACGCAGTTTATTTAATCAATATATCGATAATATCACTGTGCCTTTGTTTCTTTTATTGATGAAGTGTTTTACTCTTTATTCTTTGAAAGCAATCAATTTAAATGATCTTTAACAACTGATTTTCTATGTTTGCTTTTGGAACTCTTTTCTGACGTCAACCGGAAGCTGTGCTTCGACTTTTTCATTATAGTGCACCTGCTGAAAGGTCTGTGATTTCGGAATGCCATATCTATAGCCGTTGGCTAAAAAATACGTCGAAAAAGATATTTTGTATAAATAAATGGCCATAACTCTTAAGTGCCTGAAGCTATTTTTTTGCTTAACCAGTCTGGTCGAGATGTTACGCTCATAAACATTTTCATCAAATTTCACGAGGAGAGAAATCACCATTTTTATATTTGTCATACATTTTCGCGCCCATGAAATTAAAGGTCGAAACACACCCTAACAAGTATCTTATACAATGTATTGTAAACATTTATTGTTGTCAGTAACCCATTACTCGTTAAGGCATTTAAATTTTTGTTTTAAGTTTTTTCGTTTTTGTTTGTTTGTTTAATGTTTTATCTTTTATTAAAATGCATCATTACATAAACTTTCATTGAACTCCATAATGCGGTTAGATGAATTTTGATTATTTTCTTTTTACTCGATGCAATGACAATTAAAAATTTAGGATGTATTTTATGTATTAATTTTGTAATTTATCGTGTTTACCTAAATTTAAAAATGTGAATTACTAGGAAAATAAGTAAAAGAGTTAAATATGCATATCAGGAATAGCTGAACAAGTGTTTATAAGATTTTATCGACACCTCTAACAATTTACGAAAGAAAGAGCCCTTGGGGTTACCACACAGGAATGGTCAGTGGCAAAAACAATTGCCACTGGGTATTTAAACTAGGTTCTAGGTGCACCAACCTCACAAAATTCAGTACAGGATGTACAGTATAATATACCTTTATATGGTCATCGACAGAACACACAATATTGTGAAATCTAAAATTCCATAACTTAACGTATAGCTCGGTCAAGAAACAATTGTACACTTAGGGCTTTTGTGTAGACGTCGTAACTAGTAACCAGAGTGGCCGGAACGTACCAGGTAAAGTTATCTATCGTCAAAGACTAAACGATTCAAATCTTCAAAGCCATGTAACTACTTTTATCGGTTCACCATTTTCAACGAAATTAAATGCATCTGAGGGGTGAAGTTGAACACAACCCACGGTTGTGATAAGATTGTTATCATTCAGTTTCAGTATTTGTATCGAATCATAGAAAAAAGAGACATATAGCGACAAGCGTGGGTAGTGTCTGAACTAATAAAATATTTACAAGGCTTCGGAGATTCTAATCGATTTTTTTTACTTAATACCGAAAAATGACGTCACAAACCACGTGGTAATGTAGCTCGTACGTGCAGTCGCTCTAACATATATTATGTACATTGCTGCGATGGTAAGATTCGTGTTTTCGCATGTCTTATATATCCTACATGTAGATCAGAAAATAAACACATGGTATACCGTAAATAATAATGTTAAGTTCGATTTACCCGGCCTTCAGTCTGGATAAATCCACTCGTTCGTATTTGCAACTTTGCATCACACTCAAATTCCACTAAGTAATGACTGTCAGTCTTTGTTATTTTCCTAGCAGCCAATTTAAGCTAACACTTGTATAAATTCCAGTAGTATTCTACTATTCCACTATGTTTGATTGTTAGAGTAAACAAACCACAACATAAATTAACTGGATTAAAATTGAATTTTATTTGCAACCTTAGCATACGTATTCAAAAGTAAACGTGTTGTATACGACGAGATTATAGACTAGATTCTGAAAGTCCATAAGTGCTCAAAAATGAGTTAAGGTAGGGCCGACAAGATATACTTTTTATTTTGGTACCAAATTAAAGCCTATTACGTGGCCAAACAATCTGGACTGGCCTGCAAAGAAAATTTTATTGCGAATTGTCGGAAAATAAGGGGAGATAACCCATACACAATTATACAAAAATCAACAAAGAAACTGACAAACTCAATGATATGACATATAATATAAAGCGTTTCTTCTGTCTCCATTGAAACTTTGTCAAATAGGTTGTAGGATGCACGTTTAATTCCAAAGTTAACAACTTTTGTATATTATATGTGAAAAACAAGAGCTATTCCCCTTTTTATTGAAATATAATGTAAATCGCTAAGTCCCATTTTCTTGCTAGAAAGTGATATTTCTGGTGATTTTTTTAACTTAGAGAAATAGATTATAGCTAAAATTCTCTGAAAAGCTTGTTTAACACCAATAACCATCCAGGTTAGATCATTAAATAATAAATACATCCATTTAATTTCATACTTGATTACAAGCCTTTTTGATAAACACCACGTATTACCACTCATCGCTGGCAGGAAGCGTCCACAAAAAATGTCATGGCAATAATACTTATTTGGTATTCGTAAAACTTGGTTTGAATGATTATGACAGTAATCTTTTCAATAACTCGCCAGATTGCTTCAGCCAGACTAGAGTTATTGCCCTTTAATTACTAATTTTTGACCAAATTAATAATAAAGGGCAATAACTCTAGTCTGACTGAAACAATCTGACGGGTTAACTCGTCCACATTTTAACACGGAAACCTTTTACGCAATCTTCGACAAACATGCTTAAATTGTTAAGGTAACTATATCTAGTTCAATAACTGGTAGATAGCTTTGAACACACTAGATAGTGTCCTCTAACGGCTGTATTTTTAAAACAAATTAGCACTGTCCAAGTCCCTAGTTTGTCAGAATGCTGTGGGCATAATATGTCTGCTAAAATCTAAACAAGATATTGTACATCGCAGCAATGGCCTTGGAGTCGTGGATTTTTCATTACCATTTTTTAATTAAATAAGCAATCATGTCTGTTTTCTTAATTAAAATGACAATCTTCATCAAACTTAGTCACAACATGTATTTACATAATATCTTAGACAAGTTTGATAGCCAGTCAGATTGTTCCTGTCACTCTTGAGATATGCCCTTCAACTGGAAATATTTGACAACATCTATACCTAACAAGATCTATATTTACTATCACATAAATTTGTCTGACTGTTTAAAGGGACAATATGATCTCAGCTAAGTATGGTAACAAGCAAGATTGCATAAGTCAAGTCAATGAAGAGGTTTGTGCCTTTAATTGCCAAAACTTAACCAAATAAACAATGTCTGCTCTCTGACGGTTTTGTGGCAGTATGACAATCTTGTTCTTTATTAGTTGTATTAGTTATTTATCTTGTAATTAATAATTCTATTAAATTATTCGTACATGTTAAGTTAAACAATATGTGTGGTAAAACACAACTTGAATTATTTTTTCTAATTTCTTGTTGCAATCAATGCACACGAAATTATAAAAAGGAAAATCAAAGACAAATACAAGTAAAATTTTATGAGCAGTGATATTATGAAGACACCAAACTAAAATTGTCCAGTTAAACTTTGGTTTAATTTTGTAAGCAATCAAAATAATGTTTGCAAAGTGTTCCATTGACTGCTTCCGTATTAGAGCTCATTTGAAATAGCCCAAGGGAGTCTTTAATACATGTTTGTTATGGCTATTAATACGCTTGTGGCTAGTGTTACGCTTAAAATATAGTCAGGCAGACTCGCACTTGTCTTTGACATAAGTTTCGTTCAGCTTCTGAATGACAGTGCTATTCTAAGAGTAAGGTCTCGGTTCAACTAAGGGTAGTGCTTCCAATAAAAAAAGATGGTTCAATTCGGACAGAAGTCTCAAGAGTAAAACAATTGGTGAAGAACAAAAAAACTTCAAACCTAAGGTTTGTTATGTTTATTTCTTACAGCTTGGTCGATTCTTATTTTTGCTTGAAACAATGAATCCATTTTCATTCACATGGAACTGGTTTTAATACTAGTAAGCTTGAAACATGGATGAGGAACCTCATGAAGACTATGTATTTTTGTAACCATTTATTGTCTCAACAGTCGCTTTGCTTCAAATATGGCCTTAGTCTTCGTGAAAAGGAAGTGTCAGTCTTAGAACTAAATTCTTAACCTCTTCTGAGCCTGAATAGAAAAACTGGTGTAGCAAGTAGCAAGTTGGTTTTAAAACTTTCTTTGAATTGACAAAAAGGCTATCTTAAGCCATGTATGGTAGTACATGTATTCCCTTCTTTGGGTTGGTCTGCATCTAGAATAACATAGTAGACCAAACAGAAAAGTATTCATCAACCTAACATTTGCCAGGGACCAAGAACCTAGGAATAACGATCGGAAAATAAAAGGTCCTATGTTTTATACAATCAGCTTGTAGTTGATAACAGTATTTTAAACTTATTCCAGCTCCTGTAAAATTGTTGCAGTCCCTTCTGGGTACTATCACTACCCTTATAATGGAGTGAGTGCCTGGGTCTGAAAGATATTATTCTTTAAATAATACAAATAGCCTACTAATTGCTATACATGTAGTTAACTAAAATAATAGTGTTGAGGATCCTTGCATTGTAATCAGAACAAAGCGTCCAGACGCCTTCGTAGGGTTACCTTATTCTAATTCTTGGATCGTGCATCCCTTTTATGGTCCCACTCTGAAAGAGGAGGCGGCATATTAGTTTGCCATTGTCCATCCGTCATTCCGTCCATCCGTCTTTTCGAAACTTTTGTCACAAATAACTCAAAAAGTATGAGAGCCACAATCATGAAACTTTACAGGTATGCTGACCATCATGTGTAGTTGTTCACCTGGGGTTTTGTTTTGGGCCATGTTAAGACCAGAGTTATGGCCCCTTATGCATTTCAGTACAATGCAATCTTGTGTCGTACGTAAGTCCAAAGTATTTGTCACAGTCATGAAACTTTACAGGCATGTTGACAATCAAACTGCACTCAAATAATTATTGTGAACTGCAAATTCATCTGTTGTTTTTCTGAAAGTTTTCACCATCATATTACTGTGACCACATTATTGGCGTGTTGCACTTTAACTACTGAGAGTGGGGGCATCTGTGTCCTATGGACATATCTCTAGTTAGACTTAAGAAAGAGTATAATTGCTTAATTAAATAGTTCTGTTTACTTTTCTAAAAGTCTACAATAAGAACAACTTTTGGAATATGTTTTACCCATCTTAAAAGTGGTTGCTATAACATAGAACTGGGTAGTAACCCTTCTTAAAACCTCTGGATATTGTTACCAAACGGCTCATGGCAAATACACTGGCGTCAAGAAAGTGCTTACACTATTCTGTGGTGTAGGACGCAAGACCGTGTCATATTATAATGACTCTGCTAGCGTTTACAAGAGTCCCGCGTTCTATATTGGGGCAATGCTAGCATCCAGAAGAGACTTTATCCCCATTTTACGTAAGCAGTCCCATTTCTCTAAGCTCGAACCATAAATACATGTAAATTTTGACATATACAGGAAAACTACTTTAAATAATATTTTTAAAAGACTGAAGATATTTGGGATTTTACTCTTTCCTTTTAAATACTAGTTTATGCTAGAAATTTCAAAATGTGCTATTCTATTTCAAAATATGTAAACATGAAAACATTTAAAGGCAATACAATATTATGTTGAAAAAATTTAAAGGCAATGCAATATCATGTTTTACTTACAACCAAAAAGATTGTACTCTTACTTGCTTGTATACGGAATATGTCAAGACCCTTCTGTTTACGCATTTTGAGGTGAGAACAATGATGAGACTTTTATAAGGTTGTGCTTCTTTAATGTTGTGGCAAATTTCAATAATTATGAAGAAAATTACCCAGACTTATTCTAAGATTAGTGCGAGAACTTATCATTTGTCAATGCAACTATACGTAATGATGTTGGCAACTGTTTCCTGGAGGAAAAGAAGTTAAGTTTGCAAGATTTCATTTTTGTATTTCATTATTTAACGATACATACCCGCAATTTACGTATAATTTAGTACATCTTATAAAACACAACAATTGAAAAATCTTAAATAAACACTTGTTTCAAAATAACAGTAATACATTGTATATATCAAATGTTTTATTACTTAACTTTTTTTCAAGAAATAAGTTACCATCTGTATTCAGTTAATGGACTGGCCAATTTACCGTTATGCTGTTATAGACGTCCTGATGTGACTGTACAAGACAATACTTTTATAACTAAACATGGAATACCTGAAAGCACATTGCTTTATAATTTGGCGAAATAAAACAGACACTCTGATTTGCATAACTTGTTAAGATGGAATACAAATGTGTTGATGATGTTATTTAGGAAATGCCTATTTATGAATATGGGGGATTACTTCCATGAAGTAGAAGACATTGTTACAAAGTAACAATAAACACACATCTATAAGAGACCACTGAACATCGATAAAAAATGTGTCATCAAATTATCATATTAGAAAATATTATTATATTTTCTTGAATTAACTCCCTTTATTTGGTGTTTATCAAATCATTTCCTTTCCAGATTGCTTCTTTGACTGAAGCAGATCACACTCTATATACGTTGTAAATAACAAAATTAATTATTATAAAATGTGTTAATTATTCGTTTAAAGTTTTATGAAAAGATTATGTGCTCTAATGGTGTGGGTGGGGTAATTTTATACACAATTTTAAGGTTTTTATCATTAATAAAGCATATTCTTCATTGTAAAATGTATTCTAAAAATCTAAATTAATGTTCAGAACTGTTATGTGAAATATCTGTATATAGATTTACTGATATGAACAGATCTCTTTCTTAACTAATGAAATAGGGAAAATCGTAAACAGTTCTGTTTTCTTTGTATATTTTACCAATAAAAATGTCTTAAATTACATGTTAGTCCAATATTATGTGCTAATAATATATCATAATCTATCATAAATAAATAATGGTTGCTAGATCATATAAAAATTAATATAAATACTAAAATTTGGACTGATATCAATACAACTCGTCATTATATTTAAATATTTTAACGTTTACTTATAATTTTATATCAGAGTTATCTCCCTTATTTTTCAGGGTTCGCAATAAAATATTTTTTGCAGGCCACCTAATTTCATTAAGACATAACATAAACTTCAATAAAATAGTGAAATAAAAAGTATATCTTGTCGGCCCTACCTCGACAAAATTTTCAGCTTCGGAATCTAGACTATAAGCTGAAACTTATACACATGAAACCAGACCCTATCGCTTTAGGTGTTAATTGCGTAAACTGATCGTGCACTTCCAATCATAATTATATAGACAGAGTAAAGAAATGCCGCCATGAACTTGCTGAATTTTAATTGATTGGCTTTTTGTATTATACAAAGTAATTACATTTACTAAGTAAACTGTTGACCAATCTTTTAAAATTTGCAGACGCAAATCGCAAACTGTTGCGAGCATATTGTTTATGTCCATGTGCATATCAAATAACATATTTTGATGATCGGCGAAAGCCTTTACTCATAGTTACTCAAAGAGGATTGATAATAAGTTACATTATACAAGATAACACGTATGCCGTAAACAATTTATTTCAATAATACAATATTTCACGCTCGGTAAACATTCGCTCCACAACCAAAAAGAGAACTTAACAAAATGAGCGGTTTCATATTTTAAACATGTACATTGTTCCGGCTAGATCTTTTTTCCCATCGAACAATGATGCATGTTTCTTTACAAACTTGTCATTTTGACTTAATTTTGTTCTTTAATTGCTTTTAGAAATTATTTCTATGTTGCGTGTAAATCGGAAACCGGTTGTTAGCGACTGCTGTACAGATTTCATATTTTAAACGGTTTCATATTTTAAACATGTACATTGTTCCGGCTAGATCTTTTTTCCCATCGAACAATGATGCATGTTTCTTTACAAACTTGTAATTTCGTTTAAATTTTGTTCTTTAATTGCTTTTAGAAATTATTTCTATGTTGCTTGTAAACCGAATACCGGTTGTTAGTGACTGCTGTACAGATTTCGGATCGTGTAAAGTCTCTTTAAACGATTTATGCTCATTTGTCAAGAGGTGTAGAAGCGAACGAGCTAGTTGTGGAGCGAAATCAGAGGCAGAGCGTAAACATTACTTCATACTCGATGTCAATTGCATCGCTTTGACTTGTTTGTTAACGCATTCATGGAAGGTTCGTTGTTCAGCGCAATATAAAAGATATCGTTTGGGATTGATCGAATGTAGAATAGTTTATATGTGTTTCTTATGAGTTTTACTTACATGTAACATGGCGCTAGGCAGAGTGGGCATTAATATGCATTCCCAGTTCTGTTCATAAATAGACTTACTTAACCGAGTATGCAATATTTCTACAACTTTTTCATATGTTCATTTTCACATAGTTTAATGAATTTATTTTAAACGATGTCTTTGCAAAAAGAAACCGGTTTCAAAAATATTTTAGTTATTTGTGGTCTGTTTTGTTTCTTTCAGATGGGAGCCTTTAAAATGTGCAAGAGATAAGGCTATTTCCTATCCTCAAAGAAGAAAACCAGATTTATTCACCATTTAAAGTACCGAGGTATAATAGCAATCTGTTTAAAATAAAACAAAAAAGATTATCCAAAATATTTGACAGGAATGCTGTCGTTTTCGTTTCTCAATGACCACAAATACTAAATCAAATCTATATATTTTAAAAATTTACAAACATTAAAAAAATGAGTAAAGTTTGCAATGCTATCATCTCTTTTGATTAATAAAATGGTTTAGAACAATTCACATTAAAGTTTTCTATTGCAAATCCATTTTGCCACTGATAGTTTCTCTCTAAAAGTGGGCAGTAGGTAAAAGCTGTTATACATGGAAAAACTGTTGGTTGCCATGGCAACGACAACTTTCTGACAAATATGCCACACAAAAAATAACTTGGAAGTTGATATAGATTAATTATTTACACAAAAAAATAAATTCTATTTTTTTAGTTTCCAACCTTTGTATAACCGAAGCTCAATGATTGGTGACACAGCCTCTTTAAAAATATATAAGTTTAATCCACACGCTCCGTGTATATTTCAAAGTAAGTAAATGTTATTATAGTGACATTTTAACAACGGAATTTATATACACGATAACAATTATCAGTATAAACTGCACCTGGATCACCAAAAAGCATATGATGAAAATATACAGCGGCAGGCGATTAAATCACACTGTCACTGTCAAACCTACACAATTCAGATGACTATATTTCAAACTTGAAAAAGCTTTACCTGCATCTTTACTTTTATTACAAATATATTAATTGAAAATATATTGATATTAACCAGCTTTTAATATGGTAAAACAATTTATCCTAATGAGGCAAAGACGAACTGAATAGCAGTATTTATGTACCACAGGAAAATGCGCGAAAACTAGAATTGTCTTGTACTGGTAATTGCGTTTACTCATCGGAATCCTACGATAAAATAAATGTAGGTGCGATGAAAAAAAAGATTATTGACATGTCTCTTTGCTGTAGCGCACGAACATGAAAATTCTACGTGTGTAGCAAATACGTTAGACTGACAAACACAGGTATGCTGGTGTAATGTCCTCGCGCTGCCTCCTATGCTTTCGCTCCGCAACTAGCTCTTTCGCTCATACACCTCTTGAAAAATGAGCGTACATCGTTAAAAGAGACGTTACACCATCCCAAATCTGTAAGGCACTCACTAGCGACCGGTATTCGATTTACACGCAACATAGAATTAATGTCTAAAAGCAATCAAAGAACAAAATTTAGTCGAAATGACAATTTTTCAAAAAAACACGCATCATTGTTCGATGGGAAAAAAGTTCTAACCGGAACAATGTACATGTTTAAAATATGAAATCGTGTTTTCCGTGAAGCTTCATCATCCTTACACGGCACAACATTCCCCGATTTGTTGAAAAGATCGTTCTTCTGTCTGATAAAGAGAAAAATGTTGATCATACTCACTTTTTGTCAGCTTTCGCTCAATCCCGGAAGTGGCTTTCGCTCATTTTGTTATGTTCTCTTTTTGGCTGTGAAGCGAATGTTTACCGGGCGTGATGAAATACATGTAAATAAGAAATTTTAAAAAATCTGTGCATGAATGTGCGTCCGCGTTGGTACGCGGAACGTCACCGGAAATCCCCCGCGATGTCGCGCTGATAAATGTTTATTACCCCCTGCAGAGCTGTGTCCGCGCCGATACGCGGACAAAATGATAATCCTGGTGGAATCGCGATGACTTCTTAGAGCTTGGCCGCGGTGGTTTTCCCTGAAACGAAATACCGTTCGCGGTGGTAGCGCGGAATCTGTTGAATCCGCGCTGCGTATACTAATTAAATCTTTTAATTTAAGAGTGTGTTTCTGTGTTCAAAATATTTGATGTTACAGAAATATTTTACCTACAATATAGTAATCTAGTAATATATAAATATTTTAAACTATAAATGTATAACACCTACTAAGTTGGTAAATTATTATTATTAAAAAATTTCCCTATTACATTACAACATATATAATTGCAGGCAGCTAACTAGAAATTCTTTAGACCAGTGGCTGCCTTTAGGAATTCCAGTTTGTGGCCAAAATTTCCCGTGAAAATAAATATGGCTGCGAAAAAAGAAACAGTTTGAGCAACCCCACTAAACCCGTCTTGGTCTGCCCTTGAATTACCACATGCCATTGTTTTTATTTATTTCTTAATTCAAGCTAACACTATTTTTTAGTGATGGTGGGTTGGGAATGATGGGCAAAGGTGATACTGCTACCCGCACCCGCTCCAAAATAGTGTTGTTGTTTTTTTTTCACTTTTCCTTTTTTACTTTCAGAAGCAACACCAACAGTTTCAGATTTGCTCTGAAGTCTTTTACCAGTAGAATGAGATGAAGATGTCATCAGATCCAGCTTTTCAAAGATGTAGGACACTGGGATTTTACAAGTAAATAAGACGTCCCTCAGTGTATATGCCTTTATGACCGTGGTGAACATTGTAGATCCAGATCAGCTGGCATATCTGATCAGGATCTGCGCTGTTCACGTTTAGATTCATTATAATGTTAATCTGACAAAGATGTGAGTTGAGATCCAGATCAGAGAGCATAGATGTGCCTGCTGAATCGGATCTACACTTGTCTCACGTGTAAAATCTCATATTTATGGAGAAAAGTCTCTATTAATAATATGCGTCATTCATATCGTAAAGATGAAGCAATAAAAATTTTACAAAACATAATAATTTTGTGTTCAAACATTATCTAAAGAGTTTGAGGTATAATTATAGCCACATTATTTATGCTTGGACATTTGTTTTTATATTGTTGTTTATAATTAATAACAGCATTATTATCACAAGACCAAGAAAGCCATTTAAAAATACAAGAAGGATAACACCTAATTGACTTTTTTTTCGTTATGCAGCATATGCCCTGATAAGATTTCTCTGTCAGTGCTTATAAATAGAAAGTGAATTTCAAAGATTGTGAATTTCTCTTTAATTCTGTTTTTTTTGTCATTTTCAGTTAAAGCTGTGAGAGTAGACAAATGCTGACCATGGCTTTCCTGAAACCAGCCGCTGTTTGCTGACAACAAGTGTTTGAAGACAACTGACAACCGTTGATTGCTGACAACTACTTTATGATGAAAGCCATTGTTTGCTGACAACTACTGTTTGCTGACAACTACTTTATGATGACAACCACTGTTTGCTGACAACTACTTTATGATAACAGCCTCTGTTTGCTGACAACTACTTTATGATGACAGCCACTGTTTGCTGACAACTACTTTTTTATGACAACTACTTTTTGATGACAACCACTGTTTGCTGACAACTACTTTATGATGACAGCCACTGTTTGCTGACATCCACCGTTTGATGACAACTACTTTTTGATGATAGCCACTGTTTGCTGACAAATTCTGTTTGCTTACAACTACTTTTTAATGACAGTCACTGTTTGCTTACGACCAATGTTTACTGACAACCACTTTTTACATGACAACCACGGTTTGCTGACAACATCTGTTCAAGCTATTTTTTTAAGAAATATATTCATTATTAACCATTGGTCCATAGAAATACCTTTATTGCTAGGTGAACAGTGTACATTAAGATCAGTGAACAATGCAGATCCTGATTAGCACTGATGTGTCAGTTGATCTGGATCTACACTTAAGGCCCATGCGTTAAAATGCATATGTATGGAGTAAAGGGTTAACAGAGCTTGTAACTATGTACACTTTACTTATTTGTGACGCGTGAAAACGTGTGAAATAACATAACACAGGTACATGATTAAGTTCTATACACTTTAGGACTCTGAATGATGGTGTTTCTTAACTGAGGTATATCAGTCATATCTATTGATCAGCAGTAACAATTTTTAATCGTCTAGACCCAATAACATGCATGACATATGCCTTGTTAAAGCTGCCTATTCTCACTTGTAGTGTAAGTAATTCAACATATTGGCAAAAAGCCCAGTATTTACTTAAGTAAATACATGAAGTAGAAATATCTTCAATGTTCAAGCTCATTTAGAATGTTTTTCTACCCATGTAAATACCTATATATCATGAGCATGCTGTCTGTAAAACTTTCGTCTGTGGACTTCTGACATAATATTATTGAATTGCATCCCTCTGACTGACTTCAAACTAAGGCTCCAACGTTTACACGTTTAAACGGTAACGTTTCGTTTTCGGGCCGTACACGTTTACAGAATCTCGAACCGTTTATACGAACGGTCACGTGATTGTAAAGGCGGCAAAATATTTGCTGAAAATCCGCAACGATACACTTAGAAAATATTAATTTTATTTACACATTAAGTACACAATTGTATTGTAATAATATTATGTAATTTACATTTTTGAGGTATAAAATACTCTCGCTTTGTTATGGATTTCAGCGATGTTCATGGGTTTCAATAGCTTCTGAAAACCAGGGGTCATCTGATCCCTGTTGAGAATGTTCATGGGGTCATTATCAGATTGACACTATAGTCATATCTTGTATTTAGTGAACTAAACTTGCTTTAACTTCATTTTAAATTATTTTAGCGGTTAAATAAGTGTTTACTTTATTTTTGAAATGGAATATAGACAAAAGTTTTCTTTATTCTTGCAACGGTTGGGTGGAAAGTGGAAAAACTATTGCTTGCATAAAATGCAAGAATTTGCATCAGCTGAAATCCCTGGATGTCGTGATCATATTGGTGAATGTAGCAAAGTGACATGCAGAATCTCACAGGATTCCCACTGAAGTTTAGCGATCCTATAAGATCCCGTTATAATGGAGTTGTATTGTTATTTACAACTTACAAAGTTCAGTGAAACTTGTCACGTTGCTATCAGGGTTGTATGATAAAAACACCGTTTAAACGGCATCGTTTCGTTTTTCATGGTCCGTGTAAACGTTTACAAAAATTTGCAAACGTTGAAGCCTTACTTCAAACTTTCTGTCTACAGAATCTTAATTGTTTACATTTTTTAGATCTTTTGAATTGAGAAACTTTATTTCACAAAGCCAGTGGTGGCTGGGAACATCTCCATAGTGCAAAGAAACACACCTTTCTGATGAAGAAAAGTAATTCAGGTTCAAGTCCTGGTGGAGAACCAAGCTCACAGCTAAGTGAATCATTGATCACATCACAAATTATTAAAAATGCTTTGGGTTTTTATGCCCCCACAAAGTGGGAGGCATATAGAGTTACACTAGTTTGTACGTCCGTACATCCGTACATATGTCCCCCAAATCTTGTGGCATTAACTCCTCATTAACTATTTGGCGGATTTTTTCAAACTTGCACAGATGAATGTAAAGCAAAAAATCATGGTTTTTACCAGAGTTATGGTCCTTTGTTATAAATGTTGTTGTAGCAGTGGGGGCATCAGTGTCCGAAGACACATTCTATTTTTATCATAAGCTGTGGTATTTGTTCTGGCAATTTATTAGCACTGACTTGCTAAGTGAAGTGAACAGAGTTGAATACCAGGCTGTCTTTGAATTAGTGCTCAAAATAATAGAAATAGTGTATGGTTGCTACAGAAATATGCCACACCAGAAAGGCTGTCTTAGATAAGTCATATTTCATGCTTATATAATATCAGAAATTCTTATTTGGCTATGACAATTATTAACACAATTAAACTTGGTATACATGGGACGCAACCAGTGGGATCTATGATTGTATTTGAGTAGTCTCTCTTGTTCAAGTTCCCAGTATATTGCTATGAATATGTTAAACTGGTATCATGTTATACACCCATTGTATTTTGGTTAATACATTTATCATAATGATATTTAGAGTGTCTAATAAAGATAATATTTGTTTTGTTGATCTTTGTATTATACTGTGTAAGCAGCTTCCATAATTTTATATTGACTGAGGCCTATTGATCAGACATCTTGACACTAAAAATAAAAGATTTTTGTAAGATGTCAAAAGACCCTTAAGGGGTGTATACATTCCAAAAAAATATTATTGCAGCCACATATTGTAAAGAAGTGTATATGATTTATTCATATTAACAAATTATCAAATTAACAAGCTAAAAACCCAACCAAACAGACTTATCATTTACATCAGGACTATGAATGGCTGTATGAAGTGTTACATGTATCTACTGAAATTGAATGATAACAAGTGTTATCCCTTTCCTCCATAGATACACCATTACTGCGAGGGCCAAAGGTGTAGATCCAGATTAGCCAGCACATCCCGCTATTAGATTTATTAGGTTATTTCGGACCAAAAAGCGACACGTTTAGATCCTGATCAGATGTGCCAGCTGATCCGGATCTACACTGGTCGCACATGCGTAAAAATGCATATATATATATATTAGTATACTAAAGAAATTAGAAACGCAACTTCTTTAAACAAGAAATACAGTTCACGTTTAAAGAAGTTGCTTTTCTAATTTCTACAAATACATATTATAAAGTAAAATAAATTAAAAATGCAACTTCTTTAATCACGAAACATATTTTGTGTTTAAAGAAGTTGCGTTTCTTATTTCTTTAAGTATATATATGGATAGGGTAAATACTCAAGCTGAATGTGAATTGGGGAAACTAAAGAAGCATCTCCTCTTTGGTGGGATTCAAATTTTTCCCATGTGCAACAAGTGTATATCCAGATCAACCTGTACATCCATGCATTCTCATCAACATCTAGACTATAAGTATCATGCATGAGTGTGAGGTGAAGATGGAAAAATCTGTCACCGAGGGTTAACTGTTTTGCGGGAACGAGGCTCTGCCGAGTTCCCGCCAAAACAGTTCACCCGAGGTGACAGATTTTTTCTATCTTTACCGAATGCCTCATGCAAGATACTTTTTCTTGCATACCTTTTATTATTTATGACATTTCTGTGTAAGTATACAAACTTATTTATTTTCATTATGCGGAAATATTGACGTTAACGCAAACTTTTTTTATAAATGACGTCACTAACTTTAATATATTACGTCAGATACTTGAAGACGTGACGTCACTCACGTTACTCATTCTACATGGGGGGGTGTAGGATCGAAATTTCCTACACGGGTGAAAACACCGGATGACCTGATCTGGTATGCAAGAACATCTGCTTCTTTGTCAGAAATAGCATATATGGTAAGGAATCTGAAAGTGAAGATCCAGATCATAATTGTGATGGCAGATCTAGATCTACACCAGTTGGCATTTAGATATCCTCCATACGAAATGGAGTAAAGATTCTTACAACAATATATTCAGTCATCATCAAACTTGGACAGAATGATTATGGCCTAGTTGAAATAACCGTTATCAAGATTGTGTCAGCAACTCTAGTCATGGCCCTTTAATTGCTGATATATAACCACACATGCACTGTCTTCTCTCACATTATGTCCAAATGTATACTACTCAAAGTTTGTTAAGCACCAAGAATATTTTGTACATAGCTTTTGCTATATAGCAGTTATTACTTTTATTTCTTTTTATGCACCTGTGTCCAAGGTTATAAAACTGAGCATAGAAACAAGTCTCAAATCTAAAGCATCTGATTAGCTGAAAAGGCGAAAATTATAATGATTATCTTGGAAACACTGTGACTGAAATATTTTGGTTTCTTCATAATGTAGGAAATAAATTTTGTTTGTGGTCTGTGTATGTCATTGTTTTACATAGCTGAGTAGGTAACTCATTGTCTCACATAGCTGAGTAGGATACTCAAGTGTAACCTGTTACTTCATATATACACCGTCATAGCGTGGGCAAACAGTGTAGATCCAGATCAGTCATCTAGCATAATAATAATAATAATAATAATAATAATAATAATAATAATAATAATGAAATATTATAACTACACACAAATAAATTAAAATGAAATAAAAAGATGAACTATACAAAATCACACATGTCAATTTGGCAATATTTTGAGAAGGCATAATATTATTATGTAATACATTATAATACACATACTCAAGAAGTAGAGAAAAAAAGGAACGACATATCATTGAGCAGTTACCAGTTTGTGTGTATATCTAGATACATTTTAAGAATTTATTGTCAATAAATGATGTTTGTATGATTTTTGAATACATTCAGGGAGAATGCATTTTTAATGGAAAAATGAATTTCATTCCAGATAAACATACCAGAGTAACTAAATGTCTTTTTCATAAATTCTGTGTTTAGATTTGGATGGACAAGACATTGCATTGCGTTAGACCGAAGATTGTAAGACGTATTTTGTGTAATTCCTATCAGATCGTGTAAATATTGTGGGGCTAAGTCGTGGAGGGTTTTATAAACAAGAGAGGCTGTGTGATATTTGATACGGTCATTAAATGATAACCACTTCAGTTCACTAAAAAGTTATGCATTAGTTGATGAATCTGATTTACCTAGCACTAATTTGGCAAAACGTCTTTGAAAGTTATTAATTCGATCTTTGTTAGTTTTTGAACATTGTCCCCACGAGATAACTCCATAATCAAAAATCGGTAGTACATACGCATTATAGAAGATTTTCCTTGTTTCAAATGTGAGGTACTTTGATAGTCTATTAAACAGATATAGCTTTGAATTTAATTTACTGCAAATTTTACCTATCTGCACTTGCCATTTTATTGAATCATCAACAATAATGCCTAAAATATGTTGATAATGTACATTCTCAAGCTGAGTTTGATTTAAAGTAATTACTAGAGAGTGTGAGCTATTTAACCTGTTTTTCGTTCCCAGTAGCATGCAAGTTGACTTTGATGGGTTTAGTGCCATATTGTTATTTTTACACCACTTGTCTTTATTACCTATGTCATTTTGAAGTCGTGATTGTATTTCATTTATGTTAGAAGAGGATGTGTGCAAAGTAGAATCGTCAGCATACATATCAACGTTACATGATTCTAGTGTCATTGGAAGATCATTGATGTAGATTAAGAAAAGAAGGGGCCCAAGGATAGAGCCTTGAGGGACACCAGTCT
Source organism: Corbicula japonica (assembly GCA_038501625.1). Classification (NCBI taxonomy): domain Eukaryota; kingdom Metazoa; phylum Mollusca; class Bivalvia; order Venerida; family Cyrenidae; genus Corbicula; species Corbicula japonica. Next base: position 300,791 of record JAZAYU010000426.1, on the reverse strand, counting down.
TGATGCAAAGTTTATCGGACTGTATGTTGTTTACTTTAATAAATTGCTTTCTATTTTGCAAATAAGAAGAGAACCAGTCTATTGATTTTCTGTCAAAATGGTAAAGTTTTAATTTATGTAAAAGGATATTATGATCGACCATGTCAAACACTTTGCTTAAATCAAGAAAAACGCTACCTATTAAATTCGCTTTGTCAATAGCTGATAACCAATTATCTATTAAATATGTAAGAGCAGTTTGACAGGAGTAGGATTTCCGAAAGCCTGATAGTCATGCATTTGGTAAGCAACGTGTCTTTCAAAAATTTTTGATATAGTATTTAATATGGATATAGGACGGTAGTTGTTTGGATCATCTGTTAGACCCTTCTTAAAGAATGGGAGAACATAAGCTTCTTTAGGTTGGTCAGGATATTCTTCTTTGCTAATGCTATTGTTTATTATATCTGCATTTGTAGGTGAAATGTAATAACAGCAAAGCTTGAGAATGTAAGGTCCTATGCCATCAGGTCCGACAGATTTTTAGTATTTAATCCATCAATCAATTTCTTAACTTCAAATGGCGTAATAAAATTTAATGAAAATTGTGTTAACCTTAGTTTTTGGTTTAAAAATAACCCAAGATAACGCGTTGAAGTCTGTTTGAGAGTTTTTCATATTTGAAGCAATGTTGATAAAATGATGATTTAAAGCATTAGCAATATGGTTTTTATCTGTAAGCAATTAACCATTAACCTTTATACAATAATCTAGTTGGCAACGAATATGGCGTCCTGTCTTCGTCAGAAGAAACTGCTTTAATATGTTTCCATAATACCTTTGAGTCTGTTTTGTTTTGAACCGAGTTGGAATAATAGTTTATTTTAGCTTTAGAAATAAGCTGTGTTACTTTATTTCGCCATATTACATAGTTTAACCAGTCACCCTGACGATGGCACTTATCCCAAGTGGCGCAAGTGTTGGTTTCGGTTATTGATATTATTGATTCTATGCCAGAATGAAAAATGTCGTTAACAAAAAGCTTTTCATTGAATTTAGTAAATGATCGGTATTTTATACTTTGATGTTAATCTTCATAGACCTTTTGACGTTCATTGGTTTTCTGGTAAAACATACCGGAAAATGATCACTTAAACTTATTTTGGGCACAGAAACTTCAATAATATTTTCAGGGTGGGTTGTATAAATATGATTAATCAATGAGCAGCTTTTCTTAGTTACCCTGGTATGGTTCTTAACTACTTGAGATAATCCTAGAGATAGTAGATGACCAATTACGATTGATTTTACCATAATTCGAATCAAGATTAAAGTAAAAATCACCAAGACAATATATTTCCTGAAAGTTTTCAAATAACTTATTGAAATGTTGATCAAACAAATCTATCCAATTTTGCAGGGAACTTGGTGGTCTGTATTCAAAGTTAACAATAAACGATTTACATTTAGGCAAACATACTTCAATAACTATGGATTCTAAGCTCATACTTTCAAGATCTAGTCTGCGGCGATATTGTACATTATCTTTTATATATACTATTAAACCACCACCACGTCTAAAAGACCTATTTTTTCGTTCTATTTTTATCCATTAATTCGAAGAACATGGTATTCCATATATACATGTATACCTATAATTATTGTGTTGACAAGCAGTGTAGATCCAGATCAGCCAGCACATCCATCAGGATCTGCTCTGTTCGCTTTTGATTCATTAGCTTATTTCTAACAAAAAGTGAACCATTTAGAACCTGATCAGATGGCACAGATGTGCCGGCTGATCTGGATCTGCATTTTTGGCCCATCCCATATAGGTGCATAATATGAAGTTCAGGTTAAATCATTATACAGCGACACATGTGATGTCCAGAGAACCAGAAACTGTGTATCAGCAGAGTTAGATATTGTCTTGTGTCCCGTGAACTTAAAAGCCAAATGCTGAAAGATGGACTCAGATAATGACTGAGATTTGCTTATTCTTTATCTATGGATGATACAGAGCATAATTTCTTTATAAAAGCTGTTTTAATTATAATTATATTATACACCGTGAGGAATCAAAAGTACTATTCACGAACAATTTTAGAACGTGCGCATGTTCTAAGACGAAAAAAGGCAATTATTTAAAGATGATATTCTTTAATTTCTAAAAACCCTGTTGTGCACGGAATGCGCCCTTATGGAAGCTTTCAATCGGTACTTTTGTTGTTACTGAGAATTGTGTAGTAAGGTTTTGAAAGTCAAAAAAGTGTTTTGGTGCGGACATATTTTACGAGTACAATTCACGAACCACACTTATTCTTCTTCTTCGCTCAAAAGTCAGATGTCAATTATTGCAAAACAAACTATAACATACCGTGATTAACTCTTTCCTTTTGTCTTTAAATTGCTATTTTAGCACAAATTTCGACAAATCTCAAAGTTTTGGCCAACACAAATTTCAAATACTAGTTACGAACCACAATATTATGAGAACTAGTTACGAACCAAAACTACTTAATGCCTGTTTTGGCTTACTTCCAACTTTTTGAACATATTTAATAGCTATGTTTTCCGCATTTTATGTTACTAACATTATAGGTATATTATACATTAGACATTTCTAACATAAAATTCCAGATTTTCCTATAGGCATTGCATTGGAGGATGAAAACTTTAGTGGGCATCAGAATGTTGTTATGATGTTGTCTAAATTCATATAATATATGTCGTCCTTCTGCCTTAATTACTACAAAGTAAGTCGAGCGGAAACAAGTACACATGGCCATATTTAAATTAGACCATGTCACCATATTTCAGTAACACGTGCCCTTATGAATAAGAAGAAGACACATTTATTTGAGTTTATTAACTAATAAGTTTTCTATCGTATCGAAAATGTCTTTCATTTTCACGCAAGTTTTTTTTTAATTATGTGAGGAAAATTATTTTATCTTATAGCTTTGTAAGGGTCTAAGTGCTTATTCTTTTTGGTGAATTTAATGCTTTGTGTTAAATTTGTGTGGTTGAACGGTAAAGTCCGAGGACTTCCGTCGCAAGGTATAAAAGCAATTACCGTTCATTGATACAGGGCAGTCTGTCGCCGAGTGTCGAGGTATTCACATCGTTGAGATTCAACATTTTGGTCTGCATTATAGGTCCAATATAGTACATCTCTGTACTAGGGCATATTGACCGGGTTGTTTCGTTCAACATGTATGATGTAAATAGTATTGGTTGAAGCTAGGGTTGATAGGGTTTTGAGATAGTGTCTTCAGACAATTGCTGGAAACACATGCGTCTGAAACACTTGTGTCCCTAAGGTAGCTTCAGAGTAGATGTTGAGCATAGGGTATTTAGATAGTGTCCTCAGACAATTGCTGGAAACACATGCGTCTGAAACACTTGTGTCCCTAAGGTAGCTTCAGAGTAGGTGTTGAGGATAGGTATTAGGTTTGACAGTGTTCTCGGACTAATGCTGACGAAGAGGTTCTCGCATCCTCGGGATATCACATAAGTCTGAGACACTATTGTCCAGCAGGGATTAGTGTTGAGTGTATGTTTGAAGTCGTTTTGGTTGAGGTTTTGTTTAGATATGATTTGTTGACTTTGTTGAGCACGGTTTGAAAGTTCTGGTTGCTCGGATTTGATCATTGTAAGAGTGTAATTTATTGTTTGAGGATTTGTTGAACCTTGTAGTTCGAAGCTTCATTGTCTTAGTTAATTGCTCAGCGTATGTGTTGATGGTGTGCTTGAGGTTCATGTAAGATTGTTTTATTTCTAACTGTGATTGTGCTCAGGGTGAGTGACTGAGAGTTTAAGAATAATCATTTTGTCCAGGCGTTTATTGTCCTGGAGATTGTTTGCATATGTTCGGCTGATTCTAACCTTGATAATTTCGATTCGTCCCAATCATTTCTGAAATCATTATAATCATTTTGGAGCTAAGTAGCTCAGGAAAATTTTATTATATTGTTCAAAACAATATACATTGCTCTGACATCTTGAAATCATTTTAGGCGAAAAATTATATATATGGGCTCAGACAAATAGTCTGTTTGTATGTGCCTTCCGCTCGGGGCACGTTACAATTATTTATATTCATTCGATAAAGGATAGCAAAAATGAGTACACATGAGAATTATTAAAATAAAATCACTTTATCTGAACAATTTATTTAGAGCAAAACGATACTCCAGGATTATCCATTTAATAAATATTTGACTTTCCTTTTTAGTATTAACCGAGAAAATCCCCGTTATCCAATTTGCTTCATGTGTCTCAGAAAAAGACGTTTGTTAAGGAAAATACTCATGTTACTGGCTAAAGTGGGGTGGCGTATTGATTGTCGATGTTTGGGCTTTGATTAGAGCAGTGTCGTGTACAAAAAAAAACACGTTTAAGTATATTATAAATATGCATAATATGTAATTTGTTTTAGAAATCTGAATTAATGTTGCGTAATCATTATTTTGACGCACCATATATTTTGACGCACTGTTTGTTTTGACATTGCTTCTAAACTTGTGATTTCCTAGTGATGTAATTATGCTGCAAAATGATCAGTTAATATTCATCTGACCATTTAATAAATTAAATTGTGTAAATTTTGCAAACTGAAGCCAGTAAAACATCATTGTTTTATGATATAGTAAAAATAACATGAATGAATTACTTAATACTTTTTCTCTTGTTGAATAAATCCTTAATATTGGTAACATTTTACAAAATTTAAAACAAAGGTTGTTTTGGATTAAAAGCTTAAGTGTGTCAAAATACGTGACACCAGGATACTGTACTGAATTGGCAAATTACCACAGCCCATAGGTCTTTTTCGGCACGGAGAGTGCATTTTACTGTGTATTATTTATCTAACATGTACATTAGAACATAGCCATACTCTTGAAACTCGTTCACAGTCGATATTTTTTTTTTGTTGAACTACACTGGGTATGAGTCGCTGAAATTTCCGTCGATACGGTAAATGTTCGGTACAGTTAAGGACTCCGTAACGGTGAAAAGGTAAAATTCTTTTTTCGCAAAACATAAGAATTAATGCTCTATGTACGAAGTGTCATTGATTGATTACTGCATTATACATGCTCGATGCATAATTTCAATAGATTTTTTTCCGATTTAGGTATTTACGTTTACTCTTCTTGGAAGCAGACAGTAAACTAAATTGAGTAGTAGCCGGATACGCCCATTTCGTCCACTTGAATATAACTTTATAAGGCAGTGTAAAAATATGATTTTTTTAGCATACCTGAAATTTGGATGAGAGTTATTTTAATATAATGTGACATGAATAATGCTGATATTTTGTATGTGCTGAGTCGGAAGTAAATTACAAATAAAATAAAATAATAGATTATAGAAAACACTTCATGTCAACCCTTTCCTCCATAGACACACTAGTCTCAATAATTCGACTGCAAGCACAGACCCATTATCATGCTGACTTTTTACAGATATCTGTCCTTTACTGAAGGGGGATATTGACCCAGCAAAAAAATAGCACAATATCCACCTTTTAGAGTACAATTATTTGGACTATAGACACACCAGACATGAGGCGAATTAAATTTTAATGCTAATGCATTAATAATGTATTACTTTTTGTCAGTAATGAAAGGTAATGATTAATGCAACAGATTTAGCATTATTTTAATGATAATTTAATGCATTACCTATGCCAAAATGCTGTAATGCTTAGCATTATTGAGCATTAAATGGATTTTGTTTACTATTGGATTTTTTTGTTCATTTACATATATATACATATATTAATAGTAACCTTTTAATGCAAAGATGCTCTAAATATTTAATATGTTATTAGTCTATTACATATCTTATTTATAGCAAGAGAAAAACATTATTATAACAGTTAAGTAATTTGATTTGTGTTCACTACGTATGAGTAAAACAAGGTAAAGACTATACAACTATCTGATGAAAAGTCTTGACTCTTATAGTCTGTACCTTGTTTTACTAATAGTGAACACAAATCAAATTACCTAACTGTTATAATAATGTTTTTCTCTTGCTATAAATAAGTTTAAACATTTTTTTATGATTAAGCCACAAGTTCTTAAGCTGAGTTATCTTCGAAAATTGCTCAATTCAAATGAATAGCCAGAAATCTATAAAGCTCTGTCAACAAATACAGCACATTTCAATCATTTCACCGTACACATTCATTTGCACAAGAATTTTCCCACCAACTTTGAAGTTCAATGCAAAATACCAAAAAATGTTGTTCTGAAATAAGATAGCATCGAAATCAACTCAAACTTTCGGACTTGTACAAAACTCTTACATTCACTCACATGAAATTATGTTTTAACCATTTATTTATAATTTTACTTACTGATTCAGTGTCATTGTAAAGTTATTTAAGGATATATGTCAGATTTCATGTAATCAGCATGTAATGCAGAATGAAGGTGACAATAGTTTAATAAGTAGACAGTGTTGTCCTTTGTCAATACTACACACTAAATGTGTGAAAAACAGTAATAAATCAAAGATAACGAAAGTGTGTTCAAAACTAAAGCTGTACTAATCTATATGTACTGAGAATAGTTTTATTGTAAGTTCTTGAGGTGTCACTTTACACTTGACTTCACACTTTCATATTGATACTTTGTATATTAAACAGTGGGTTGTTGTTTTTGGAAGATGATCCCTTTTGTACATAATATTATACTGATTGACTTTTTATTTATTGTCAGTTCACTTCTGAATAAAACAATGCTTAATTTAATGCATTACTTTTTGATATAATGCTAATTTAATGCATTACTTTCTCAAAATATAGTAATGCTAATTTAATTTAATGCACAAATTTGACAAATAATGCAAATTTAATGCATTACTTTTAAAAATAATTCGCCCCATGTCTGAGACACACCTTTATTGCTTGGGCAAACAGTGTAGATCCAGATAAGGCGGCACATCCATGCCATCTGATTAGGATCTTAACTGTTCGCTGTTTTATTGATTAGTTTATTTCTGACCAAACATATGAGTAGTCAATGGGGCGGCAGCTGCCGCCCCAATATTTCAACTAGCCGCCGTTATATTTAAGCCTTGCTGCTTCAGTATTTTTATTTTGCCTCAAGTTTCAGCTATGCTGGCGACATGCATAAAAACGCTCAATTTACACTACAGATCATGTCAGCTACCATCTGTTCATATTATGAAAAAATATGATATTTCGTTATTTATTATATATTCATTGAAAATTTGAAATGCAAGAACAAAACAAATGATTTTTAGTAAAAACCTCTGTATTCGATTGTCATAAAATTGCCGAGTCCTAAACAAACCTAACAACAATTCGTGCATCTCAAGTTTTATCATTTAAACCTTCAATTATAAAATTATGTTACAAAATTTATGCCGCCCCAATATCAAAAACTTGCCTATGAGGCTACGCCCTTGCCAAAATACGACCAGTGCAGATCCTGATCAGGCCCCGAGGTTATAAAACTTCTGAGAACATTCTCGTACTCAAATCCTGAGTAGATTCTCAGGCAGGAGTAGTTTCTCAGATGTGCCGGCTGATCTGGATCTACACTGGTCGCACATTTGTAATAATGTGTATAAATGGAGAGTAAATGGTTAACTTATTTATTTATTTATACACACTTTAATCATAGAGTTTTTATCTTGGTAATTACATCCTTGTGTAAAATAATGATGTTAATTAGTTGCTATATCTTAACACTTTACTTCATAGATACACCTTTATTATATGGGGGAACAGTATAGATCCAGATCAGAAGGCACATCTGTGCTGTCTGATCAAGATCTTCACTGTTTGCTTTTTTATCAGCTAGTTTAAGGCACAAATGTGTCAGATGATCTAGGTCTACAGTGTTCACAGCTGCAATAAAAATTGTATGTATGGAGTACAGCGTTAATACTCCCTGTTGCAGAGACATCCTTCCTTTTAGACACCCAAATCTTTTTTTTTGTATTGCAGATCTGGTTATCTTATGCACTTAGATTTCAAAATGTCAGGGAAAATTGCTCAGACAATGACCACATTATCAGAGGAAAACAGAGATATGAAACTAGCTCTAAAGCTTGTTCTGAAGTATGAAATCCAGTCGTTGGTAAGTTGTTTTCTATTCTTGAGACTTAATTTTAGTGCTGTTTCAATCTAAACACTCAAGAATAACAGGTATATTTACCCATTTCTGCCAAAATATCAAAAGGCAATTTGACGATTTCCGGTAGTAGATAACGAAAAGCATTATGTTTATAAAAGTTTGATAGGTGCCTTGTAACTTAAGTCATTTAACCCTTTCCTTCATTAATATGCATTTTTACAAATGTGCAACCAGTGTAGATACGGCTGATCAGGATCTGCACTGGTCGCATTTTGGTCAGAAATAACCTAACAAATAAAAAAGCAAACAGTTTAGATCCTGATCAGACGGCACATATGTGCTTGCTGATCTGGATCTAAAGTGGTTGCCCATGCAATAAAGGTGTCTCTGTGGATGAAAGGGTTAAGCTGTTTATTGCTTCAACAAACCTATCATTGTCAATCATTGTTTTGAGAATGTTAGGAAGCTCAGCATTGTTTTTGAAGCAGCCATTTGAAACAGACAGATCTCATTGAGAAACCTTGAGAGTATACAACTCTAGTCTTGTGAATACCTTAGCATGCTCCATGAATATGATTTATAATAACCCATGTGTGACCAGTGTAGATCCAGATCATCCTGCACATTCATGCAGTCTGAGCAAGAAAATACACTGGTCACTTTTAGATTCATTAGATTATTTCTGACCAAGAAGTGAACAATGTATATTCTGATCAGTCATCCAAAATGTGCAGGGTGATCTGGATCTACACTGGTCACACATGAGATTAGTAGAATATACCAGGGAATGGCTTCGAGGGAGACTTGGGAAAAATAGTCTCAAGGAGTCCTAAATTTCATAAACTTCTCCCTCTACTGAGCCAAGGTAGAAGTTTTTCCCTATATGTTTCTTATAGAAAGGTGAAAATTTCCAAAACTTCTCTCTAAAATTGGAAAAACTTCTCCCTGTTCTCAGAATCAAAGCCATTCCCTGATATCCTTGGAGTAAAGTAATAGTTCCTGTATTGCAGCTAGAGAGACTCTCACAGCTTGGTGATGACAGCTTACTGCTGCTGTCCAACAATGAAGGAACAAGTTCACATTTTGCCACACCGAATGCAGAGAGATTCATGAACAACTTTGGAACCACATACAATATGAATCTCAAAGATATGTTCCATAAGTTTTGCAGTGCTGCTGAAAGTAGGTTATTTCTTAACTGTTTACACAATAATAAGTATATATTTTCATGTGTGTCCTTTTAGATCTAGACCTGACCACCGTACACATTGATGCAGTCTTATCAGGATCTACACTGTTCAGTTCTTGGTCAGAAGTAACCTGATGAATCTAAAGGCAACATGTGTAGATCCAAATCTGACTGCATCGATGTTTAGGTAAATCTTGATCAATACATGGTATTTAAGCGATATCCATGATGTTAAAACTGTTGACCCTGCTATATTATAATTATGTGCCATAAGCTCTCCATCCTTTGAAATTGGGATGTTACCATCTAAGGTTCAAAGTGGAAAGGAAATGCAGGCTGGTTTGGTCTTCATACTGATGCAAATACTGTTAAGTATGTCATGGTTTTTAGGTTAGAATGATAAAATCTGACTGTTTCTGATCAGTAACATTGCATTGCTGAAAATTAAATATTGCTGCCTTTAAAGGGGGGTTTGAGCAATCTTACAGATCCCTCTCTAGATCTGCCCCTGCTTATGATATATTCATCACACCATTTCATTAAGGTACTTGTTCAGCCCAATGTTTTATGATAGCAGAGGAATTTATTTCTTATTCATAAATATAAAAGAATTATGCAAACACATCACAGCATTTTTCATGTCTTACATTGTACAAGAAGGTTGTAAGATGACTTTCCAGCACTTGGACAACTAGGAAAAACCAGACTGGCATCCAATGTATGTAATGGATCTTAATTGCATTGTTTTTTGTGTGGGAAATATTTAATAGCACGCAACCTGGGGCTTGGCAGAATGGAAAGTATCATTATATGCATTTCAATTACCGTCCATGAATAGACATGATCAAACCAAGCCTGCAATATTTTCATATAGGTCATGTTGGGTGCTTTCAAAGTTCTCTTTTTATCTATTGCAATTTTTATGACCACCTTTGAAGAAGCGGGGTATATTACTTTGCACATGTCAGTTGGTCCGTCCATAACCAAACTTGTCTGATCTATAACTATCCAGTGGGCATTTGGGGATCATACATGTTTTACAAAAATCTCTTGTTACATTTTGAATTAGTCTGGGAAATGTGACAATTTTTCTTTCATCTTAATAATTAATGTTGAGATTGCATTTGATAATTATAGATGAACCTGCATGAATAAGTCATTAGCAGCTTGAGAGTCCTTTTGAAATTAAACCTTTACAATATATCTGTTATCCCAAGATCCAGAATTTGAAATAAGATGTTGAAATGAAAATTGACTTTTAGCATATTATTATGATAGTTTGTGCTATTGGGGCTAGTCTCTCATATCTCTTTTTTTGAGATAAACTATAAGAATTGAATTATAAAAGTTATTTCTGGTGTAGATAATGATCAGAATGCCAGGATGTGCAAGCTGATCTGGATCTGGGTTATCTTAGAACTTTAAATTAATAACATACTGTTTCAGATGCAGGCCAGGCTCCAGCAATGACATGTCAGCTTAACTTGAACTTTCCGCAGTCAATGCAGTCACCATTAGGGAACCAGCAGCAACAACAACCATTATTCTCACACCTTTCTGGAGATGGAGGCGCAGGCTATAATTCAATGATAGGTTCAGGTACATGTCAAAGGGCAGCATAAAAACCTCCAGTCTATAATTGGTTTTTAACTCTTTGTCAAACACCAAAATACATTTTATAACATTCATCATAGTAATTGTAATTTATATTCTGACAGATGTTGCACTCTCATGGCTCTCACTAGACTTGCAAATCAGGGAGAAGTTTTTTTCATAATTTTACTGAATTATGGAGTTTGCAGTCAACAGCATTCCTTCCCTATATAGTCTATACAAAATGACTTCTCCCACAGCTCAAAGAAGGGAGAAATCTGGTCAATTTTGGGAGACTTTCTCCCAAGTCTAAGTCCTTCTCTAGCGAGAGCCCTAACAAATCAACAATAGTAATGGCAATTTATATTTAGATGCCTTATTCATACATGTAAATCTTAACATAATCAATAATAGTAATTGTATTTTGTGGTCAGATTATGTACATTTACAAATCTTTAATATTTAAGGATTGAATCGATATTTGAGGGTTTTTATTTGGGTATGGAAAACAGTTGGGTTGTTTAAAGTGTGTGAAGTCCAATAAATTGTGAACGGTTCTACTGAACCCACGCCTATTCAAGTAATACGTCACACTGTTTACCATCAAAAATTATGATTCCTTAGATTAATAAGACTTTATCGTGGAGTACGACGTTTAAGTGTAAATATTAATTGTTATTTACATTAAGAGGCATACTACTAAAACAATCTGTTACAAAATGTAACAGTTATAATTGTAATTTTTATTCAGAAGCATTACAGTAAATAGAGTGAAAGAATGTTATGTATTTTATATTTACCAGTCAATAGAAGAGTGTTTTAGTGAAATGAAATTGATATTTTCACAGTTTTGAAACTGAAAAACCATTTTACTCACTGTTTTTGCTGAAAAAAACTTTTTGAGCTTACCTGCCTATTACCTAACTTTCCAGTTTTTTCAGATTCATTTGACAAGAAAACATAAAATAAAAAAAATAGTTTCAGTGAAATATCAATTTTATTTCACTGGTATACAGCAAAAACTGATATTTTCACACATGACTTCACTTGCCCGAAGAAACAGACTATTACGTGTTTTTCAGTAATTAGAGTATTACATTAAACACAAGTGTAGAGTAAAAACATCAGTTTTTAGTGTTCAGAAGTAAAAAGAATTGATATACAGGTATGGTATATCTCTAAATTAAGACATTCACAAAGATCATTAAACTTATTTGGGTTAAAACTGTGAATAGTTTGATTGTAAAAGCAAACTCTTTATTGTTTTTGTTTTATCTTTCAGGTAGTAGATCATCACAGCATGGTAAGCAGCCACAGCCGCTGATATCTGGCATGAAATTTGCACCATATCATACAAACAATCAGGGTATATGCATATTATTTATCATTGTTATCATTTTCAAACTAAGAACAAATTGCAATGTGTAATGGGCTATCAGAACCTCTTGGCCAGATATTTTGAGTTCACCACTTCAAGTTGAAAATAAAGTTAAGAAACTCTATAAAAGCTCCTGTTTGTTTGAATTTTTTTTACCAGTTGATATACCTTTACTCCATGGCTGTTATCAATGGGCAAGCAGTTTGGATCCAGATCAGCTGGCACAACTGTGCCATCTGATCAGGATCTACACTGTTCACTGTCCTAAGTTTGGGGTTGCAAGCTCCTATTTTATTCAAGAGAGGTGCAAATACATTCTGCCTATTCATATTGAATATATATTTTATTGAAAGGCTCATATTTCATCGAACAAATTTGTTTATATAAATGTACATCTGACATACGTACATGTGATTAAAAATTTGTCACTGTATTGTATAATTCTGAAAATATTTAAGTTGTTTCTTGTATGTCTCTTATTGAGAGGGATGTGAATTGTTTCGTTCACAGGAGGCCCCCAAGTCAGAGATAATGCTAAAAACCATCCACAGCATGTCAGAGAGAGAAAATCAAGAAGTAAGTGGCTCATGGAAGATGAAGTTTTTGTGTTGCTCTTTCGAAGAAAATGCGTACATAAGGATTGCTTTATCCATCCGTCAGTTCCTCACGAAAACATTAACTATATCTTTGCCTTTTCTTAATATTTCTTCATCCACCCTTCAAATTATATTGCTTACGACAACACATAATAATTGTGCCAAATTCTATATGTCAAGGTCGCATTGGCTTTAACTTTGCCATTTCTTAATATTTCTAAATCAAACTTTCAAATCGTTGCTTATGACTATACAGTAATGATGATGCCAAAATCTTTTAATAGGTCATTATCACATTTATCTGAGTTATGCTAATTCATGTACTTGGGATTTTTATGCCCCACGAAGTGGGAGGCATATAGAGTTGCACTTGTCCATACGAACATACGTCCTCCAAATCTTGAGCCATCAGCTCCTTCTAAACTATATGGTGGATTTCTTTCAAACTTGCACAGATGATCAAGCAGGATGTTTAGATGATCATAAAGAAAGGAGATTTTCCCAGTGGCCATTTTTACCAAAGTTATGACCCTTTGTTATTACAAATTTTGTTGCAGCAGTGGAGGCATCAGTGTCTGAGGACACATTCTAGTTTTATTTTGACAAAGTACGTAATTTTGCTGTAAATGTTTGCTAAGTTGACTTTGTGTGTTAGACAATTTTGAAACTGGATGATTTTGGTTCAAAAACTAGATCAAGAGGTCCAATGAAGAAAAAAACACCAATGGAGACTAAAGTCTTTCATTTTATTCTTTCATTTTATTATTATTATTATAAAAGTTGGGTCATCTGGATTCAGATACATGTATTGGGTAAATTTAAAAAAAAGCATGATACATGACACATATTTTTCTCTACAGTAATTATGATCAAAATTGCTCAAAACATTTTTTAATGAGTCCTTGGCAAAATTCAAACTTATATATTTACATTCCTATTGATTTCTTCATTTAAACAAATTTGGTTCATTTTGCATGAACCGCATGACCCGTAATGACGTCAGTAACGTCATGGCTGTTACTATTGAAAACTCCCACGTATTACTCCCCCTTTTCACTTAATACTAATTTTTGAAAGCGTTCGACTTAAGTTTATTTAAAGAAAAAAATGAATAAAATGTAAATATAAGTAATGATTCTTATTTTGGTGCGGTTCATGCAGATTGGACGTGCACGCGAGAGCTGGCAAATTTACCATAAAGCGCTAGCTCGCTTTATGGATTTGCCAGCTCTCGCGTGCACGTCCAATCTGCATGAACCGCACCAAAATAAGAATCATTCCTTAATTATGGAGGTACAAAAACTAGGTCATAAGGTTAAAACTGCAGGAAACATTGCTGTTACACTTAAGGCAACATTCAAAATATTCAAAAATATATATTCTAAAATTTAGTTAACTCTTTACTCCATAGATACACCTTTATTGGGTAGGTGAATAGTGTAGATCCAGATCAGCTGACACAAACATGCCATCTGATCAGGATCTGCACTGTTCTCTTCTAGGTAAGAAATATGCCCATGGATCTTAAAGCAACTAGTGCTGATCTTGATCTGTCTGCATGGGTGTGCAGCTGATCTGGATCTATACTGTTTGACATGTGAAACGACACTTAAATGGAGTAAAGGATTAAAATGTTACCATGTTGATATCAGATATAACATCTTGGTGGGGTTCCGAAAACTCTTGACAGAGTGAGATGAACACCAAGTTAGAAATCTACCATAATTTACCAAATGCCATATTTTTTATCTGGATATCACTCAGCATGAAGAGAGCATTAACATTTGTTTTATTTGGAATAAGATGGTGAAGATTTATTTTTATTTTGTCAGGATTTATCTTGTGATAATTTCCCCATTTGTACCTATTTGGTCCATTTAGAGCTCAACCTAAAGAGGTACAATAGAAATGTAACTGTAGTTACTGAGTTTTTGCACTAAATGAATGATTTTTCAAACAGTTGGTGAATCTATCTAATGGTTTTGTTTGGGTTAAATAGGTGTTTCTGAATAATTATATTTTCCAATTGTTTTACAGATGCTTGCCGCCATTTTGTACAGAAAGGATATTGTTGGCAAGGCAGTACATGCGCATTCCTGCATACAAAGGACCCGGAAATACTGAAGAACTTAGGAGCAACTGTAGAAAGTACCCCAACACAATCAAGCACTGATTCCCCGGAGCCTATTGATACGACTGATACAAGCCAGGACCCATAACTCGTTGAGAAAACCTGTTTCACTTTTGTACATTTTATAACATTATATTAAAATGATACCATTAATCGTAATAGAATTTTGTTTTTCATGTCATTAGCGAGTTACTGTGGTATCATTGTATTCCACGCCGTCCTAAGTTTTGTAATTTTGAGCTAGGGAAAGTGTGCCCGGCATGATTTAACTATGTAATTTCTTATCTAATGAGAATAATATAACTGTGCAAATGTAATGTCACTTGAGGCATTTTAAAAAAAAAGTGTGAAAATTAGTCCTCGCAAAGTTAAATGATACCACAGTACTATAAAAACCCCTTTTGATGTACTGCTATGGTGGGGATTTCATTGATAAAGCTCCTATGCTTTGGATACTGCCCATTTTTATTGATAGTGCTATAAGCTAATTTTGTTTTAGGCTTTTGCATTGCTTTGCATATAACATTGTCAGTAAGATGGTGAGGTGGAGTTCATTCACCAAGACAACTTGAACATAAATGTTGTAATTACCCCAAGTTGGGGATACTATAAGTTTCGTACATCCTAGAACCGATTTTAAGCATGCAAGGCCGTAATCCCTTGGATTCTTTTGTTTCCTTTCTTTTGGCAGCAATCCATACTCTAGTGTTTTGCCTAAT
This sequence comes from Corbicula japonica, assembly GCA_038501625.1. NCBI lineage: Eukaryota > Metazoa > Mollusca > Bivalvia > Venerida > Cyrenidae > Corbicula > Corbicula japonica. Next base: position 285,086 of record JAZAYU010000426.1, on the reverse strand, counting down.
TATGTGACTAACTGGGGTTAATAACATTATATCTTTTAATTATTGAAATTTTCATTCCTTTAACAGCGGAGAATTTTGATTTGGAATCTAGATTTAAGGATAGGAGGTATTTTATGGTCTTATATTCTGCCTGAAAAAGGATTTAATTTCAGATGAAGTTTTTACGATTGTTTGTAAGCCTGAAAAAAACATCACTTTCACATTGTATGTGGAATATCAATCCAGATGGTGTGATTTGTCCATTTAGCTAAATCAAACTAAGTGTAAAATATTTTCTCGTGTCTTGTCAGAGTCCTCCAAAGTGATTATAGCTGAAAACTGTTTCTGATTCACAACAATTGCATTGAAAAATTATAAATTTAACAGCTTCATAATTTTACTTTACTTTTTTATTTATTTTTACAGACTTGCCATTTCCCCAACTTTTGATCCCTAGACTGGATTTTTTCAACAACTTGCCACTGTTCATAGTTATAATTAACATTAAAGTGTGTCTGTCAGCAAATATCATGTTTAGAAAATAAAATCTCTGCACAGAAAGTAGAATAGTAAGCAGTAAAATCAAAAGAAAATGTGTGATAAAATCTTGAGCAATAGACAACGAGTTTATGCACAAGCTCACACTTCCTCTTAAAGAAACGAGCAAATACAAATTGAAATGGTGAATTAATTCTAACATCACTACGCAGGTGACATACATTTAATGTAAACGCGTTATGTATTATGAGAGAATATGTATTTGTAGCCAAGCAGACAGATTCTCAATAAGATTTTTCAGAAAAGGGGATCAAGCAATCAAATCAGTAAGATCATAAATCAGTAAGATCATAAATCAGTAAGATCATAAAAGATGGAACTTAGTAAACAGAAAATGATACATTTCACGCAAGGAATTTCCACATCATATATAACGCTCTTCTGACGTCCATTAGTATAGAAGAAAACTGTGCTTTACTTTTTATTATATAGTTTCTTGTAGTTACATGATTTTCATGGTTAAATGTTTGACATTGAAGTTCGGTTGACTGCAACATATTGTAATCTGAATGAAATCTAATAACTTAAGGGAAGGGTTAGGGAGAGATGGAGGTAGAACATTTTACGCTCTAAAACTATATCCAAAGAAACTATGTGCTTTCTCCGTCTTTTATCGTTGTTTTAACTGGTTAGTGGTGTTTCAATGTTAAAACTGATATACATGTACAACAAATGCAAAATTATATGTAATGTTAATAGAATAATTTATGCTTAAACGATGTCAAAATCTTTGTGTCTTCGATTGCCTTCTGTGCCACAATTTTAAATGCCCGGTCATATCACTTTTGATTGCAATTGTAGCGCGGTAAATTAAATATTTTCAGCGCTAAAAGTCACGAAAATAATTAAAAGAACAATATTAACATATTTGAAAATGGCTACCTGCATTTGTTGTATCTCAATATTTAACACCGCAACACTAACCAGTTATACAATCATAACAGACACCACGTTGTTTCTTGGTTGCAAATTCAGCCAGTTTTACTCGTATCTCCACACCGACCAAACCAATGTCCCCGTTTGTTAGTTTTCATACAATCAACAGTTACGTCAGTATGTTGCAACAAAATTTAATGTCAGTCGAGAGGGCACATTTAAATTATGTAAATCATACGACCGATAAATATGTATATATCAGAAAGTGAAGTGCAATTTAATTTCATCTATAACACACCCGTCAACCGGCAGAGCCAGGAGCGGACGGCACATCCAGTCGCAGACACGGTAAGTTTTTTCATACTTGACAGCGGTGTAAGAAATTATCATTTTCGCTAGTTTTGATTAACTCTTGGAAAGAAATATCGGCTGATTTTAAAAGCCAAATAAATTCTGCACATATTCGATGAATTCTCAAGTGGTAGAAGAGATAATAAACATTTTATCGCGATTTAAATAGGGAAGTTTGTGATGAATTCTTAAAGTTTTGCGTTTTATAGCAAAATGCTCCATAGATCTGAAAATCTGCATAAATCTGTAACCACTATTGGAAAATTAATCATTCCCCTGGCAATAGGTGAAATATAAGCACAAACAGACTTTTAACAAATTCGCAAGGGCTTAGTGAATAGAGCTGGGGTATAGAAATGGGCGGGTCCATGGAGCAGAAAGCGAATTTATTGGCGGGACCAGGAGCAGATATAATCGAGTACGGAAAATCGTTTGATTTATTGTTTTGACACTATTCTACGTCCTCAATAATAAAATTTCGTTAAGATACAATGATAGTATTGTCCGTCCGTATGTCTGTTCATGTCATAAAGTATACAGAAATCATTTCTAGAGAGTTATGTAAGCTTGTGATGCATGAACTATCATTATCGCTATTTAATCAGTATAAGCCTTAGTATATGTTTGCAACTGGATCATTTTAATGGCTTCAAACTATGACGGCATTTTGAAATTGTGAACTTCATTAAAATTGAATTATTTACCGGTCTGTGTCCTTAAAACATGGTTAGCCATCATTTTATCATTGAGGGGAATGAGATCAAAACACGCTGGGGTATTATCAGCTTTAGTCGAAACAAAAAAATAAGCTCTGGACTTAATTTGGACTACCTCTGTACACTATATCTCTTCCCACGGAAGAAAAAAACGTTCTTCATTGATTTCAAATAAAGATTTAACCATTAGTTATCGAACATCTTCTGGGAATACTTTTCTTCTAATTTCCTGAGATTTTTTTTAACTTTTATGGAAACCATATATGTTCTGTTCCGAAAACGAAAGTTGAATGGCTGACGACCAGATTACCCCAGGTAATGTTTCAACTTATTTCACCATCATTTCTTTATCGATTTATGTAAACAAACCAAAATTGATGACGCTAAATATGTTTTTAGAAGTATCTGATTTTTTCTGCACGTTGGGTAGTTTTTAGTTTTGGTTAAATTTGCGATTAAGTGTAGCCTAGTTGTTGAAATTTGCGAACTATGTTGATAATTTCCAATAATGAAGCCCAAAACGCATTTTCTGTCTCTAAATCTGGATTTATAAAATATAACCTTTCTTCCACTTGTATTAAAACCGGCATTCACCAACTCGAGCAACTATAACACATTTGCGAAAAACGGCCATGCCTTGTTTACATTGTCTAGCTAAGTTATGTATGGAGTGTAAATGAAAAATTGTTTGCGAGTGTACGGTGTAAAGTAGGTAACGAATCCATTTTCTGCCAAAATAAACTTCAGTACCTGAGCATACACATACACTGATTAAGGAATTGCGTTTAGTGTCGAAAGCAGTGAGCAAGAAGCTGGGTATTACTATTGATATTTGTATTTTAAGACCAAGCGTAAAGTAAAACATTTTAGTATTTTCAAAGAATAAACGTGTTTAATTTAACCATTCACATTATACGTGACATAAATTGTAATGTTAAAACGCCGTTTCCCGTCGTCTTTACCACTTTTGATACGTGACTATAACTTAAAATATCATTTTTATCCGGCCTAAGGACCATTTAAAAACCATCTTTGGTAACATATTTGCCTTTACCAGTTAAGCACGAGTTTTCATTCTATGGAAAAGACTATATTACTGGCTTTTAAAGCTTGCGCATATCTTTAACGAGATTTTTATGGGTTTTTTTTTGCACTTACGATTTATCAAACTAATATAAAACATCAAACAATAAAAAGATGTGGACATGAAGGAAATTCTATATTTTATAATTCCCAATTGATTTTGAGACAACAGATGCGTTTTTGAGCTTAATATAAGAAAATATTAACATAATTCGCCAATTTCAAGAACTTCACTTATCGCAAATTTAACCAAAACACAACGTGCTGAAAAAAAAAGCAAATACTGCTTTAAAACAGGTAAAGTTAGCTGCACAATTTTGTAAAGTTTTGAGAAATTGATAAAGTAATGACGGTGAAATAAGTTTAAACATTATCTGGGGTGAACTGAACGTCAGTCATTAACTTTCGTTTTCGGTGTTTTGATGTGCTTTTTCCTGTGAACGATCAACAACAGTGTGACAAATTTTTAACCAGCGATAATTCAGTTAACTTAAGAGAGTTCATGCATTACAAACTTACCAAACCCCTTTAGAAATGATTTCTGTATATTTGCGACATGAACAGACATACGGACGGACAATACTATCACTGTATGTCAACAAATTTTTATTATTGAGAAAGTAGAATAGTGTCAAAACAATACATCAAACGATTTTCCGTACTCGATTATATCTTCTCCTGGTCCCCGCCAATAAATTCGCTTTCTGCACCATGGACCCGCCCATTTCTATACCCCAGCTCTATTCACCAAGCCTTCGCGAATTTGTATAAAGTCTGTTTGTGCTAATATTTAACATATTGCCAGGGGAATGATTAAATTTTCCAATAGTGCTTACAGATGTATGCAGATTTTCAGATCTATGGAGCATTTTGCTAAAAAACGCAGAACTTCAAGATTTCATCACAAACTTCCGTATTTCAATCGCGATTAAATGTTTATTATCCCTTCTACCACTTTAGAAATCAACGGATATGTGAAGAATTCATTTGGCTTTTAAAATCAGCCGGTATTTCTTTCCAAGAGTTAATCAAAACTAGCGGAAATGATAATTACTTACACCGCTGTCAAGTATGAAAAAACTTACCGTGTCTGCGCCTGGATGTGCCGTCCGCTCCTGGCTCTGCCGGTTGACGGGTGTGTATAATATTACACGAAAAGAAAAGAGCGTTTTGTGGAACTTCGTTGCCTGATATGGAACTAGACAGTCTGTGATGGAACTCAAAAATATTTCAACGAAGAATTCAGCAGCCATAGATTTCTGGCAATTGAAGTATAATTACGCATACATACATGCACAACACTGTTACCCAACAATAAGAATAAATAACGTATTATTTCTAAACAAAATGAGTTGAGTGTGGGCTAAAGCGGTAAGGTTCGATATTTTCATCTCTTTTAGTGCTGATTTTAAATTGATTTCAGTAACAAATTACACCATCTTCAGAGGAGTTCGAATAGCATTCGAGTTGTTTTTTCGGAGATTTAGGCTCTTATTTATGTATTCTATGAAATTTAAGTATCACCTATCATTTTCGGTGACATTATTTCTTCTGATATGGAACCTGAAAGCTGCTGATATGATTTTGTCGGGAGCGAAAGGTAAGTTCCATATCAGAGTTCCCACGTCGTGAAGAAGCTAATGTGGTCCTATAGTCTGGGCTATATTGTTGTGTCAGCATATTTCAGTAATACGGTGCAGGAACAGACTTGTAAACTTTGATGATCTTAAATTAAACAGTGACAATCTTTGAAAACTCTCGGTTTACGGTAATGGTACCTTTTGGCTAGGTATAAGCAAATATTCATAGTAGAGTTTTATTTGCCCATGGTGGTATTCTTGTACAATGTAAGAATAAAGTAATATACATTGGGATTAGAAGTTAAAGGACATTTGTATACAACTTATCAAACTATTTGGAGCTTTCTACAAACAACAAAGGCTCATAATCTGTTCGACAAAGAAACTTGCGCTAAGTTTATAACTTTCAGGACACAACAAATTTTGCGCTACTTTTCGCTTAAAATGAGACAGATTTCTTCTGTTAATTTAGTTCCATTCTTGGCTTCGCACTGATCACTAGATCTTTATCGATCATGCTTAAGCTAAGACTCTTTGGTGTGAATTCTTTTATTTAAGACTTTAGATTTTTAATGGAATTTGGAGAACTTGAAAAATGATAAATTAACGTTTTTTGAATTAGGAAACTGTTTAAGAGAGAGAGAGAGAGAGAGAGAGAGAGAGAGAGAGAGAGAGAGAGAGAGAGAGAGAGAGAGAGATTGACAATTGTAATAACCGTGGATATGAAATGAGTACTTTGAATTTAAAGAATTACGCGTTTTGAATACATGGATGATGTATTTTAAACTTTTAAACAAGAATAAAAACTGTATTTAATTGAACAATGTACTTTGTTTGAAAAATAAAATCCACTATACGATTATGAGTATGTTGAACGGCTACATAGGGTTACACTAATAGAATTGTCAAGCAAAACGATGAGTACACGATGACCTTACCAAGACCAGAGCCCCTGAAGTCATATCACCAAGAACAAGATGACGGAAATAAAAGAAACAGATCGATCTTCTAAGTTCTTTCAAACGATTTCCCTAATAACCTTCATTAATTCTTAAACTTAAACATAACGAATACCGGTGGATGTTTTAATAACCATGCATGCAGAGCGCTGTTGAATATCATATAGGTAACCTTTCTTATAAGTTTAATTCATTATTAACACAGTTTTCCTCACCAAGAACTGAGAAACTGTCATTCAAATATCAATTTTACAATTTTAAAACATTAAATTTTCAGTTGAAATGGATTTAATTGCAAATGGATGGAATTTCTAGCGTTGTTATCGGAGAATAATTTGTTTTAATGAATGTTTTGTGATTTAATTGAATAAAAGTATTTGAAAACTTAATTTATTTACAACAAATGTGAAAAAGTTTGTGTATATTTTTATAATTGCCTTATCGCTGATTTATCGACAAAAGGATATTTTAATGTGATATTACCCAACAAAACAACTGATACATGAAATCTACTTTCCCCTTTAACTGCATACTTTAATGGATTATTATGACATAAAAAGAAAGAAAGAAAATGAAAACAAAGAATGAAGAAAAAATGTTAGACAGAAAGAACTTTAAAACTTTAAAGAACACATAAATGAGAAAAGGGGTAGTCAAACAGACGGACAGACACATTCTTATCGCACATAAGTGTTTATCAACACTATAAAATTACCATTTTATTAAACGATCTGTATTTCCATATATGAACCCTAGATTAAGATACCAGCTTTAAACCCGGTCAACTTGTTACAAGACTAACTTTAACCTTTTTGTATGAGTTGGTTACATTTTCGTAGACTCTAATTCAGTCCTAAATGAACCGCCAACCTAGTGGTATGGACTGCTTAAAAAGAAATTCAATCACTATTCATTTTGGCGTCCTTTAGTATAAAGTATCATTCCTTAATAAACGGGTTTCTCATTTCCTTTGCACAATTTTTAATATATATCATATAAAGAGTATTTAAAGCGTTGATCGCACTAAGCTGCACGTGGATTCATGACGTGTCTAAAACCGGAGATAAAGTGTTTTTGCTCAAGGTGGAACCTTGCCGCATACTATCCTTCATCAAACATTTCACTCCTAAATATGCTTATATCTAGGGTATTTAGAGCGTATAAATGGCCAATCCACCATGAGTATGTGTGTTCCGGACTATTATAATTATAACCACCGTTCCCAAACACTCTTCGAGACATTCAACGTTTGTCCAATTTTACACCGTACCCAAATAAGGGACACAACTGTAATAGTTTGACATCAGTTTTCTACCCTTTTTGAAGAGCTTAAGGCGCTTTTTTCAGTTTGCACATATCAGTCTTACAGATGAAGCCACTTCTTTACCTCGGTTAAGTTTCACAAGATACCGTAATATGATTTGCCGCTCTATTATAAAAGTTCACTAAAAAGCTATAGTTATTTAAAAATGAAAGGTTACGGGTAAGGTTTTACCGTTGGTTGGGGTAGGGTATCTAGAACATATATTCTGCAAATTTGTTATATTACTACATGCATTTGATTTATTTTACCTGTATGTTTCGTGTATTTCCGAAAATTAAAAATGATGTGGGATGGTACCGGCTTTGTGTCCGGACAACTTGGTAAGGTCTAAAATTTACCATTTTACAAGAGATAGTTACACTTAATTTAGACTCTTACCAGGTTTGTGATGAATTGATGACATACCTAGTGTCATATGCTGCTTACCAAGCAATTATTTATGTGATGATCCTTTTAAGACATTTAATTGTCTTAACGACCACTACATTTGTAACTATTTCAGAAAACCGAGTGATTTCAATGAATTTTAACACAAACTGTTCCCGAAAACAACTGTAAACCGTTTATCATTGAAGTCAGTTTTTATTACATGTAAATAAATTCTAAAATATATTATACCTCCAAAGTAACTGGCAAATCGTAAACAGCAACAGAAGTAAACCCCGTCAATGTGCTCAACTGACGATCATGATTAGAGTCCTACTCAGTTGTCTCTTTAACCAGCATCGTCGGGGTATGTCGCGGACCTTCCAGAGCTAAAGATCAGTGCTTTTGTTCACCGGAGTGCAATGCAGGAACTGTTGATTCTCGGGTTCATGCAGTTGAGAATTTCAACACATGAAACTCTGTCCTCTCTCTCTCTCTCTCTCTCTCTCTCTCTCTCTCTCTCTCTCTCTCTCTCCCTCTCTCTGTCTCTCTGTCTCTCTGTCTCTCTCTCTCTCGCTTGCTTGCTCGCGTATCCTCCGTTGCTGAACACTATGTGATATAAGTGTGTCTGCCCGTCTGTTTGTCTACCGTGTCTCTCATTTCTTTATATTTTGCATTTAATTAACCACACACTATTGTGAAGTTTACATTAGAAGTGGCGTGTATCCAGGTACAGTATAGCTATAGTGCTAACCGACGCTTTAAACGCTCTATATGGGATATAAAAAGGTCCAAAAGAAAAAAAAGAAGAAACTGGTTAAACTCTAAAGAAAACGTTCCATTTAGAAGAGTACCGACCCTCCCGCAAAAGACTAATACCTTTTTGTGTTCTAAAGGTCTTTTAACGCACAATCACGCCAGGACCATATCAGATGTATTTTACCATAATTTCAAATGTAATAGTATATTGAACTTCAAATTGTACACGACCCGAAACTATAGAGTATTCAACGACAACAACTGCGTTTGCTTATAAATAATGGCCTGATAAGTCTCAAGACATAGTGCAGGCATAACAATGTCCGCGGCTTTCCTGAAAATTGGAAACTTGGAAACTGTCGATTGTAGGGAAACATTAAATTAAATCAGCTCAACTTGTGCTCCAAACACTGTGTGTGTTACTGGAGAATCTCGAAAATAAGCGTATACGAATAAGCGATTTTGTGACGCTTAATGCGCTTATTTTGAAGTAAGCGTATACGCTTCTTTTTTATATAAGCGTATACGCTTTTTTATATAAGCGTATACGCTTCTTTTTTATATTTATATAAGCGTATACGCTCCTTTTTGAATTTGTGACGCTTAATGCACTTATTTTGGATATGAGATTATTTTTTAGCCGCCGAATGTGCGCTTATTTTTGATATGCTCTTATATTGAAACCGCCTTATATGCGCTTATTTTTGATATGCGCTTATAGCTTAGATTGACTGACTATACGTTTATTTTTGATTCAAAAGAACACTAAAAGAAACGCATGCATCACGCATACATCAAAAATTATTAAAACACATTTACTGTCTTGAAAAGAAAACCCCTGTTTGAAAATGCATGTTTATTTACAAATTTACAATTATAGATCATTAATACATTCAATATGTAGAGCATTAGTCCGAGCAGACAAACATGTTCATGTGGACTAGTATAATAGGCTTCGATAAATTTGTCCTTTGTAAAACTGCATTATTTCCGTTTTTCTCAAAACTGTAAGATTTTCGAGTTGTTTTTTACTTTTATTTAAATTTTCATCCATTATCTATTTTTAACACTAAATTTCATATGCGCTAAATTATTACTTCACGCAACATAAATAATCCCAAACAAAAGTTGAAAACTATAGTACCTTATTACATTGTACTCGAACAAAAAAATAAATGGCTCACTTCGATAATAGCTATGCGAGTTGTTCACACCTTACTGGCTAAAATCTTTTATTGAATATTGTTAATTATGCAGGTATTCGGTAATTACCTATAATTACCGAATTACCCTTAGCTTACTGCAACTTAAACCACTGATGTACGGAGGGGTGCATAAATGAGCTTTTTTGTGATAAATTTTAACTGTAAGGGACGAGTATGCGCTTATTTTTTGGGGATAAATTTCAACTGTAAGGGACTGGTACATGCGCTTATTTTTAGGTATTAGTTTTACGTAGGAGTAATATGCGCTCATTTTCAGAATGCGATTATTTTCATTTATGCGCTTATTTTCGAGATTCTACTGTATTTAAATAATGAATTATTCGATTTGCAGTTAATTATTTTATATAATAAAACAAATAAACATTATCAAATTAAATTCTTATGTGCGTGTTCAATTTCAGAAAATTTAGTCTATAACTGGGTCTCAAACTATTCCTTGACAGTGAATAAGGGTTTAACTGCGTGTGTTCATACAAATCACAGAAGAAACAAGTAAGATAAGTTGAAGTCTGTTTGCATGATATTGCTATCTTTATTTTCAATTACCTTGAAAAACACAAAATGCATTTTTGTAAAGGGTTAAACATATATTAAACACTATGCTCTTTATTTGCAAGTCTTAGTTAACTGAGATTTAGCTACTTTAAAACAACGTATCAATGAATAAACCAAAATTTCCCTGTTCATGAACCGTTCTGTAAGCCTTTTGTCTTTTGAACATTTGTAATGTATCAATTTTCAAATATGCCGTCTTCACTTACATATAAAATACGAACAATTACTAACCGTGGCGTACTTTAAACACGTTCATTTGTTTATCTGGGCAACAGATAAATAAAAAATTAAATACATAAAACCATTGTTTAAATGTCGAAAATTACCAACTTCGGATTTCGTTTTTATTGTCATATGTTTCTGTACACTTGAAGGAATGAAAAGAGTTGAGGACAACTTCTGTCTCCATACTTTAAGCAACTGGACGCAGTGGCGTTTTGTTTATTATCATAAATAACTTAAAAATAGGAATATTGGAACTGTATATTTTAGTGTTATTTTTCAATGTTTGAAATTCAGGCGGGAATTTAGTATGATATGTTTTGCGAGTTTAGAAACCCCGAGAGATTGGCAAGGATGTTGGAGTATGTGATAATCGTAGTGCTCGCACATGCGCATTTCACAGGTATTTATGAGTTTTGTAGTACATCATTTACACTATAGTGTTCTCTTTCCCAGGCGGGAGTATCCTTTAACTAAGGATATCCAAATGTACACAAAATCATCATTAATAAATAAATCTTGTAATATACTTTTAGTAGATCAAATCTTTTTTCAGTTATTATAGAAAAATACTGAGAACAAATATTTGCGATTCGAAAATAAGTAACACATGTGTACATCTGGAATAGCCAGTTTCAGAAAAAAACATCCTCACTTCACTTCCCAAAATTAGGGAGGGAAAAAGAGCATGAGTTTGTAATAAATCAATTTCAAAAAGGCACCAAAATATCACAACAATGAGAGCCATGAAACAATAAGTGGCAAATCATTTCGATACCCGGTATTTGACTAGCTTTTAAGGTGCACCAGCCTCACACCTGCCACTTCCGGGTTCATTTATGAATAAGTTCGTACAAGTTGCCTAGGTAAACTATCTCTAACACACAAATTTTACTGAGAAAAGCTACGACAGAATCTAATAACAAATTCTAAACCATTCCTTGCATAGATCACGTTTACTTGAATAATAGTTCAAAGCACCACTTGATGTTTGTGATCAAACCTTTCTGAGAAACATGTTTTGCTTTTTTGTTATAAAGTCTTTGCAATACGTAATATTGTGTCCATATAAGGTTATAGGCCTTAAAATTAAATCCATGTTACTAAATCACCGATAGACTGGCCTGATCATATACATATGGAGGAATCTGTCTTGTTTTCGGCTCAACGTTGATTTTAGTGCGCAAGGATATAAAACTGAGCATGTAAACCAGTCTCAAATCTCAAGCATCTGATTGGCTGAAATGGCGACTGGTCGCCACTTCAGCCAATCAGATGCTTGAGATTTGAGACTGGTTTCCAATGTCAGTTTTATAACCTTCAGCCCAGATCTTGTTGTCCAACAAACAGGTCTATCTCGGCGAAAGAGATTTGTATAGTAATTTATTTTACGGGCACATTTTTGTGCTATTGTTGTTGTTATTTTAATAATGTTATCGTCGAGCTTCACAGGTATGGAAAAATCATAATGAACATCTTGGGTTACTCTTTAAAACTGTTTTAAAGGGAACAAACCCAATATTTTTATATGCGAGTACCTGATTTTTAATTTGGTTCAGCACTCCCTTTGCACTGTTTGTTGCAAAAACACTAAAGTCTTGTTTAAAAACTATTACCAAATTACTTCTAAAGTAACGTCTATCCTTGTTCTAAAAATGACAAAACTGTCGTTCTTCCACTGAAACGACATTCGCTTTGAAATTCTTTTCTATGCACATGCTGTTGTTTTGTTTTTTATTTTGACGCCATGTTTTGCCTTAACTTTCAGATGCTGCATGTAGCTTTCCAACAAATTTACAAAACAAAAACATGACAAGTACGAATTTCAGAACAATGCTATTTCAGGTAAGTCAACTGTACGTTATATAAATTGTACGATGCTTTACTAGTTAAGTACGAGTACACGTGTAATTGTACACATGTATAGGCTTATAGATGAAAAATGTATGTATAGAACAAATGTTTATTATTCCATGAAACAGACTTGACCCAGTATCAAAAACAAATGCGGAACGCCGCAGGAAAGCTGTCTTCGGTCAAATCTTTAAAACATTGAAGTTGTTTCTTTTTTTGGAAATAACTTACAATTGTCTATTATTTTCTTATTACAAAAATTACTGTGTCACACATTTTGACAACTTCAGGCTGTTTTCACCGCGAAATGCATAATATGTAATTTGAAGTCTGTACAGGATTGAGACGTCAACTGTCCAAAGGTATCTTTGTCCACGACGCGCCTAAAATTATGTAGAATTCAAATTGACTAAGAGCTTTTTTCTGGTCCCATTATAAAAGTATTTAACACACATTGAAGTAGTAAATTTAGCAACAGACTGTGGATTTAGGAAGATCTAAAAAGAGAATTTCCGATTAAATTGTTTCTGCCACTGTTTTAAACGGTTTTGCCTTTTTTACCTAAGTATTTCCGTAATCTAAGTCAGTGGGAACTACTTAAATTTTTAAATAAGTGGGATACGAGCTAATCACATAGAAATCGTGTCTTCACTTTTTGGAACTTAAACGTATAAAGAAATATATGTATAGTTTTGTATTTCCATTAATGTAGACTACGAGGTTGATACATTCATCTTGACTTTAAAATGATGCAGGCTGGTGCCTGTAATTAGTACTGGAGATGTCGTTGGGGCCTGCGTTGAAAATGTTTGTTCTGTTGTAGGCATCCAGTGTGAACTTCACAATAATTGCATCTGGAAAAACTCTGAATCTTTGGACATGCCATGTGACATCGGGAACAAAATATGTCTTAAAGTAAGTAACAGTTTATTGTGCTAGGCTACCTATGAGGAACATTTCAAATTAACATTTTAGACCAATTCTCTGTAAGAACCAAAATTTTAAAGAAGGGGTCCGGCACTCAATCTCTTGGATTTTGTTGAAATTAACAGCAAATGTTCAGTTTGATGCCCATACATAGAAAACAATATTGGTTAGTCAAAATCTTTTGCCGTTGTCATGGCAACCGGCATTCACTATTTTTCGGTTATTTTCAGAAAATTGTTCACAATTTTATCACAATATTGTCAATTTTGTGACTTCCGGGACATATTAATGTATATAACCACTCAACAAAATACCATGGTAAATATATGTACCAGCTTAGTAGATTATTTTAAAAAGTCAACACATGATTCTAGTAATGTAAAAGTTCGATTTTACAATGGTTTAAGTACACCATGTGTTAAAATAGTTATAATTCAATTTTTTTTCTTAATATTTAGAAGGCTTAACGACTATTCTTCAAATTTAAATAAACAACGAATTATAAAAATGATAATTGACGATTATATGCTAACTTTCTTTTGTTTGGTGTTGCTCTACAACAACGATTTGACATTTATATAACATGCGACAGACATACTTTTATATACGCCCGGTAAATCTTCCGCTTTACCACCAAAATAAGATGTTCGTGAAGTTTCACTTCACGTTGCCAGGCTGCTATAGGCGACCAACTTCACGTTGCCAGGCTGCTATAGAACATCAAAATAAGAGCGTACAAATAACGATCATCACTTCCTTCACTAAATAACTTTTATTAAAAAAACGATTTCGTTCATAAAAATTTAATTGCATTTTTAAAACAAATGAGTCAGTGACACATGCGACTAGAGTCTGGTCTTGAATAATGGGTGGTTTCGATGTTTTGTTTTACAATTTGACTTTAAATATAATACAATTATATCTTTAGAGCATGGATGTGTTTTAATCTAGATGAACATTAACTTTCAGGTCTGAAAGTTTAGTGATTTCGTCTGGCTTACGTATTACTGTATACCTCTACTATTGTCTAGATATTCGTGAACAGAGCGCTGACTCCTATCTCTATTACTTACAGTCAGGTTAGTATCAAACCATTGATTAAAATCGGACATATCGTAAATTAACGATTTATCGGACGTATCGGGATTTGTCAATTAATCGGACATATTGTAACTTATCGGACATATCGAACCTTGTCAATTAATCGGACATATCGGAACTTATCAATTAATCGGACACATCGGAAACTTCCTTAATTGGACATACTTAATCGATAAAATAATTGTGGACTTATTGTTTAAGCATTAATTATATTAATAGTAAACTGTATAACACATTGTTAAAAAGTTTATCAGGTGGTTATTGCTATTTAGGTAGTGCTGAGCGTTACAGATTTTACTAACTCTTTAATTTCATGTGTTTAGGGTATATCGTGATCTTTTCATCGGATTAATATATACTTAAAATTTGGTTACCTGAGTTAACAGTAGACACATTACTGTTATGAACATAGGTTTAGGAAATATTTTGAAATGTCTTCTCGTTTGTCCATTATTTTGTATAATCGGCTGTTTCTAAAAAGAAATAAAAATAAATTTAGATTTGGCCTATATTATATAAAAAATAAAAGTTTCAATAAATGGATCTAAATAGTCAGCTGTCATTGTGGAAGAAACAATTAAATATTGCTGTAGCAATTGGGGTGAACTTATTTTTAAATCATGAGAATCAAGACTTAGTTTTTTTACATAATGTACGTAATAGCAGATTAGTGGTATTTGTCCCTAAAGGTTTCACGAAAGTAATGTTGATTTTTACTTCCAGATGAACTCAACTCACGGCTTCAAACAGTTGCTACCAATGTAACAGTGGACGAAGCTTGCACCGCTACCAAAAACACAGCGGAATACAACGTGATGATCAATTCTGGTAATATAATATTGTCAGCGGCATTGCCTCAAGATTTTTTTTTCTTAATACTTTAAACCAGATTTGTCTTTTTTATTTGTTTATTCACAACATATCAAGAATTAGCCATTAATTCATTTATGATTTCTAGTGCAATTCTTTAAAATTCTCAGCTTAAAATCATCAAATATAAACGTCGAGTCATAAGCCGTGTCGCCTTAACTTGACATTACATACAAGAAAATGCGTCAACAACCCCAAAAGACACCTGTTGCATGATGGTATCTAGTTTTGAAATTTTCATTATTCTAATTAAAATTTTTACTCTTAGACATATTAGAATGAACATGAAGCTAGAAGGATGATAACCTTTGGCATTTCATTTAATCTTGGTTTTTCAGCAAATTCGACTTCGATCAAGAATTACTGTGCCAGTCCGTTGCTAGGCAACTTTTATTATACTTGCTCGTCTAAGAACGGTACGCTGAATGTCTGCACAAACTCCTCTTCGCAGAAAACGCTCATCTTCAACCACACCCAGTGTACAGGAAACCCGCTTTATTCAGGTATGCATTGTATTACAACATGTTGTGCTGTTTAGCTTTTAGCTTTAAAATGATTAATACAGGTTTGAAAACCGAAGTCAATGCATATATAAGAGGCGGGAAAACACAGCCGCTTCATAAAATGAGAGAGAGAGAGAGAGAGAGGGAGGGAGAGAGAGAAAGATAAAGAGAGAGCCACCGGAAGGTTCTCAACATGTCCGTGATGCCGTGGTGTTTTTGTTCCATAGCATCACTTTCTTGACAATGAATAACTTAAGCAAATTATTTTTATCATAACTGCGATATGGCTTGAAAGTTTGACTATATACTGCCACACGCAATGATTGACATTCTGCATAGTTTGAACGCATATTATCATCAAGAGAGATAAATGGAACTGGATGTCAGCAGAACAGTTCTATCTAATTTTAGTTCTAAAATTTAAGTAACCTACTATTTTACGTAATTCATTGGTAGTTTGGGGCCTACCTTATTATTTTAGATTGCAGATCGAGTTGCAGATCAACTACTTTAAATACTTATGAAATATATAATAGATAATCATGAATTAGAATATCAAAATCTACGAATTTAATAACCTATTTAATGCGCAGGTATGTTTATGCCCTAACGTTATACCTTATATGCCCACGGTTGTTAATGCTCTAACGTTTTACTTTATATGCCCACGCATCTAATGCCCTGAGGTAATACCTTATATGCCAACGTTTGTAAATGCTCTTACGTTATACCTTATATGTCCACGTATGTTAATGCTCTAACGTTATACCATATATGCTAACGTATTGTAATGTCCTAACGTTTTACTAATACGTCCACGACTCGTCACTTAAGCGAAATTCTAGTATAAGCACCATCGAAATATGGAAGTTACGACTCTATTGCACTACGATGACGACGTATGTTTATGTCCTTGCGTTATACCTTATATGCCACGTATGTTAATGCCCTAACATTATACCTTATATGTCTACGTATGTTAATTCCCGAACATTATACCTAATATGCCCAGGTATGTTAATTTCCTAACGTTTTACTCTATATGCCCACGTATGTAAATGCCCACGACTCGTCACCTTAGCTCAATTCTAGTATAAGCACCATCGAAATAAGGAAGTTACGACTCTATTGCACTAAGATAACGACGTATGTTCATGTCCTTGCGTTATACCTTATATGCCCACGTATGTTAATTCCCTTATTTAATTATACCTTATTCGTGTATAGACGATTACTGTCGCAACATGACTTTTCCTTTTAAGTGTCGGGTAAGCTCAACTGTGTGGCCACGACGTCAACAACCATCTCGTCACAGACCGTCTACTACCAGACTTTATACAACACCGACTCCACGACCAACGGCTTAACAACATACCCATTCGTTTGCGTGGTAATTTAATTTAAAAACTTGCCTTTTTCTGCGTGTAATAAACTACCAGCCTCCCCCATTTGTTTGCTTGGTAATAAACTAATACATTAACCCATTTGTGTGCGTGGTAATTAGTTAACAACATACTCAGACTACTCTTGTGTTTTTATAACCTTTTATCGTTTCATTTATATCTCCGAAATTAACTTGTACCAGTCAAAAATCCAAAGGCCAGTTGATGGCTGAAGTTTCACGATTGGCACTTGAATTTAATCCTTATGGCATTACTTTGCCAAGTAGAAATAATGGATTTTGTCGTCATGTCTGCCAACAGTTATCTTTTAAATTAAAAAGCAGTTAAAATAATCGTACATGTACCGTGTAAGATTTTGCTTAACTCTAACCTTCTTGTTTGCTCTAGGCTGCTTCAGATATCAATGGTACCGTGTACATGTCATACAGCCCAACTGTTTGTACTTCCGGTCAGACGGCAAAGTCTGGAGCCACAAGTTTTCAACCACTGAATGCTACTGGTACTTGTTTATTTGAATCAGCTGTTATGAAAAGAATAGACGGTCCCATTACTGAAAATTTATTGTTTACATGAATATTTAAAGTTTATGTTTATGAGAGTCGCTTCGATATCATTAGGAGCTGTCCATATCAGATTAAATTATTATGGAATATGTTATTTTTATATGAACACGTAGATTAAATTTTCTTCTTTAAAACATTGTCGACTTTTAAAGTTAATTTTAAAATACTAGTACTATCAAAATTGAAATTTATCTTTCATTACAATTGTTTGGGAATATTCTCGACCAGGGCCCAAGATCATAAAACTAAATCAGGAGATCATTCTCAAATCTCAAGCATCTGGTTGGCTGAAATGGCGACTGGTCGCCATTTCAAACAATCAGATGCATGAGGTTTGAGACTGATCTCCAAACTTTGTTTTTTGATCTTGGGCCCAGGATTAGATTATCGACTTGTCGTACCGACGCTTTACCAAATGAGCTATTTAGGCCTTTTGATTCGAAAATCACCACATAATTTCAATATGATACACTTCTTTTAAAATTTCCACATATAATCAGAAACTATTTACTGGTGTTAATTATTTGATTGACTTGTCAGTATACATAATCTACTTTTGTTCTCTTTTTTTTCAGAAACCTGCCGTGAGTACAATTCTTTTTCGATGTTTGCTTTTTCAAAGTGTTTATTGAAGACGAAGATGGCTGATAATGTGAACATACACAATTTATGATTTTAATTTTTGCTAATCAGGTAGATGAGCTTTTGGTTTAAGTCACTTGATTTTATGAGTTTCGGGGCAACATTCTTTCCTGTTACAGTATACTGATATTTTAGGTGATATACTGATATATTAGCTAAATGAAGTAAAAAGATTTCTGTACTTCTCGCTCTTGGGCACGTCACGGGATTGGTGTGTTCATTGATATTTTTAACATTTTAGTTGTAAATATGTTTGAACATAACTTTTATTTGTATATTTTATATTATCATAACTTGTAGGTGACTTTGTTAAACATTTTGACTAAAAAGTGCGATATGCAAATCCGTCTGGCGTCTGCTCATTTCAATGATTGAGGTCAATTTTCCAAAGGTGCTTAATCTGTCATTCGCCCAGTTTTAGCTTTTTTCTTAACATGGCAACTGTATTATTTGTGTTATGTTTACGAAACTATATTACTTATTATTACTTGTCTTGATTTGCAGCGCTACCGGTAGAGACTCCAGCAGTAGCCGCAGAAAACAACCTTGGTCTGATCGTCGGCTTAGCGGTCGGGTTATGTGCAGCGGCATTAATAGCAGCTGCACTAATTACCTACTTCTGCTGCTTCTTTAAGAGGGATCCTAACGCCGGCAAACCTATTGTCGAAAACACGAAACCGAGATTTGAAGGTAATTCATACATGTAGCTCGTGTAAATATAATGCGTAAACTTGTGCATTTAGCGTTAAACCAAGGACGATCGGATAATATCCGGACTTTTACCCGTTCTGTAAAGTTGAGAACACTTTTACAAATATTCGGTTTGCTATCGGCGACCATTCTTCCAACTTCGCTGCCTAAACAATCACAAAAAGATGCGCAAACGATTCATACATTATCATCATTGTATGG
This sequence comes from Corbicula japonica, assembly GCA_038501625.1. Lineage (NCBI taxonomy): Eukaryota > Metazoa > Mollusca > Bivalvia > Venerida > Cyrenidae > Corbicula > Corbicula japonica. The sequence continues at coordinate 265,757 of JAZAYU010000426.1, read as the reverse complement.
CAACGGTGACTGAATCATACAATATATAATAACAATAGTGAAATACTTGTATGTTGGGTCTCTGTATAACGTTCTTTATACGTCTCTGGTCGGGAATGGAACCAGCTCCGCCTTGAGCGCAGAGCATAACTGGATCAATCTGAATGCATTGGAAACTGTCCACATACCCCGAAAGCGCAAGTAATTCTGTGACCAAGATCATAAAAATAAATCTGGAGACAAGTCTCAAACCTCAGGCATCTGTTAGGCTGAAATGGCTACTGTTCGACATTTCAGCCAATCAGATGCTTGAGATTTGAGACTGGTTTCCATGCTCAGTTTTATAACCTTCAGCCCAGAACTGGCCAATCCAAAAACTGATACGGAAGTTAAATGGTCAATGGAATAATATTGACTTTGATTCCTTTGAAAATAAACATTGTTTGCTTGTCCGTTTTCTTCAATCAACCGTGCTTATTTCAATTTCAAAGTTCACTAGGTCCGAGTTTTCCCGAAGGCCGTATTTTCCCCAAGACACGGCTCATAATAATATTTTGATAATTTCCTTCAAATACAGAGGAGCCCATTGAAATCGTGGATATTGAGCGTAGAGTACCTCGGGTGCGCCCGGAAAGCTCGGGCTTCGGCGATGATGATGAAATTGTAGAGAATTCAGAAGAGATCACGAATCTTGACTAGGACCGTAGACAGAATAAGACAGCACTGTGTTTTGTGTAGCGTGTTGATTGTGCAAGAAAAAACTCTGAATTCATTATTTGAATATCACTCAGTGTGCATATAACTAACTGACTATTTCAAATTAAATTATAAAATGTTATCATGTCTTATACGTACAATACATAAAACTATGTTAAAAACGATTTCATGTCGATTTGAGTTAACGATACACATTTTAAATAATATACATAACTGCTTAAATTCATGTTTATGTGTACTGGTTGCTTTGACTGAAAAAAATATCTTGATTTTTTTTGTGTTTATAATAATATTTCGGGTCAAGATTATTTTATCTCCCATTCATTAGCAAGTAAATGTTTATGGTTCATGTCAAGTGACAAAAATCGTTCATATACTAAACAGGATTTTCATGTTGCATAAAGCGAGCAGCACTTTGCAATCTTCATTCAGCTAAAAGGTAAATTAATCGAGTCAAACGAACTTATCAGCTGTATGAACTCACATACTCGTAATTGTAACCAATGGGACATGACAGCTTTATGCCAGTACATTATACAAAACATAAGTTTTATTTTGGTTCAGCAAGACAAGTACAATGAAACTACATAAGGTCATAAGAATGTTTAACCGACTTAACAACTTTTCACCCAGCTAGGAGCTACCAAGCATCTAAGAGTAAGAGAGCAAGCACCAACCTCTCCCTTACAGGGACATTAAAAATGTTGTTTGCCCCTTATGTCAAAGGGTCAGCTTATTAGCTTGTATTAGATTTTAACCGGTAGCGAAGGCAACCTACGTTTGTTTACTGGATTCTTTTCATTTTGGCGTGGTCAAATCCACATCAATTGTCGATAAAAGTTTTCTCTGAAACGGGTGGTTGGAGTTTCTGTGTGGTAATGAAGTGATGGTATAGGGCCATGTGTGAACGTTCTTGCATGGAGATAAATGTTTTGTTTCCGCCTCATATCCATTTAGTGTCAACACATGTTATCTTCCATTTAACCATGGTCTTATACTTTTACTATATCACACAAACCCTAACCGGTCAAACGACTAAAATTAGTTTTTGTCTTATATGTTCATTTTTAACATTAACTGAACGAAACAAATGATTAAGTTTCCAGGTCATCGCTTCATAAACACGGTATACAATATATAGATTCTCCATATTTATTCACAAAACAGTATTATTAAAATAAATTTTCCTTACAATCGAGGTATTTATTCATATAACAGTATTGTTATAATGAAATATTGACTACCTCACCAGGTACAATGTTTGCATTCATAGTTTAAGTGTACGTAAAACACTGACAACAGAACCACAACTGGTAATCCAGAAATTTTGACAAGTTAATGTTTTGTTATAGATCCAGACAAGGACGACATCATCGAAGACTTGGAGCTGGACGCCAGGTCTACCCCTGTTACCCGAGACGAGATCACTTTTGAAGCCATCAGCCCGACTCTTATACCTAACGGAAAGATACACAATGGACATCCTGTAAGCATGAGCAGGAGTCCAACTGGAGCTGGTACTCACAATCACGGTGGTAGTTGGCCGAATGGCGTTTTAAACGGTTCGGTGCGCCGGGATTCGGGTATCGGTACTTCAAAGTCGATGGATCGTCCAACGCCGAGGATAGGTCTCAATCCTACAAGAGAGTCCATGGTAATTTTTAACGGTGACGAGAAAGTAATATCCGGAAATGAAACTAGGATCGTTCCAAATAATAATCCTGATGCGCGCGCATTCCGGATGGACAATTCAATGACTGGAGGAGGTGTGCTTACTTTGGAAGGACTAGAAACTGAAGAAATTGATGTGTTGGGAGAATTGTCGCCCCGTAGCCTGAAAGATTTGCCCTACCCATCTCTACCAAGGGAAAAGTCAAATTTAATGCCTCCAATCGAAACCAATGATCCGGAAAAGGACAAAGAGGCGTAAAACTTGACCTTTTATCATACATTTGTGTTTTTATAGGATCTTGCATGAGATCTCATTATACCCCCGTATACGAAGTATAGGGGGTATATAGGAGTCATAATCCGGTCGGTTGGTTGGTTGGTTGGTTGGTTGGGCGGTCTGTCTGTGGCACTTACAGCGTCAACAGTTTTCAAGATATCGACTTGAAACTTTAAACATATGTTCTTGGTAAATTTGCGCAAATTTTTTTTCTCTCATGTAGATCAGTCCATTATTTTTCGGAGGGGAGCACGATTTAACAAAATCTTGTGACGCGAACTACTTCTACAGTTTTTATGATATTGACTTGAAACTTGATACATATGTTCGGCATGAAGTGTAGATGTGTGTGACATATTTTTCGTGTGGATCAGTCCATTATTTTTTGCAGGGGACATGATTTAACAAAATCGTGTTATGCAAACTTCTACAGTTTTCAAAATATCGACTGAAATCATATGTTCTGCATGAAGTGCGCATGTTAGTGACATATTTCTTATGGATCAGTCCATTTTTGGTTTGAGGGGAGCATTATTTAACAAAATCTTATGACACAAACTACTTCTCCAGTTTTCAAACTTTTAACATACGTTCGTGATTAGATTTGCATGACATATTTTTTTTCATTTGGATCAGTCCATTATTTTTTAGAAGGGGAGCACGATTCAACAAAACCTTCTGACGTCAACTACTTTAACAGTTTTGTTTACATCCGGTGAAAACCCAAGTTGCTATTTTTAAACACAACTTTTGCAGCAAATTTTCAGGATTTCAATTATTTTTCAACTTTCACCCATGAAAGATGCAAACATCATTTCTGTATACTCTGACAAAGCAGTATTACGGGGGTATTAATCACCTTCAGTGATAGCTCTAGTTTCTTACAAACGTACAATACGAGTTCAGGAAAGCAAGCCTCAGACGAGCGTTTTCACAAATTTCCTGCACGAGTTAAATGGTGACAACCCGTGTAAGGTTCGTTTTATCATATTCCTAATATAACAATAGGTGCTACCTATAACGGGGAAAGCTAGTTTTTAATACCTAAAATACAAAATAAATATAACTAAGATGTGTTGCACTGTACGGAATTACGGTATTATGACCAGGATTTTCAGATGTTTAGGTCTAGGACAGCGGACAACATGACTGTATCAGATAAATGAAATCAAAACAATAAATACTTTATCAGGTCATGGCTCATCAAACCAATATTTTTGTTGATTTTTTTCCAACCGCTATCAACCATAGAGAATAGTAGCAAAATAAAATAATAAAAAAATAAAACCAATTCAGGCTTTTTCACCAATTTTCGTTTTAAATTGGTAACAAAACTGTAATTAAAACAGCAAGGTTTTTTTACATACATTTATTTCCAAATTTATCAAAAAAAAAGCATATGGAAAACTTATCTGTGCTCATGCCTTAATTAAACATGTACAAACTAGTTTATGATGTTTTTTGGTGAACATTAGGTCATTTTGCTGAAAGATGTACAGTCTAGTTTTTTTATAATGCGTTTTGTATTGTCTTAAGGTATGACCATCCTAATGGGCACTATTAAGAATCCAACATCTGATTATTTTTTCATCAACTGCTTCATACCACTGACTTGTATGCAAAATTTTAATGATTTTCACCATGTAGTTTTTGAGATTTTTAGCTTTTTTTGTTTAAAAAAGTGAGAAAAAACGTGAAAGTATCTAAATTCTTTAATCGGTGACAAAATTTTTTGTTATTGATAAATTCAACCCTAATATTTTTTACAGTTTATCCAAAATATGTTATATTTTACTAAACCAATTTAAGATATAATATATAAATACAGAATTTATCTTAAAATGACATTTTTTGACCAAATAAATTTAAAAAATGCATTTTTTTTATATTTCACGAGACTAAATTAATGAAAATTGTGCAAAATCCTGATTGGTGCAATATACAAAAATTTACCATTTTTTAACTATATACCTTGAACAAAATTTAAACAAAATTTCAGAGAAGTTTACAGTCCAGTTTTAGAAATTTTCAAATTGATGACTTGAATAAACACTATTCTGATAGCGAAAACCCCTTTAATCTTGATTATTTTGCTTATTATTGTTTAAATCATGAGAATTTTATATTCAATGACAGAATTACACAGGAAAAAAAAGAAATATGCCAATTATTTAAGCTCTAGGCTTACAAAAAAATTAGCTTCCAGCGGGATTTGAACCCTGGTCCTCTTGCATGACAGAACTCTAAGCTAATTTACTACTATAGTTACCTCCCTTGGATACTCTTCTTGATATAGGTATTCATTAGGATTGTCATACCTTAACACTAGACAGTATTGTCCGCCATTCTGAACGGAAACTTTTGCCAATGCGAGACTAAAGTCTGCCAATCTAGGCCGTTGTCTGGGGCATATCGACATTTTATTTATATTTTGTTAGAAAACAGGATATTTACATTTCATTTTATTAAAAAATATCTTATAACACATGAAAATGACTTGAGTAACGCTTTTGAGAATTCTCTATTATCTAATTCTCTAATATTTTTGTATTGCCAACACAGCGCCTGGTTCTATCTTCCAACAGACTACCGCGATATTGCGGATACCGAGTTTCAGACTAATGAGTGATCTCCCCTTAAATTGAAGGGTTATGGCTAATTACTTGTAAATAGTCCACCGGATCTTCCTACTCGGGCTAGTCAGACAATGGCTGACACTAAATAGTCCCAATTTTTTTGCCTTTTGGGGGCATTAAATGGCTAGTATGGCCTGAAAGGAACATGTTAAGTAAATGAGATGCTTTTACTGACACACTGATAGCAAATTTATGTTTGGAAATGCAGTATATGAAAAAAGGCCCTGGTTTTAGGACGGCATATGTAAAACAGTTTTGAAGTTCACACAGAAGTGAAAAAAACAGACCACCGGTTTCAAGGTGTCAAATCTCTGTTAATTGATACATGACCCCTACTTTTCTTGCTGGAAATAGACAGTAGAAACAATTAGCTTTAAAAGCATGTAAGTTAGCCCTTATTAAAATGGTACAAGCTATGATTGCCAGCCTTTTGAAACATGTCATGTTTACTATAGTTTATATAGGGAAGTCTATTTACAGGTCTTACACCTTATTGGTTTTCTGTTTAAAATCGGACGGTAAATTTGTGAGAATGAGAAACCAGTCTGGAAAAACAACATCAATAGCGGCCCACACGAGTCAGATTTCACAAATCTTGATGGACTATAGAGTTAGACATCAGAAATCTATTGAAAATTTGACAGTTTTGGTTTGATTTTGTTATTTTAAACATGTACACATTGTCTATAGGCGGGAAAGCCTGAAGGCGACCCGCTTCGCGGGTCGCCTTCCGCGGCTTTCCCCGTATTAATATAATATTATCAGTGGCGCGGTATATAGGCAACGCTATTGTGACGCCAGTAGACAATTCCGCTTCTCCTATATTTCCCTATATTAACCATTTTCTGCTCGTCGATAATATTCTGTGCCTTTACTTTGATCACTGATGTTTATGTGATAATGTCACAGTGATAAAACATATGCAGAAATAACTAATGAAGTATGATTTTTATGATGTCATTAAAATCACCCAAATATATTTTCGAAACAATGCTTGAAAAAATCATGTTCCAAGTTTGATTATTTTTTGACGTTAGTCAGAGGAATTTTTACATAATTCGTGACCGGATTTTTGATACTTTCCAGTGAATTGTTAATATGATTTTCACTTAATTATTAATCAGTTTAACAAAATTACCCATCGGGTTTCATTATTTATTACGTTTTAAATGTATGGTCAGTTGAATTGTGATACTTGTGTTATTTGAAAATGTCCATTGTATTTTGATGAATGACATTTGATGTTTCAAATTGTATTATATTAAAGAGAATGATTGCTTTTATTACAAAGATAAACCCTTGTTTATGACACAACTCCAGTCCGAAAAATTACGGTGCTGACGGTACACCATATGCCTTGATAGTGCGAATATTAACTTATTAAGAAGACCAAAAATTTATTTGTCATATTCGCTGAACATATAAATGGGGTTGACGACAATCAAGATGATAAGCAGTGTATTTGGGTTGCATTTTTATTACTCTTTATTGTTGCGCTCTACCTAACGGTCCCTTCGTAGTCTTCTTGAAAGTTTCGTAGACGACATTTCCCGACGTCATATTTAAATTTTCTAAAAAATTTGAATATCATGATATGCCGAAACATTTATTTAAAATGTTTCTACAAGATTAAGCAATGATTTACATTTCTATAATATTCAATAATAACGAATGTAGAATAATTACGCTAAATATATACTTGAAAAAATATTTAGGATGGACAATTAAGCCCTTCTCCGGTGGCAGGTACTTATTCAACGGGACATAATTGTAATATGCAAGCGAAAACTATTGTACTGTTTGAAATTCTCAATAATGTTTGAGAGTGGACTGATTGCAATTAGTTTGTTCGTATTGTCAGTGATAATTTGTAACTCTCTCCCACCTATTCAACACGAAAAAAATCCCACAAAAAATATACAGCAATGCAATGAGCGAAATATGGACTCTCAGTCCTTTGATTTAAAGTGGATAAGATATAAAATAATTTAAATAAATAATGTTAATACCGATGTTAAGCAATTTTTGCTTTTAAATCCTGTCCCAATCGATAATAACACAAGTTTTTTTGAAATTATTATACAATGTTTTTTCTTATACATAATATATACTTATGGAAAAAAGTCTTGTCCGGTACCGTTTTTTTCCATAATATTTTTTAAACCCGTCAAGTAACGACCAATTGAAATTTTGCCTACTTTATATCGCCTGTATTTAAACCGGTGTTTGAATTTTTATTGTCGTCTGATTGCATATAAATGGCTCTTTTCTTCGATACCAAATTTATGAGTGTGCGATAAAAACAATAAATATATTGTGGTTTTTGTAGACCGGAAAGTTTTTTGTCCATTAGCATATTTTCCAAGAGAAAAAAAAAACAACAAAATACCTATGCACTGTCATCTGCTAATCTCCTCAACTCTATGAGATCATTTTAAGGAATAACGCCAACTTTCTGACGACACATTTCTTTGATTGATCAGTAATAGCTTATAATAATTGATTGAATTTGTTGTGACGTCTTTAGCAAGAACCATTTCGAAAAAAAAATGTAACACTTGGAATCAAGGAACCTGTCTTTACAGTATAGATTGATTAAAGCTCAAATTCTTTGCACGCAAATTTTAGTCATGTCAGTTTATTTTTTCAATGTATGTGCATTTCGGCCGAAATAGGTTCATTCATTTGTAAAAGCAACCGCATGAAAACAAAACATGAGAATCGGTAACAGGGTGTTTATACACTGTAAACAAAAGACAGTATTGTCCAACACTATTGACCTGGCACTCCTGCATTTGACCCCATATTCGTTAAATTTCGTAAATGTTACGATTGCCGTAATCCGGCATCTATTCCAATACTTCACACATCACTGAGATGATTTCGCTTACACTCGTCTTTATTCAATGACCTTTACGAAAATTAATGAAGTGCCAGGTCAATATTGGTGGACAATACTACTATTATTGGACAAAGGTAATTTGGCAATGTTTACATTTGCGTGTTTATATTGGCGTAACATGTAAACAATGAATTAATATTTTAATCGTTGTTTTATACAAAGCGTAAAGCTCCCAATACTTGTCTAATTAGCCGAGTGGTCTAAGACGCAGTCACCATGAAATGCAATGGTAGCAGCGATATTATAGGTTGAAAGTTCGAAACATGTTTTTTTTTTACTTTTTTATTTGTTTTTACAGTTTTTATATCCGCGATAAAATAAATAGAAGCAAATTATACAATACTTTGAAATACTGCGATAAATAACAGCTTCCAATTGTGTTTGATCATTTCCACGTGATCAAGTTGTAAGTTTCTACAACTTTTTCAGATTTTTTTTTATTTCAACAAAGTTTCAAGAAATAGCGTCTTTAACAATTATTTGTTAAAGCTTGTACTATATAACTGCATATACTATGTCACTATTTCTCTTGAACATCGGAATTTAACAAATCTTTGTTAAACTATTCCCGTAACTTGACAAAGATGTGGAAAGAAAATCGGCCAAACTGTTAACAATAATTTGTTAACATCTCCGCTGTTACTGAATCTACCGCCAGTCGTAGGAGTTTAACAAATCTTTGTTAAAGCTTATCCTACTCTCTGCAATTGACAGAGCTGTGGAAAGAAAATCGGCCGGACTGTTAACAATAATTTGTTAACATCTCTGTTCGCGGTTACTGAATCTACCGTCAGATATAGGAGTTTAACAAATCTTTGTTAAAGCTTACCAATTTTCTCCTTGTCAAAGATGCAGAAAGAAAATAGACCGAATTGTTAACAATAATTTGTTAACAACTACTGAATCTACAGTCAGTCAGATTTCGGAACATAACACATATTTGTTAACGATTAGATGAGAATCGTTAGTTGGCAAAAAATATTAAATTGGCATCGGCTGGATATCAATGTTTTAACAATATTTGTTAAGATGTTTAATTTTTTAAATATAATCAGTCTGTTAAAAAACGAATCTTTTATATAAAAAATAAGTATATCATGGTGTTTTTTAAATACTGAGTGAGTAAATCATGAAAAGAACTAATAGAGCATTTATAGAAACCATTATTAATTTTACCGGTTTTAATCCTCTGCAAATATACTGTAATTAATGTGTTGTGCTGGTGATCATACATATTCAAGAAAAATATAATAAAAATTATATTTTTCGCTTATCAAACTCCGGATCATATCAGTAATTGAATAATTGTGTCATACACGTATCTTAATCAAATCAAGTCCCCAAGAACAAAATAAAATTAGCTTGTTAATTTGTATATTAATTTTAATTAACAACATTTTATTCCGTACTTTTCAAATAATTATGTTACTTACAGAGTTTTCACCAAAAAAACAACATAAAATGCGCTACAAAGATAATCAAGATTCAAATTTACAAACAAGATGATAATTATAATATAAACAGTTTCAGAAAGTAAAACACTAACATACTAAGAACAATTTTCAGCAGTTATTCTAATGTGAACGTAACAGAAAAGTATTGTTTCAAACATGTTTAATTTACACTATCATCCCCATATGGACACAAAATGTATACAGTTTTTACTTGTCATGATGCCCTTACGAATATATACAGATCAAAAGCCCACAGGAAAGAGAAACGCAGGGTGACAGTATTTGCATTTTCTTGAGAGTGTGTTGTATTTTATTCACATGTTCTTCAGAATTGTTTAAAGTCGAAGAGTTTATTTGGTTGTTTATCACCACGGCCGTCACCTGGTGTATTAAATAATTCGTGTTAATAGTTTGCTCATCGTTTTCATTTATTATAAATGATTTACGTTTTTCACATTTGTGAAAAACATTTGCCCTATATTGTGCCAAGTGGCAAAAGACAGTAAACAAAAGATGCCCCTTTCAGCAGTCCGGCATATATCTTTCCGTTGTTGTATTGTACAACTCAAACCTCATGTGTTCTTTTCTGATGAACCTGTAATTATAAAATAAAAGTCCTTCTATTTATGTATAATCAACTATTCTTTTCAAAAATACAAACAGTAGCGACAGACACTATTCTAAAATAGTCGGATATCAGATTGTTAATTAGTCATGTTTCATTCGAGTTTGTAAAAGTGTATAAAGTATTTTATAGTTACGTATAAATATCTTCAAAAGAAGGAATTACTAACTGCTCACATGTTTTAAGAGGAGAAACATAGATAACGTTAAATGTTGAACAATTGTATAGAGTTTACTCTTGATTCAGACAGACAGACAGACAGACAGAGAAACGAGAAAAAATATTAAACTTATTTGGCGGAATAGGGTATTTTTATGTGACATTAGTTTCTGTTTACTTTGCAGTTACAAATAATTAACAACCAATAAGGGGTTCCTTTAACAGTCGAAAAGCATTCTACGCTCAGTTGATCATTGAAATTGTTTTATTGACCATTAGGCTCAAACATCACAGCAAGGGACCAACATATAATTTGTGTTATCTTTTAACCACAGCCACGAAAGTGCCAGCACGATATTTTTTCTTGCATTGATTATATCAAAGAAAAATCAACAGAACAAGGGAATAAGCCACTAAAGTCTGGCCTGTACAATAGAAAATATTTTAACACTAACATTTGTAGCATATTGCACATGAATGCTGCAATTTGCAGTTAGTTTTTTTCTGGGGATATAAACCACAAAAGAATGTTGCTGGAATGATTGTTTTTGTTTATTGCTGTAACAATTATTTTTTTTGTACAAATCCTAAAAACTTTAGAATTAATTGTGTATTTAAAACATTTTAAAAGATTGTGTATAAATGTGTTATTATTATTTAAAATAATTATCTGGAAACACATAAACTACACATTCACCGTAAAAACTTTAACAACAAGAAAAGATGAACAAAATTCAAAACATTCCTGTCCTGAAATAAGGTAAGCAGTGCAGCTAATCTTTAACAGTTTAGCCAGTTATTTAACAATTCAATGTAGTGAAGGGCTTATCAGTATACCAACACCGGCGATGTTCAGCAAATGACAGTCGACAACCTTAGCCACGAAGTCATCTTTTATCTAAGTTACTGTATGTCCGTAAGACAAGAATTTACTTTCTTTTCCAGGATGACTGATCCACACAATAAAATCAAACTTAGAATGGTCTCATATTTTTGTGATTATTATATTATTATTAGAGTAATTAGAAAGTTACTTACATTCAAATTGTTTTCCTTCCAAGAACAATTTTTCCTTTCATTTGTTAGCGTTTCCATTTCATCTGAGAAAATATTGAGATACGTTTTCATTGTCTTAACAGCACTTGGTAATCGGTTCCTCTTTACTCCACTATTTATTGATTTCACGCATGATACATTACTATTTGAGTTACTGGTCTGTTCTTTTCTTCACCCAATAAGACTAAACATATTTGCACAATGTATAAAATGTTCATAATTACATGTACAATCGAGTGTTCAATTCATTTTCATAAAAAGAAACATTTAATAGTCTTATTGGCATGTTTACTCATCCTTTCACTATAACATTGAATCTTAATTTGTTATCTTTACCCCCAGACATCTGGAGTTCATTTACCATGAAATCTCCAATCAATATAAGAGCATGATTGACCTATACATTCCCGCCAGGTCATTTCTATTCACACGTGATCTTTACAGTAATAAGGTTAATGCCCATCCGATGCATAATGGTATAGGATTTTACAGAACCATTTGTTCAATACATTTAATCATAGTTATTATTAAATCACTAAATAATATTCATCGGTTCACTTTATTTTAGTTAATGCAACTTTTACCCATTTAAAAAATTAAAAGGCTCGTTTTTCAATCAACTTGATAGCCAATTCGCTGTTAGTTGTATGCATTTCTATCATGAACTTTAGTGGTAATATAGTCATAAAACAACATAAGAAATTTTTAAAATAATAAATGAAGCTTAAACCGATATGCTTGAGTTTAACAGTAAACTAGTGCATAACTCAGCTTATCAGTATCAATATGCGCTGCAGGTATTTGTTCTTCCTGAAATATTATTAAATGTTTCATAGGAAGATTTAAACAAAAATAACAACAACATTAATAGTCTTATCTATGCAAACCAATTTAATAATAATGACTTTTTATTAAGTCTTTATTATGAGAATATTAGTCCGTATTTTTTATGAATAACGTATAACATTAAAATAAATTAATTTATTAACACTTTTCTTTACAAATGTAACCCTTTCCTCCATACAATTGCCTTCATGGGATAGGCGAAGAGTGTAGATCCAGATCAGCCAGCACATCCATGCCGTCTGATCAGGATCTGCACTGTTCGCTTTTTAATTTATTAGGTTATTTCAAATCAAAAAGAGACCAGTGCAGATCTAAGTCAGATGGCGCGGATGTGCCGGCTGATTTGGATCTACAATGGTCGCATATGCGTAAAATGCGTATTTATGGAGGAAATAGGTAAAATGTTTGTTTACCAGACACACAACCTTCGGTTTGTAGTCGCCGCAAATGATATTTTCAGGAAGCAAGATAGCCTGGCATCCGTCTTGATGGTTCTTTATAAATACAATTTAAAATTAAATTTAAGATAATTATTTTTTTACTTTCTTATTTCATTTTCTAATTTCTGTCGATCAATCTATTTTCTGAGAGATAATGGAAGGTAAACACAGAATAATCAACTGACTGTCAGAGTTAGTTTTCTTGGTATTATTTTAAGATGATAGACGAACTTGTCACAGAACATAGGGACCGAACCCTGTCTAAAGAAGCAATGGTCATTGTATATTTTCTTTGCAAATATGACCTTATGAACTTTAAGCAATTTAACACGAGGAACATTGTTCAGTGGCACTTATTGCGGTCGGCACAGTGATTCATATCCTTGTACGCAGAGAGCGGGAAACTGCTATATAAATTATATTAAACATCGAAAGCATTAAGATTAAGCTACAAGTCTAGGAATACCCTAGTTTTATTGCATATCGTCGTCAAGTTCTTATATAGAAACACAAACTTCATGCTGCTAGACTGATAACTTCACGCTCCCAGGCTTCCAGGCATATAGGTTGCAAACTTCACAAACATAGCATTGGTTAGATTTTTGACATTTGAATTAGAGAAAAAAATATTTCGCTGCATTTCATGTAAAATTAACAATGTAAAAATATACTTTAATTTGTAAATTCTGCCGTTCAATATTTATTTCTTTGATTTGTTTCACTAAACAATCTGCAAGAAATATATTACGCACACATTCATGAATCTATTATGTAGTCTGCAATCAAGTAATTAGGTGGAATTAAATGTTTCTCAGTATGCTGGTCAGCTCAGCAGTCTATCAAGATTTATGGCTATTAAACTGTTATCGCTGATTTCTGTGGCTGATAAGCAAGGCATTTTGCGGATGCTCGATGTTAAACATTTTTGTTGAGCTATATCATTACCGGGTCAAACATGTATACTTTGTTAGAGTAAACAATCAAACAAATGATAATGTCTATGCTTTTCAATTGTGTTTTGCTATACTTGCAGGATTTTTAAGTATAATCAATCAACCCATGTACTCCCAAATAACTTGAAATTAGTACAATTGAAGTATAGTAATCTCATGTGAAAACTATTGTTAATTATTGATCTCTAGACCGCCAATTACATGTAATAACTTTTTCTGGCCATTTGATGTTTGCTTTTGTAAATAGTTTCGATTTTAACTCGTTACAGTGATCAATTTTACCAAAACATAGTGACTTTCATGTGAAAATATCTTCCACAACCGTTGCATTTAATTTTTACTATTGTTAAGTATTCAATAAGCAAACAGGTTTTTCAAATGCCAATTATTATAATAATTAAAAATAGACAGCCACTTAATCACAATTTGTTAAACCTTAATCTGTCACGATTGTGCAAAACGTACTATTTATCGTAAAAACAGTAGTGTTGTATTGGTGACGGTGATATGTGAATTGTGAGTTTGATAATTATTTAATACCATTTTAGATTGGAATCCCATTCCAACAGTGAATTTGGGTATACGCTGTAAACCAATAAATACCCCCTCTAGATTCGGATCCACTGCACAACAATAAAACATACTTCTTTATTTATATCAACTGTCAGCAGTGAGATTAATATATATTCGCCCTACACAAATACATTTAAGAAATCACAACTAGCAACAAGTTGGGTTTTCGCCTTAGATAGAGATTACGTTATAAGGTCGAATTCACTGCAAATGGTGAGTTGTTGTTGTTGTTTTTTCGTAACGCATAAACTTCGAATAGCCTTCTAGATTCAATTCCACTGCCAAGAGTGAGTTGAGTGCTAACTTTTGCTCTACAAAACATTGGTGTTGATGCACATTTTCAAACTGTTCTATAAAGTTTAACGTAATTCCCGTTTGACAACGTTATTGATACTTTCATCTGCATGGTGTTCGCACCTATTAGTGGGCCAATCACAATCGCGGCTTTGTCAACATTGCTGTTGCTTTAAAACGTGCAGAATTCTGGTGGAGACAGTCATTTAATTTTGAACAACGTATTCAGCCGGTCCACATGATTTGGTGTGTATATCAAAAGACCATAGGCGCATCTGCAAGGTCACTTTAACTGACAACTGAGGGTGTGGTTTTTGAAGCATTTGAAGATTACGTCTTTCATACGATGTTTTCTAAATAGGAACTACGCATTTTTCACTATTTCACATGTTGATCGAGGATTTTATTTCTTTTTTTACTGATATCACTGTACTAGCAGTTAACACCCTACACTATCGATACATGTATGGTTGCTTTCTCATAGACGAACAGTGTTAATCCAGATCATCCGGTACATCCGTGATCAGGCGAATGTGCCCACTTATCTTGATTCTACACTGCTTTCTTTTAGTTTATTTTTATTAATTTTTGCCAAGATGCGAACATTGCAGATAAAGCGGTACGGATTTGCCGGTAGATTTGGATCTGCACTGTATGCACACATGATAAAACCCGTATTTATGACGAAATATTTTCCCTTATGTAACCGAAGAGTTAAATTGAAATATACAGTTCGAACGACGACCGGACAGCAAACGATACGCGGTTTGATGAAAATGTAATCAGGTCTTCTATTCAATACCTGAATTATCATCAATCTTTAAAATAGGTTTAGGGAATAACACTAAAAGCCGAACTAACAACCCATTTGCGTTTATAACAACGCGTTAACATTTGGTAAAATATATATCGATTGTTCACTCAGTAATGTCGTGTTAGAATAGAAACGATACTTAGAGCTCGCTCTTCTAGCGATAAACTGTGGGATTTATCGCGCGCCGTCGTTCATATAAATTTTGTAGATATATCCTTACTTATCCGAACTCCGCCCCAGAATAAATCCTGCGATATATCACCGGAAGTTATGTATTATTTTAAATCAATTAACAAATCTTGCTAAATGATTAAGCTTTATCACGTGAACATGTTATATATGAACATACCTGGGTGTAATCAAAATGTTATTTTTCCCGTATGGGGTTTTTATACAAACACGTGCCGAAAACGTTCTTTTAAATACTCAATGCTTTTTATTGCTAAAAATGGAGTATAAACTCCAGGACCTTTTTTTTTTCGAAAAATAACAAAATCTCATGTACACGCAATCAAATGATCAAGAATAAAGCGAGCAACGTGGCTGTTAAACTTTTGCGCCACAATACCACGTCACTACAACGCGGGAAGGAGCTAGAAGATCAAATGATTGCGAACACCAAAATAAGTTAAAATTCAAGTTCCATGATCTACAGAAAAGGAAGAAAGCTATCTCCGCCTGCGGTCTAGCTTCACCGTTTCTACTTTCTGTAGATCACCAATATTGAACTCTAACAGATACAGTACATTTTTTGACATATTTTGGGGGCCAATATAAAACGCAGCTTTTAACGCAGGCTGCGTTATGCAGGCTGCGTTTTTCGAGTATAAAACGCAGCTGCGCAGTCTGTATAGATATATAGGGAACCGTTTTTGCGATACCGCGTTTAAAATAGTGTCTGTTCAGTTAGAAATCAGTAATTTTCTTAAATGTATATTATTCCCAGTTTTCCTGTATGTTTTAAATAGATGAAATATTGATCATAAATGTTTAGAAATAAAGATGATAGAATTTTGTTTACTGTACATTGAATATTGGGAATTAAACATTGAGGTATATGGGAATTAGATTTACTTTTGTTCAACCTCCAACGCCGAAGTAACTATTAAAAATACAAAAACTGAGTACTTAAATCAGGGTTCCATCACAAAAGCAAACATAGTCTGGGAGTAACTACGAAATTCACTTAGGGCCATCACCATTTTCGACTATAACGGAAAAGAATCCAGATCGCGATATCACACAATCACGAAATTAAGATGACAGAAACGCGAAAACACGATGATGATAATGGGAAATAATCTCACATTTTCGCCATCGTATCTTTGCGTTTTCGTATTTGTTTTTAATTCGTGTTTTCTCGTATTCGTCTTCGTATCTCCTTGTTTTCGCCTTCCGGAGCATACTATAAAGCAATTCTCTTTTACGTTTAAAATGTCGGATCCAGTGTCTATTTTAATCCTCAATTCTTGGAACGGATAGTGTTCATTTCACAATCCTTATTCATAGAAATAGTTTTGCAATGTACAGCTTGAAAGCCGCCAATCGGTCTAGATTATGAATATTTACTGATGAATCGAGGTTGAATTCATATTCAATTAAGAATTCTATGACATAGGTCGGACAATAAAATGAACAATGAAAAAAATACAGTTGGTCTATAGCTTTGAAAACACGCATAAGTTTTCCAAGTATATAATTGATATAGTTGTCGTAAAGGACATTTAATTATGTGAGATACAACTTATGTAAAGTAATGCAGGACTTTGGCCGATATTAACGTACATGTACTGGGCAGGTAAAAATGACTCCAATTTTCATGGCGACTTTTCTGCCTAATTTTATCAATACTGACACAAAATATTGGTTTATCTTAAAATAATATTAAATATGTGTATGTGGTACATGTAGCTTCCCAAGTTAATTAATGTGAAATTTCACTCAAATTTGAAGTATGGTTACTGATACATTTCGGAAAAACCGCAAAAGTTACAGAAGTTAAATATTCAGCCGAAACATTATCCATGCGTACGAAGAAAGGTGGCCCGGGTGGTGGAGGGGGGGGGGGGGCTGAAATGGATTGGGTTCTGGAGAGTTGTCACCCCCTGGACTTCAGTAAATTTTGTAATAGATGAAAAGGGAACTTTGAAATCCACCGAACATGGCAAATAAGAAAATATAGCATGCTCGGTTCGATTGAGCCTGTTCATGGGCAGTAATGGAAATGCATATTACTGCTTAGCCCCGGGTTGAGCGCAACTCGATATTTACATAAATAAACAGTACAGTTTTGATCCATCCCAAACGATGACCAGTATGCATATGACGAACATAAAACCTTCAATGCGGTATTTTCAGATTAAAACCATCCCATGTTTAGCGGCGTATGGTCCCCAGATAAAAGAAACCACCCATCTAAAAACTGGCCGAAATATGAAAACAAAAGCAATTTTAGAAATACTTTGACCAAGTTCATAAATATCGTGCTCAACGACCTTCAAAGGACGTAATTGACAACAGCACCGATTGAATGTACGGGGAGACTTTTTACAGCCGCCACACGGCACAAACAACGCTACTGTGATATTGAAATATGTTGTATTTGTCCAGAAACACCCATATTTGATTCCCCCAAAAAACCCCATAATTTTCGTTGTATACATTGCCTCGCTCTAAAAACGTCTTATAAACTCGTCCGTGAGTTAAATTAGGTAAACTGATTCAACTATTTTACGCACGCATGCTTGCCTAAAAGTAAATGACATATACGTTGTGATATAAAATGAATGGAATTGAAAATTATAGCGAAATCAGAAACATCATCATAACCGTGTGACAACAGACACCTGTCCATCATCATCATTATCATTATAGGGAGAACCAGCACTCAGATCATCATCATCATCATCATTATCATCATCAATAACACGGAACTTGAAATGTGCTCATCATCACCAATATCAACAACAATTCTTCATTTCAATTTTTAAGACGACTGTCATTGTCATAGGGAAAATTAGCATGATCACCATCATCATCATCATCATCATCATCATCATTATCATCATTTCATATATCACATTATGTTAAATTGTTGCACGATTACATAAAACTAAACTTGTATTTTATCTGGTGTTTTGTCCTATGAAAGATAGAATGTAAAATCATAATGTGATGATGATGATAATCATGATGCACATTGTAATAATAATGATGATGATGATGATGATGATGATAATAGTGGCAGTGGTAATCGCATGCTGATGTTATGATTTGAAATGATAGTGCCTCTAGCTGTGAGCGAACCCGCACCGTCAAGGTCGTTATTTTTAGATGGTTGTGTTAATGATGATGATGATGATGATAATGATGATGGTGTTGATGATGATAATTAAGATGATGGTGATTATGAAGATCATTATATCCGCCATAAATTTATGTCATAAATAAGGTGTCCAATATAATATGATTGTTAAAAAATAAGTTGTTTGTCAAATCTTATGACAAAAGTGATGTATTCGTTTCCAGGTTCGTTTTCCTTTGTTCGCCTTTTCTGTGTGATAAATTCATTATAGTTTGCAAATACAAACTAAAGCCATACGAATATACCACATTTTAAGTATCATATGTTTTATTCCGCTATTAATATCACTTTTATATTATGTTATATATTTGGTCGTGTTTTTCACTCGTATTATAAGGTCGTGTATAGAAGAAGTTGAAACAAACGTTTGAATTCATATTTTGAGTTAGTGAAAACTTTTATCTGCAACATGGGTTATAGTTTTGACAAAGTGAAACTGAACTTGAGTGGCGCGTGACTGAGGGTGGTGGTATTCCAGCACAAATTGTGAAAAATTACTGGTAAGGCTATATTTCTGCTGTGTATTTACATGTAAAATGTCTCTAGATTAGTGTTCACAAAAAGCAGATTTAAAGACATTGACTCAATAGCTTATTTAGAATAGAAGATATGAAGCTTTGCTGGGAGTCTATGGGAAATGAATTGCTATAGTCTAACCTAAATTCACAACTCAACATACACGACCAGCTATTCAGCCAATTAAGTGCTGCAAATCAAACCTTTGAACAATGAATATAATAACACCGACAGCTTAAGGCGTCGGCTCAATAGCTTATTTAGAATAGGAGATTTGAAGCTTTACTAGGAGTCTATGGGGGTTGAATAACTGTAGTCAAACCTAAATTCACAACTCAACATACACCAACAGCTATTTAGCCAAGGAATTGTTACATATCTGACCTTTGAACAATTAATGGAGAGTTACAGGTTGAAATATTGGCAAATCTAGTAAGGGTAAGGATTAATGATCATAAAATGATCCTAAGTAGAATATGATACAAACAATAATTTATTGTCACTAATATTGATATTAATAACTTTCAAATCACGATTAGAACGAACTGAGAAAAAATATTATCACATGGGCGTTACATTCCGAACATTCACTTTTAACACAATAGAAAATCTACATCATGTTTTCCAACGTATTTCTACACCATTAGGTGCCTAAGAGAGAGAGAGAACTAGATTTCATGGCTTATCAGATACAGACAATTTATTCTCTATTTACATTAACCGATTCGATACAGATATTGAAAATGCCACAAACTGAACTTTGTTTGACCTAAGAGTAGCCTGCTTCTAGACGTGCCCCAGTCCCTATATTCTGTTTTATTTTCCTCCGTCATCCAAAAATATATCAACAAAATTTACGCTTTCACTGCAATGTTTTTCTGTTTTTACATTCCCTTAGCTCCTAAAACAGCAACAGAAATCTGAATTAGAAACTAAGAACTAAAATTAAACAAAATATATCTAAAAATATTAATACAAGTAACTGAAATAGAACCATCTAGCCGTCTGCCAGGCTATCCTACTACCAAACTTAATGTTCTGTGATTGTGTTGTAAATGCGAGAAAAGTAGTCACGTGATGGAAATGTGTGTTAAACTTTCTGAGATTAAGCTGAAGTGGGTTATTATTGTAAATCACTTAAGAAGTTATTGAACGAACAAGTTATAACATTTTGAATCTAAGCAGAGGCTTCTCAAGACTTGTAGTGTCTTTTTCAACGCAAAGGGCTAATTAGATGACTGTCTTTTTAACAAGACAATTATACAAAATTTGAAAGCGAGTCGTGTTATTAAGTTGGGAGTTGGAACACTAAGTCTTTGTGAATATTATGTTCAGTTATCGAAGTTCGGATATGATTTTTCAGATGATAAAGATCTTGTTTGTCTTATGACAGGCAAAGTCGTGGATGGTATCTCTTAAATGGTAAGCTTTATATTTTTATAACAATAGCATTTAGATTTGTATTATGTTTGTTATCTTTTTCAAAAATCTAATTTACTTTTGATTGTTTTGAAAGCGCGGTCTTAAAGCCGCCAGCGTTATCAATCGTCATAATTTAATTTTCTAAAATATCTTTTGTTGTTATGGTCACATGAATGTTTCTTATTACGTATTATACTGAAAACAGTGCTGCGCCTCAACATAATATATTTGTGGTGATTAAACACAGGCTAACTAGGTTTATAAACTTTTGTTAAAAACATAAGTCGAGATTGTTTTTAATGGGTCCGCTGGCCAATGCATATGTGTGGAGAATATGTTCCTTTATTTCCGTCATTTTCATATTCGTTAAGTAATTTGCTTATATATGCTATTATTTTGTGTTGATATATATATTTACGTTTTAGATATGAGAATGAAGAACACGAAAATAAGTTGAAGCATATACAGAACAGGTCAACATTTCGTATCAACACTGATAGGTAAGTATTCCGCTTACATTTATATTTATAACTCATAACGATGTTCTTTTGTTATCGTTTAATATGTATCGCTGTAAACAATTGGTTTGTTTATAGTATGCATTTATTTTAAAAAGTAAATAATGTGCTTAAAATTCTTTAAAAGTATATTGTGGCAATGACGTGTCAGGGTCTTTATAATAAATCATAAATCATTATTAAACAGCGCGAGGTAAAGGTCTCTGATATGTTTGTTCTATAAAAGCGAGAAATTGTCCAACACATTGGTAGACATTAAAGTATTCTTTAGATAGAACGCGTTCCTCAAACAATTGTTACAATAGTCTACATCATTTGTACATGTTTTACATGACATGTGCTAAATTCCGATATTCGAAGAGAGGATGTTGCATATTCAAGATCGTGCAAGTTCCTTCTCTCGCCCCAATCGATTTTGCTTGAAATGACAAAACCACACATTTTTTACACTCTCACATGTACAAATATTAATGAGCAACATAGTTTATCCAGCTTTTAAAATACCTGTCTGACAGTGTCCGTTAGTTGGGGTGTTACTTATGACTTGTTACATTGACAGTTAAACGTTACATAAATATCACTTGGTGTCGTTTTCAAAATGATCATTGACATTTCCAGTTCTCATCCATTTGAAAATGCCGTTAATAACGTTTAACCCTTTCCGAGACGCGTTTTTTAACGAGCGTCGGCCAGTGTGGATCCAAAACAGTCCGCACAATCGTGCCGTCTGATTAATATCTGCACTGTTCGCTTTTCGGTCAAAATAAGCTAATTAATCAAAACGCGAACAGTGCAAATCCTGATTATACAGCACGCTTGTGCCGGCTGTTCTGTATCTACACTGTTAGCCTAGCCGTAAAGGCGTATATATGGAGGCAATTGTTGAAAAGCGGACAATTGTCACATACAGGCTGACATGTCCAAATATGCCTGACATTTGTTACTTATATAGTTGCAGTGTTTTCGATTTATGATCTGGTGCTATTATTGATGAAGAGTGGAACACAATTAGATCGTGAAAATTGTGGCGACCTAATGACATTCACCGAAACAACTTCAGTGGATATATTCAAATTATCGAACTGTTACATCATTTTCATCCGTGACATTTCTTTTGAAAAATCCTGCTTGTCGCTAGACTAGCCATTCAATTTTTTGCAACATATAACATGTCATTTTCTTCGGATTCTAATTATGATTGCTTGATGCAATGCGACAACATTTATAAAAATTTGCAGTTAAGTTCCCTGTATCGGTTTGAAGCCGAAAACTGATTTATAGCTAATACCCAGGTTGAAATTCTGCAAGCTACCTTAATTGTAGATTATGATTACTGACATGTACATGTAATTTCCTTTTTGTCCGAATGACTTATCTTTATAATCTCTAAGAG